>JAJPUD010001410.1:152906-264671 GCA_023553655.1 Myrmecobius fasciatus | reverse complement strand
TTTCTTTCTTTCTTTCTTTCTTTCTTTCTTTCTTTCTTTCTTTCTTTTTTGCTGAGGCAATTGGGATTAAGTGACTTTCCCAGCATCACACAAATAGAGTTTCTCTCTTTACATTTAGATAAGTCAACATAGAGCACAGAGAAAGCATTAAAAACCATAAGGATGAGGACAGGCTTCTCAAAGGAGGTGACATCTGAGATAAACCATGAGGGAAGAAAAGAATTGTAAGAGGTAGAAGTGGAATGCACTCCAAATATGTAAAATGTGGTGGCAGGAACCAATAAATAACCTTTGGGATATATTTGTGTGTCATCAGTGTTTATTTCTGTGTATAAAAATTCCCACCTATTACCAATAGTTTAATGATAAGAAATTTGGTATTTGATTACTCTTTTAAACATCATGGGAAGGGTTTATCTCCTTAGGTTTGATAATCATTTAAAAAATAAAAAGTAAATAGTGCTGAGATTCTAAAAAGATATAATTTTTCTTCTCTTATTCCTCCCTCAAACTTTATAAACACAATGTATCTATATTATTTATTTGTTATTGTCAGGACATGTGATTTTATTATACAGGAAACTCTCAGATATGGATACTTTCTCATAGAGGCAGAACAGCAACTCTTCTATAACTATAATCGTAAACACTTCTCTGAATCATTTACAGGTTATCATGACAATCCAACAAGTACATCACAATGGCTGGACTTGAATTCAGATCTCCTTTATTCCAAGGCTGGCTCTTAGATCATCATGATATACTGCTTCTCATGTGTGTATGTACAGAATAAGTAATAGTATAAAGATCTAGTCAAGTCAAGAAGCATTTATTATACATAGAAAAATGAGTATTGGACTTGAAATAAGAATCCCAGATTTACTTCCCATTGGATAGAGTCATTTCAACTTTCTAAACCTCAGTTTTCTCATCTGTAAAATGAGGATAATAATATTTGTGCCATCCCCACTGTCAGTTATGAGGATAAAAATATATAAAGCACAGAAGTCATTTTATAACCATAAAGCATGATATAAAATGTGAGTGATGATGATTATATGCTCTCAATTATCTGTTTTAATAGAGTGACAAGATTAATCCTAAATAGATTACAATCTCCAATTTTTTTAAAAATTTTTTACTTAGAATATATTGCATGATTATTTCTGTAGTAAGTTCATTTTAATTATAAATCACTTAGGTAATTATTGAAGACAGTTTTCATTCACTCAGAGACTCCCAAAGTTGAAAGAGAATTTATCGGCATTCCCACTACAATGTTCTTTATAATTCATTTTTTAAATTTTTTTATAGGTCATTCAATCTTTTCTTGAAAATCCCTACTGGAAAAACCCCACTACATTCAGAAAGCACAACCTACATTGGGGCAGCTTTAAATGATAGAGCTTTTCCCCTCCACAGAGTGTAAAGGTTCTTATCTGAAAAAGTGAGCTTAATTCAACAGGAAGAGGGGGAAGGGAAATGAACCTCTAATGGAAATGGGAATTTTAAAGCATTTTTAAATGAAAGGATCAAAGCTAAATGTACACAAGTCAAGAGAAAACTGGAAGGGAAATTTTATTTGTGCAACTGGAAGAAAATTACAATGATACAGTGCTAGCATCTAACAGGGAGGAAAAAAAAACAAGTGTCTCTTCATAGCCTTAATGCTTTCAAAGATTATTGAAGGAGTTAAATTAAAAAAAAAAATGGATGAGCTAGGATGTATTTGGTTGTATTCTTAGAGTTTGAAGAGAAAAAAAGAGAGGAGAGTAAAAGGAATTCATTGGGATAGAAAGGAGAAAGAAAGAATTAAAACTTGCTATTTGCATAACTAGAGTGTGTGAGAAGGTGGAGAAAAAAGCCCTCCCTTTTCAAAAGAAGATTGGATTAGTCATCCAATGAGTCTCATTCTTATCTAAGAAAAATTGAACATATGTATGCACAAGTATAATCACCACATACACACACACACACACATACACACACACACACACACACACACAGAATCAACAGGGAAATGAGCAGTAATAGGGAGGAGGAGTTGGTAAATGAGAGGAAAATACCAAGAAAGGAATAATTGCAAACAAAACAAACTCCCTGATCCTGAAGGGGAATTTAAAACATACACACACACACACACACACACACACACACACACACACACACCCCAAACAAAAAAGAAAGAACTAGACTCTAATGGGGTCCCTATAGATTGGGGAATGGCTAAAGAAACAATAGCATATGCATATAATGGGACAGTATTATGTCATAAGAAATGATGAGGAAAGTCACTTCAAAGAAATCTTGGCAAGTATGAATTAATGCAGAGTAAAGTAGGCCGACTCATGAGAACAATTTATACAATAATTGTTTACTGCACACACAAAAAAGCAACTTTGAAAGAGACATAAGAATTTTCATTAAGCAATGACAAATAACAACTATAGATCACCTACCAAAGAAGCATGTTTCCTATCTCCTGACAGAAAAGAAATAGTCTCAAGGTGATGCGGACATAACTATTCTGTGAATATGCTTTACTTGACTATGCTTATTTGTTATAGGGGGTTATTTATTCCTTATCAGTTTCAAATCAATTCCTAGGATTCACTAAATCATAGTTTACCTCCAAGCAATGATATGGTATCAGCGTTAAAAGTCTAAAAAGGATGATCTGTTTTAGTGATACCAGAGAAATATAAGACAGTAAAAATACCATCCCTTTATAATCCAACACATCAGTATCTTCCTAGTGAATGTTTGAATGCCTTTTGTTTTAGAACTTGGCAATTCCTAAATAAAATAAACTTGTTTGTGCCATGAACCAATCTTTCTGTGATCCTGCCTTGGGGTTTCCTCCATTTTTTTCCAAATAAATTATAACATCTCATTTGTATTAAAACCCTTATCACAAAGTAGATGTTATTTGTAATACACCTCTCTTAAAAACAAAACAAAACAAAAATAGTGCTCCATGTCTGAATCAGGGGTTAGACTTAAGAGAAGATTCTCACATGTCATTATCCACCTTCCTCACCTTCTTTTAAAATTTAGTTTTAATTTTTTTTCTCACTTTCTTTTTAGAACTAAATAAAAAAAGATCAAGAACTAGAGATATTGGAATACAGTTTGGCAATCCACAAATGTGATGGCAAACTGGAATGAGTCATGAGGATTCCTGAAGAAGCATTCAATCCCTTAGGGAAGGAGCAATTTTTTAAAAAATACATTTTATTAATTCAAGCCATTCTCCAATCAATAAATGGTCAAAGGATATGAACAGACAATTTTCAGAGGATGAAATTAAAACTATTTATAGTCATATGAAAAGGTGCTCCAAATCACTATTGATCAGAGAAATGCAAATCAAGACAACCCTGAGGTACCACTTCACACCTGTCAGATTGGCTAAAATGACAGGAAAAGTTAATGATGAATGTTGGAAGGGATGTGGGGGGGCTGGGACACTGATGCATTGTTGGTGGAGCTGTGAACGGATACAGCCATTCTGGAGAACAATTTGGAGCTATGCTCAAAAAGTTATCAAACTGTGCATACCCTTTGACCCAGCAGCATTTCTATTGGGCTTATATCCCAAAGAAATCATAAAGAAAGGAAAGGGCCCCACATGTGCAAGAATGTTTGTGGCAGCCCTTTTTGTAGTGGCTAGAAACTGGAAATTGAATAGATGCCCTTCAATTGGAGAATGGCTGAATAAATTATGGTATATGAATGTTATGGAATATTATTGTTCTGTAAGAAATGACCAGCAAGATGATTTCAGAGAGGCTTGGAGAGACTTGCATGAACTGATGCTGAGTGAAATGAGCAGAACCAGGAGATCATTATACACGGCAACAACAGTACTATATGACGATCAATTCTGATGGACATGGCTCTCTTCAACAATGGAATGTTTCAAACCACCTCCAACTGTTCACTGAAGAAAGCCATATACACCCAGAGAGAGGGATGCGAAATGTGGACCACAACATAACATTCTCATACTCCTTGATTGATGTTTGCTTACATTGTGTTTCCTTTATCTGATATATCTTTTGTGTAGATAAGATTTTTCTTGCACAACAATGATAAGTTTGGAAATATGTATACATATATTCGATTTGCCAATATTTTAACATAATTGACATGTAGTGGATATCCTGCCATCTAGGGGAGGAGTGGGGAGTTGGGGGGAAAAACTTGTAACAGAAAGCTATGTAAGGGTTATTGTTGAAGAATTACCCACACATATGTTATGCAAATAAAATTTAAAAATAAATAAATAAATAAATAATACATTTTATTTATCTCAAAAATAAATATTATACCATTATAAATCAAATCAATGATTATATTTTTCCTATTTTCTTAATTAAAATAATTTATAATTTAAAAGTTGCTACCTTTGAAAGACCCTAAAATCAGCTCTATGTAAACCATTATTCATGATTTATGAAAAATGACCCAAATAGTTTAGAGGGACTAGAACAGCACTGAAATTGTCACTTACAAAATGGCTCTTCCTAGTCAAAGATTTTTATCATATTTAATTGATATTTTTTAAGCACCTATTACGTATCAAATGATTATAAACTTCCAGGTCATCTGGCATTCCTCAGATGAGAAAACAGAGACTCAGAACAGTTCAAATGATTTGCCCAGTGTCATAAAAGTAATAAGGGGCAGCACCAGAATTGAAAAGATTGTCTGATCTCAAATTCAGCACTTTTCTCACTTCAACACCACAACACAACACTGTGTTTTGATAGAGACAAAAATCAAACCTCTGTTCTCAAGGAGTTTGCATTCTACTGGGGATAAAGAATACAACATGCATACAAATAAAGTAAAAACAAAGAAATTTCCAGAGAAAGAGTCCAAAGAACTAGGAACATCAGAAAAGGCTTTGAATAAGAGATGGTACCTGAGATAAACCTAAGGGAAGACTGGGCACCAATATACTATATGATCTATAAGAGGAGAAACATTTTTGTGTCATAAATAAATCTAAATCATTTAGGAAAACAACACATTTTTGAATATGTATTGTGAAGATATCTTTCTCAACTGTTACCAAATCAGGACTCAACTTACTTAGAACATTACATTTATTGAAGAAGTCAGCAAGAAATGTATCCTAAGCATGTATTGGGAGGTGAGGATGGAGACTCTCCAAGTGAAAGACAAAATTTAATCCAGTTTCTAACTTCAGCTTCATTTAAATCCTGATTTAATTCTAAAAGCCTTTATGATTACATTTCATTCCGTAATCATCCCCTTTAAGAAAGCCTTCTATTAGAAAACAATTCAGACTCAATCCAACTTATAAAGTTTTATAGAAATAACCCTTTTTCAAACACTTTGGGGAAGGCACTCCCTCAAGATTGAAGGCCAACCCTCAACCCTCTCAGGCAACTGTACATCAGATACATCAGAATGCAGTCTAATAGAGATCATAGAACTTTATTAGCCACATGTTAAACTAACTTTTATTAGAAAAATGCTACTGGTGAAGCTGTGATTCAAGTTGTATATATAGCAATTAATTTTTAAGTGTTTAAATATGCTTAGATAATAAACCACATAAGCCTCTTAGAATTGAAAATTTGTTTTTAAAAGGTCTTGATTCATCCTTCATATAGGGCTAGTTGATAGTGTATTTTCTCTTGAACCATGAAATTATGGTGAAGCCTTCCTGTATTGCAGCCTCTATAAGCAATGCTTCATCTGAAATTTGTGAGTTTAAGTTAACTAAATTTTATCAGTCTTTGAGCTTGACTCAGAAGCCAGAAATTGTGAAGCTATAACCTTGTATACATGTATAATCTCACTCCCATCCCCAGCTCAAGGTAATTATAAGAGGACAGTCTTGTAAGGCCAAGTGCTGCATCCCATTCACCACCAGAAATTTGGTACCTTGCCCTGTCTCTCACCAATTCCACTGAACTTTAGAAGTTTCTCACCCATCTGAAGGACCATCTCCCTCTGTGAATGCAGAACTCAATATTACAGGAGTTCTAGAGCTTAATGAAACCTCAGAGGCTGTCCAGCTCACTTTCCTAATTTTACACATGAGGAAACTAAGTTCTCCAAAAGTAAAAAGTGACTTGTCCAGGGTCACAAGATAATAAAAGTTGGTAAGAGGGAAGGCACAAACCCAGATTTTCTTGATTCTAAGTCATTCAATGCCCTAGTTGCTATGAATTTTGGCTTCTGTGATGAGAGAGAAACAGAAACAGAGAAAGAGTCAGAAACAGAGTCAGAGACAGAGAGTCGGAGAGAAATAGAGAAGAGACACACAGAAAGACAGATAGCAAAAGTCAGAGTTAGCAAAACAGAGAGAGACATAGAGAAAAAGAGAGAGACAGAGAAATAGAGACAGAGAGACAAAGACAGAAGGAGAGACAGAGACAGACAGAGAAAGAGAACAATTGGGAGAGAAGGATTATATAATCTTGGAACTTGAGATAGAAGGCCATCTTCAAGGCCATCTAATTCAATCCCTTCATTTTACACATGAATAAACCAAAGCACTTGCCAAAATTCACACAGGTAGTAAGCATCAGAGACAGGATCTGAACCAAATTCTCTTACTCTAGAATCAGCCTTTTTCCCATTGTATTTCCAAGGTCATGAAGGAATATGTTTTGAGTCAATAGTCCTCATACTGTGGTAACAAAACTTTGGAAGAGCCACAAGGAGAGAATATATTGAAGTGGAAATTGGGTGGTGGTGGTATATGTAGTAGAAAGGGCACAAGACTGGGATTCTATTCTTGGCACCAGCACTGTATGCACCAGCACTGACCTTAGGAAAGTCAGTTACAGATTGGTCATCTGTAAACTAAAAGAGATGGACTAGATATTCCCTGAAGCCCCCTCCAGACTTAAGTTTATGATTCCATGATACCTCTGCCCTCATTGTGCAATTCACCTTTCTTTCTGCTGCAGTTTCTGCCTCCAGAAAAATTGAGAAGCTTTCCTCCATTAGGGACTTGATAATCATCATTGTTCTGAATTCCTTAGATGAAAAAGTCATAAATACTACAGAGAAGAAGAAAGGAATGGAAGTGGAAGCTTCCTTCAAGTGGAAGCTCTCATAAAACTAGGAAAATATTATTTTAAATAATATTAGGGCTATATAAGACCTTAGAGAGCTTCTAATCTAACTCCATCCTCTTTAAGGCTTAGGAAACTGAGAGAGGTTGGGTTAATTTGTCCAAAGCCACTCAACTAGTTAGTGTTACAGCTGGGCCAAGAAGCCAGTCTTCCTGACTCCTCTAATTAAATAGAAATATTATTGTTAATTTTAAAGACCAAAAAAATTAAATGACTTGTCAGTCTTATAGAGCATCTTTCTTTAATACAGAAAATACATGTGTGTAACCATATCATACAACATATATAAATTGATTCTCACATATGTCTTGGGCAATATAGAAAAGTTCCTATTAAATATTTCTTATTCAACTATAGTCCAACCTTGCAGGCAAAAAACAAGGCAAGATTCAGTTAAGATTTTAAAGGAATATTTTTACTCTTTTTCTATATATTAATAATTTCATTTAAACATACATCCCTCCTCATGGAAGACAGGCAAAGGACTAGAGGGCAGAATATCATTTACATAGATGAAGTCACTGTATCAGGTACTTTTCTTTATTTATAAGGAGGATTCAATCTAGATGGAAGGAAAAGGAGTGTTTTCCCCCTTTAGAAATGACTGAACATTTTAAAACATTAATAAGAAAAAATAATGAATATATTTAAAATGGAATATCCATAACACTTGAGCCATCTACCATTTTTAATACTAAAATAATTCAATTTCAATACATTTGGGAGATATATGTATGTATATTGACATAGGCAAAGTGCAGAGATAATATTTAGTATCAACTACATAAATGTAAGCTATTATTACTTATAAATTATATTTTGCATTGGGAAATTTATGAAGTTGTACAGCTTTAGAGCCTATCAAAAATATACCATTTTATGAAAACCACTAAAATTACACAACAAATTTTCAGTTATTCATAGTTAATTTACTTACATTCCTGGCAAATCTTTTTCTTGTGATATTATTACCTTCTTCCCTTTATTAATTTATCACTGTTTTTATTTATTCTTATTCTGAATTTGGTACCATTAGGAATGACGTGAGCCAGAAAGTAAGAGCATATACTCAGAGATAAACGTCAGCTCTACTTTGGGATATAACTTGTGAGAAGCGACGCTGTTTATTCCTAATTTAAAGTGTACATCAGAAATAAGTGAGAAGTGAGAAGAGGTACAGAATAAGAAATCTGGTGAACTTTCCCATTCATTGAGTTCAGTCTTAAAAATAGGACTTCTTTACTTTGGTTGAATTTTGAATTCACAGACAATAGACATTCAAAAATCAAATATAAGTACAAAAAAGAATTCAAAGACCAAATATTTTTTCCATTAGTCTCCAATTTGAATTTTCCACATAATGTAAACCCTTGTCCATGCACATAATCAATGATGTTATACTTGGATAATTCATTTGAGCTCTCTAAGTCTCAATTTCTTGAGCTATAAAATAATATTAATAATATTTATAATATCTAACTCAAAAGATTTATTTTAAAAGTTACTTGTGCTTACAGTGCTAAATGCTATTCAATTTAACAAGCTTAAATGCTTACTATAGGCAAAGGACTGTCTCAGTGTTAGGTTACAAAGAAAAACAATTCAGAATCTTACTTTTTACTAACTGATGATGATGATGATAAATCAAGAGTTACTATATCATTCTTTTTTTCCACAAAATCAGTCAATTAATATTTATTTGTATCTCTGGATTTTCTTCTTCTTTCATTGCCATCCCCAGTTCTGCATAGTTTAAAATCCAGATTAAATGCCCACCTCTAATCACGAACAGAAGTGATCTGTTCCTCCTCTGAATAGCCATAGAACTTAATTCTAACTTTCTTATGCATTTATCATATGTTACTTCATATTATAGTTACTTTTATCCATATCTTATCCCCCTTGTTATATCAAGAACTTCTGTGAGGAGAGGTGGGTCTCATATATATCTTCTTATCTCTCCCAGTTCCTAATAGCATACAGCATTTAGTGGGTACTTGTTAAATCTCTGCCTAATGAATTATTGCATAATACTTTAAAATGTTTTATTCTATCACATAATTGTTATTTTTTATGTATGAATTTGTTAATATTCTTGACTTTTATAGAGAAATGAAATGTTGATATCCTAATGACCAAACTGAAATAAAATTAAATCTGAATGATCTGATAGTGGAAGACAGCATTCAGCAAACAAGCATTCAGTCAATGAAGATTTTTTTTTAAACCCTAGATGTTTTTCAAAAAACCAGAAATTTGATAGAATCCCATTATTAAAACTCATTGTTATGTCGAGTTAGATACTGATCACTTAAATTATGACAACTCTAAATGAATGTTATATTCTGACACATATACCACCTTAGTCACCAAGGAAGCCCCCCCCTTGTCATTGGAATATGAAATATGATTTTTATTTTCAGCAGCAGATTTATCTAATTATGTTAGGCTTTGGCTATTATCAAAATTAATTTTCATTTCTTGAGCACACACTGATCGAGGAAAAGAAGCCAGAAACGTGTTGTGGGGCATTGGAAATTTCTTCAAGTAAACTAAAAAACAAAGTAACTTTAGAGCCAAAAAAAGTTGTGTGCTTTCACGGAGACAACTGAAATGAATTAGTTCAAACTTTATGAGCAAAAGTAATGGAAAAGTTTCCTTCCAAAAAGACAGTCCAGGCTTTAAAAAGAGGCTTAAAGTCACTGCAAATAGGCACAAGTGTGAGATTTGAAAAAGGGGGTGTGTGTGGAGGAAGAATGTTCCTGAATGACTTTACTGTGTATTTTCCATTAAATTTAACCGAGATTCATCGCTCTTGAGGACACTGTCATCCAACAATCCGTTTTTTTTAGGAGAGAGTGTGATTGTGCCAGTGAGTGAATGAGATTCCCTGAGGCACCCCCACCCCCACTTTCTGGAGGATGGACGGGAATGGATGGATAGATAGATGGATGCGAACAGGTTTTCCTGACTTTTCTAGTAAACTTTTCCCGTATGAGAAGGATTTATGCATTCCAGTACTCGAGTGGAAGGAATGAAAGCAGAGGATTGATTGCTGCTGGGGCAAATCTCAAAGGGCCGAGAGTAACCTCGGGATTTTGCTGGCAGCTCACCTTTTGTCTTTAAACAAGGTCAGTACCTCCGGGGAGGTTTAGCCCCAGTCGCCTAGCTCCCTGTCCCATCCTGGTGAGCCATCCTCGGGCAGCAGGGTTACTCTGATTTGCTACGCTACACTCCCAGGGTCCATGGATCGGTTTGGGGGACTGGAAGGGGAAGGGGGGGTGCTTTTTACCTCTCGGAGCGGGAAGCTGCAGCCCAGCGCCGTCCGGGCTGTTGTTGCAGTCACTCTCTGCCGCTCTCATTTTCTGGCACGGCCGGTCAGGCTCCTCCGCGTTTGGAACAGGTACCATTGTCATGTCATCTCCAAGTTACAGTCTTTCCTCGGAGTGTGCAAGACCAGAACCTACCCTACCGACAGAAATTGAAGCAGTTACTTTTCCCATAGCAGCATGGTATAGGAGACTGTGACAGCAGAAGGAGGAGGAGGAGGAGGAGGAGGAACAACTCAAGGGGTGGTAGTGGGGGGGGGGGGAGACGCTGGGGAACTTCAGACCGAGCCCGAGTGATTCGTGAACAACTTTTGTTTCTATTTCAGAAAGCTTTGCCCTTTCCAGTGACACAAGCTGTTGCTATTCTCAGCAGCCTATCACCGGCCAGGGGGTGGGCCATCCTTCGGAAGTGTTGCTCCGGCCTTTAAGCAAAGACTTGGAGGTAGGGGTTAATACACTTTTGCACGGAGGAGCTCTGACACATTCCTTGGACCGTGGCTCTGAATGCCTCTTGTATCCCTTGCACCTTTGGAAAAGACAGAGAGCAGACACAGAGAAGATTTAAATTCCACGCCTAAAGCGAGGCAGATGGTATCAGATCTTGCAGAATAAGGAACTAGTTATGCTAAGACATACCGGGGAGGGAAGGAGTGTCAGATTTTCACCAGGACTGTTAGTCCAGGGACATGGGGCACCTTAAATAGAACACAAAAATCTCCATCCCAGGCCCGAATCCATGCCCAGTTTTTTCCTCCTGGTGACAGAATAAAGGACTCCTTTACTGTCTTTGTACCTTCTTCACTTAGCCTGGTATATGATAGACATCTAATAAATGTTTAATGATTGATTCATTTCTTTTCACATTTCTCTATTTCCCCCCCAACTTCTCATCAAGTAATTTTGAAGTCCAGGAAAAGGAGTACTCAGAAAGCACAAGGATTCTAGAGGATTAAAAAAAAAAAAACTCTGATAGTATTTTGATATCAGATTAAAACTAAGAAATACAATCCATTTGTATCCAGTTACATCCAGTTTATGTAGAGGGAAATCAGGATGAAAAGGTCAAAAATGACATTTTAGAGTACTACTGCTAATGCCCCTGGTATGATGGATGAAAGATGGGATGAAGTAAAAAATGAAGGAAAATGTAAATTCACTTTAAGCCAAATTAAAAACACTCAGTTCAGGGCCTTGAACCTACTTAGTCCTAACATGTGTAGTATGATGGTTTAAAAAAGGCTGAAAATAAAGGCACAGAAGATCAGTAACATTTTCATGTGATTTGTTTCTAGATATTTGAATCTCTTGAGTAGTTCCAAATTCTTCTGAGATAAATTGCTATGAAATATGTTCCAAGAAAGTATTCTCTGGAGGCACCATGGTGCTGTGGAAAACAACACTGTGTTTAGGAAAGGACCCAAGTTTGAACCCTGTCTCTGTCACTTAATGCCTGTGCGATCTTTGGCAAGTCATCTGAACACTCTGGGCCTCAGTTTCCACACCTGTAAAATGAGCAGATTAGACTATGACCCCTAAAATCTCTACCATTTCTAAAGCTATGATTCCAAGGTCTATATTTCTTCTTACAGAACAAGAAGTGGTTGGTATATATCTAACAATTGTTTACAAAGCACATTTATGAGGTTTCACTTGATCCTTACAACACTCTTGTGATGTTAAGTTGTGTAAGTATTATTATCCCAATTTTATAGAGGAAAACTATGAGATCTAAAGAGATTGTGTAACTGTTTTAGGTCATGGAAACAAGTCTCTCAACTTCTAATTCAATGTTCTTTCTATTTCATCACATTGCCCCTACCTAGCACAATCAATAAAAGGATAAGATTAAAATAGTATTGGGGAGAAGGAGTTAGGAGATAATAACCATAGGTGGGTATAAAATTCCCAAGATGTTTCAATCATATATATATGGTCAGAAGGATCCCTTTTCTGCACATAGGAAACAAGTAGCCTTTATGGTTTACATGGTTGTAACTTATCCCCAGCCAGCGCTTACCCTGGGAAATTTCAGAATATTGCTCTTGCCTAGGTCTCCAGCCTCAAACACAGACCAACTGTGTGACCTTGAATAAGTCACTTAACCATTTTTGCCTCAGTAAGTTTAGCAAACTCAGTGAGTTTGCCTCAAATATAAAATGAGCTAGAAAAGGAATTTGCAAACCACTCCAGTATCTCTGTCAAGAAGACCCCAAATGAGAGTCCTAAGAGTTGGACATAACTGAACAATAACAAAACCACAACCACCACAACAGGTCTCTACAGATGTGGATAAAAGGTCTATACAAAAACTCAATGTATCAGATATGTGGTACAGTGAAAAGAGAGTCAGAATCCTTGGGCTTAACTCCTGTGTCTGATGCTTACTCCTGGGCTATTTGGGGGCAATTCACTTAAACTTCTTAAATTTTAATTTCCTCAACTGCAAAATGAGTAGATTGAACAACACAGCTTTTGATGTTCTTTTCAGTTCCAAGTCTATGATCCTAAAAAAAAAAATGCACATTGGGTACAGGGAAGTTTTTATTGATTATTTTGTTAGGAAATGCATATTGGGTATAGAACAGCTTTTATTTTGCCTCACAAAGTATTAAAAAACCACACAAAAGAATCTCTTGTTCATAAATAAATGTAGAAAACACATAATTAATACACCTTTCCTTACTCTTTTTCTCATATAATCTTACACAATTCCCCCAACTCTGACTTACAAGGCCAAATTTTCATTTGGGCAGCCCACTGAAATAGAAACACATGGGAATGCTAGGTAAACAATCCCCTTCACTATACAAATTACTCACTGTAATAGCAGAATATAAAGTCCCAAGTCCCTTGCTTGTTTATTTCATTGCTTTTGGTCTCTTGCAACTGCTCTATTTAGCATGAGGAGCCATACATATGTGTGTATGTGTGTATGTATATATATATATGCATATATATATATATATATTCCTCTTTTCTCTCCAAGAAACATGCATGTTCAGGAAATATGCTATTCAGAAAAGTCCTTTCCTCTAAAGGGTAGATTGAGTGCTCTTACTCTCTGATTTGAGGTAAGTCATAAAGCAATCTCTAAGTCTGGTACCTCTTGGAAAACTCTCCCTTCCCTAGATAGAAGGTCAAATTTCATGAGTCTTGAACCTGCAATTACCAAAGAGGCACTTCACAAACTTGGGACTGCCCAGAAAAAAACCATCTATGTCTAGGAATCTAGTTTCCACTTTCATAATTCCTAGGAAATTCCCTTTTTTTTTTTAACCAGGAGGCAAATGTTCAGGAATAAAACTGTAAAATCCCCATGTGAGCCATGTGGATGAACATATGGCTGCCTGTGCCAGAACTCTCTCCCTTAATACCTTAATAGTTCTTTATAGGGATAGAAAGGAGGATAGGCAGATGTTCTCACACACTCAGGATTTCTCTAGGGGAAAAAAAAGTCAAAAGGAAAAACATTTGTATCAATGAAGATACCCTTTGTAGGCCTTCACAAAGGGATAGCTCTTCTGACAAGAATCCATCCTTCAGTTTACCTTGGTAGTTCCAATCACTTAATTGCATTATCCAGAATGTACCAAAGAGTACTTCCATACCCTGTATAGCAGAGATTCTAAACTTTTTTGTGTGATATAAATACCACCGACAGTCTAGTAAAACCTATGAAACCACTTCTCAGAATACTGGTTGTTGTCTATGTTCATAACTAAAAAAAAAATGTTATATTTCAGTTAAGGATTAGGGGAAGATTTAATTTTTTTCCATCCAAATTCATCACTGTTCATTCATCAAATTGGGTAATTTCACAAATTACCTCTTGCAACCACAAATTGCTTCCCCCAAAAAATTTATCTTTCAGGTCCCTATGTAGACATAAAAGAATTATCCCCCCAGAGTACTAAACATGGACATATTTTTTATTTATCTTGGAGAAATTTATTTTACCTATACTTATCACAGCACCTCTAGGCCTATTATTCTGGATTCTAACTTACGGAGTAGAAAGAAAATTTGCAATAATTTTAGAAATTCTTTGAGATCAGCCAAAGAGTCAATTAATAAGCATTTGTTAAATGCTTATTATATATCTAGCATGGAACAAGGTATTGGGAATATACGAGCATTTTATTAGAGAAAAGACAATATGTACATATATAAATATATACATAATGAATACAGGGTAACTTGGGGGAATGGAAACAAATAGCTTAGAGAATCAGAAAAGGTGAAAAAAAGTGGAGCTTGAGCTGAGTTTTGAAAGAAATAAGGGATTCTAAATGACAGAGATAATAAAGAAGTGCATTTAAGGTACAGGCTGGGAAACCTGTAAGCAATGGGTGAGTAGGAAAGGAGTACAAGTTGGGGAGAGCTGGATATGGAGCAATGGTTTGGTTTCTGTTTGGTCCAGATATAAAATTCTTTGTATTTCCTTGAATTGTCCTAGGTACACAAATGTTTTTAAGAGTGTCTGTTGGTCAGAAGAGATTCAATAGATCAGAACCTAAATATTATTTGATCCCCAGGAACAATCCCAGAGTGCTAGATTCATCTCTAAATTTCAAAGTAAAATGAAAGAATATTCTATCTAAATGCAGCTACAAGGTGTTAAAATAAAAGGCTATCAACCAGTTGGATTATATAGTTAACTCTGTGACCTCCAGGGAATATATTGTTATAGAATTTTTAAAATAAATTGCCTATAATCTGAAGGATAGTCAAGTGTTATGGGAACAAATATTTGATGGAGTCAAGAAGCATAGATTATAATTCTGTCTCCATTACTTCCTAGCTTTATAACTTTGGAAAAATCTGTCAACTTCTCTTCAGTTTATTCATCTATAAAAAAAGGTTTGACTTTTAACACAATAGCAGTGTTTTAGGTGGCATCTGAAACTAACTCCTAACCTCAACACTTTAGAGAAATGAAAAAAAAAGTACCAATTAAAAGAATAAAAAACATCAAGATAAAGATACTAAAGGCTACTCCTTGCCCTACCTAATAGATAATTACCACTAGGGAAAAAAATTACATTTTGAGTCATAGCTACATTCTCACCTTAATCAAAGGATAGTTCTGTTCTCCATAATGTCAGTCCAGACCCACTTCTGAGCCTTGATTGGCAGCATCTACACTAATTCCTGAAACTTTCCCCAGTGTTACTTATTTTAGTTGTGTCTTTAGAGTTGCTAATAATCTCTTAAATTATTAAATCTAATAGTCTGTTTTTAATCTTCTTGACTTCTCTCACCCATACACCTTGATACTCTCTTCTATCTAGGTTTTGGTTTGGGTTTTGGTTTTTTTGGACACTGCTCTCTTCTGGTTCATTTCCTACCAAACTGACTGTTTCTTCTCTTTCTCTTTTTATGGATTTTTATTCATTTCATGACCACTAACCATTGGGGTCCCCTAAAGCTCTGTCCTGGGCCCATTATTCTTCTCTACTATTTCACTTGGTGAAATACAGTTTTAATTATCAAATCTAAGCAAATACCTTTCAGATCTACTTGTCTTAACCTTACTCCTGGCCTTTATAACCTTGTGCTTCTAATTATCTATTAGAATTTTTAAACTGGATTTTTGTTAGATATCTAAAATTCAGCATGCTCAAAGACAATTTCTTTATTCATCCTAAACTCCCACTTTTTGTAATATTGTCAAATATATACCTCTTTTTCTTCTCTGACTGACACACTCTTGTGTAGGCCCTCATCGTTTCACTCTTGGATTATTGTAATAATATACTGATTGACCTTCCTCAATTCTTTCCCTATTCTAGTTCAGCCTCCAGATCCCTGTCAAATTGATCCCCCTAAAGCACAGGTTTAATCACCTCATACATACCCCTATTCAATAAACTCCAATAGCTTCTTATTGCCTCCAAAATCAAAAATGAAATATTTTGTTTGGCTTTTAAAGCCTAATCTGAATCCTTCCTACCTTTCCTGTCTTTTCACACTACACTTTTCTCCTTCCTATACTCTTCTATTCAATGACACTAATGTTGCTATTTCTCAAACACAACACTCTATCTCTTGACTAAGTATTCGTATAGTTGGTTTCCCATGCCTGGAATAATATCTCTATCTCCACATCCTACCTTTCTTGTTTCTTTCAAGCCTCAGCTTCAAATATCTTCTGCAAAAAGTCTTCTCTATTCCCCTTTAATCTTAGTATTTTTCCTTTGAGAACTGACCTGTATATATCTTACTTGTATATATGTATTTGTTTATCGTCATTCCCATTAGGCTTTGAACTCCTCGAGATCAGAAACTGTCTTATCTTTATATCCCGTAGTACTTAGCACAGTGGCTGTAAGGCAATGGGCACTTAATCAATACTAGTTTGTGGACTGACCAAGCTGACCATAAAAATTCTCCCATACTAGTAATCCAAAATGATTTCGAATAATTTTGATTCCCTAAACTCTTTAACTGGGGAAAAATAGTGAACTCATCCAGTGCCATCAATTAAAAAACAAAATAAAACAAAACAGGAAACTATGGATGGGGAAGAGGAATGATAAGGTATGACTTTGTAGAGAATAAAAAGGACTTCCATAGAATACAAAAGGAAGTTTGTCTCTTCTTGGAAATGATATACATCAGTGATTAAACCAGACCTTCACATTCATGTCACTAAAGTATTGAATTTGTCAGTAGAAAGAGTTAGGCAGTGAACAGGGAAATGATTTGGAAAACAAGGACATGGCTGGTATAAATACCAAGAAAAAAAGAGAAATTGGTCCATTCCCTATTTTGGATAAAATTACACTAAAACTGACTAAAAATAATTAAGCAATCAGCACAGAAAAAGACAATGAAGAAGGGGAAACAGGGAGAAGTGGACTAGAGAGTCTCTAAGGTCCCTTCCAGATTCAAATCTATGATCTTATGATATAATAGAGCTGTTACTCAAAATTCCCTGATGAAAAAAGTTTGTGGGACAATAAATTTGATGGGCCCTCAAGAAAATACAATGAATCGTTGGCAAGAAATATTTCATAAGAAAAATGAAATAGTTAAATGAAGAAATAAAAATAAGAATTAGAGTAGAAATCAGAGATCACAAAGAAAAAAAAAATCCAACAGACAAATTGAAGAATAGGCAGTTCAGGATATAGGAACATAAATATAAAGCTTGAAGGGATCAAAGAGGCTATCTAGTCCAATCTACATATTTTATACATGAGGAAATTGAGGTCCAGGAAGTATAAGGAAGTGACTACTGTCACACAAGTCATAAGCATCAGAGGTGGGATAGAGAAACTCTCCAAAACAATAGGGATTCTGAAAAATAAAATGACCTAAAAATTATAGAGGCTTAAAATAATTTGAATGCTTAGAACCAAATAACAACAACATTGAAAGAACAAACATGTTTAATAAAATCTAAAATGGTCAACCTTAAAAATAAAGTGCAATAACATAGAAGTATCATAGAAGTCAAAAAACATGGTGGATTAAAAAGCCTGGCAAAAGTATGGAATTTCAGAAAATAATATGAGAACATTTCTGGGGGATAGGGAGCACAGCTATATGGTACAGTGAATAGAGTACTGACCCTGGAGTGAGGAGGATCTGATTTCAAATCTGGTCTCAGACACTTAATATGTATTAGCTGTGTGACTCTGGGTAAATCACTTAACCCAATTGCCTCCCCTCCCCCCCAAAAAAGCCAGAAACCTTCCCAGAAATATTTTTTAAAAAAATAGGAATTCATAGGAGAGTAGAAAGTCTAATTAATTCATCAAGAAACATTGTGTTCAAAATTCAGAGATTCAGTGTCAAAAAAACACAACTCCAAATTGTCAAAAAACAAACAACCCAAAACAATTACTGAGGTTTGTTAAAAGAAAAACTTTCATTTCCTAAGGAAGAATACTTCAAAACACTCAAGATTACTCCCTATTTATTAAAAACAAAGATGAAATTGAAATCTATATTCCCCAAAAGTGAATTAGTTTAATTTGCAAAGCTGAGCCTAACAATCAATAAAGAGAGATACATCTTTAGCAGAAGAGAGAAATATGTGGTATTTCTTCAATGAAAACCAAAGGCATAGAGAGTATTTAATAGGTCATTTTTTCCAAAAAGAAGGGGGAAATACTAAATAGTTACTAGAAAACCACAGAGAAACAAAATCAATGAATTCTAGCTTCTAGAACTAGACAATGCTGTTGTTCTAAACAACAAAACAACAACCCCCCTTTAAAAAAAAACCTTCATTTTTGATGAGAGTCAGTGAGAGAACAAAGAGAGCATCTAGTTGCAAAATAATCTAACAGATGAAATATCTAAGAGAACTGAAAAAGTTAGGAGGAAAAAAGATTTGAATCAATGCCTTTGGAGAATTTTCATTGAATTATTATCATGTAGTCTGGATTTTAGAAGGGAGGAAGCTATGAGTTGGGTTTTTTTAATTTTTGTCTTTTTGATCTTAAATCTTGTCTTAGTGGTAAAAAAAAAAAAGTAGGAAAAGAATATCATAGGAAGGAAGCTGGAGAAATTCAGCAACACTTTTTTTCTGGGCTGGGAACAAAGAAAGAAAGATGATATTACTCCAACCTGAGAAATCTGAAACCTAAAGAGTGACTTACCTTAAGTGACTTTTCCGAGATCACATACATGGTAAATAGCAGAGCTGGAATTAGAATTCAGGTCCTTTGAATTCCAAGTTCATTACAATTTCCAGTGTACTAAATTGCCTCCCTAACTTAGAAAATAAGTTTTAGGTAGTTTCCTAGGTCTATAGAGGTTAGGGGACAAAAGAAGAATCTGACTTCATGTCTTGCAAGTGCAATGTCCTACATGTATTGTTTACTTTTATTAGAAAGTGAGAATACTTCCTTGTGAGCAGAACTGTTTTGACTGACATTACTCTTACTGCATTTCACATTATACATGATTAATAAATGTCTTTTTCTTTTTTCTCTTTCCTTCCTTCTTTTCTCTCTTCCTTTCTTTTTCTTTCCTTCTTTATTCTTTCTTTCCTTCTTTCTTCCTTTCTGTGTTTTTTCTTCCTTCTTTCCTTCCTCTCTTCCTCCCTTCCCCAATAATAAGATAAACTTAGCTAGAGAAAATGGTAAACAAGGTCAATTAAGCCCCTCAAAAGTTCAAGGTTTCTAAGAAAAAATAATTAAGCATTAAGTGTTGATTATTTGGGGTTTTTAGGTACACAAACAAAACTTGACCTCTGGCCTCATAATACATAAGAATCTCAAAATAAGACAAATAGTCTAGGTTTGTTTCAATGAAGAAGAAAACGTGAATTTTTTCAATAAAGGCACCCATATTTTAATGATGTAAATTCCATACTTCTCATATTATTATCATCAATATAGTCAGTTGTACACTATTCAAAGTTGTACACTTAACATTCTAAAAATTCAACAAATACAAAAGTTTACAAAAATCATCTTTTAAAAAAAGACTTTTAAGTGAAACAAATAGAAAAAATGACAGGTAAACCTTAATGGCTTTTACATTTTTAAATAAAGTTTTGTATTCTAAAATATAAAAAACATTCTTAACTCATGGGCCATTCAAAAACATATGGCAGGTTGGATTTCCTCTGTTGGCAGAGCAGAAAAACTGATTGTTTTATTTTTTATAATTTCTCTCTGATACCCAAAACTAAAATATCCACAATGAAAGTCCTGGGTGGAGAATCTCTCCAAAAGTTCCCCATTAGTTTGAAGGACCCAATGTTCTTCAGATGAGGTCCCCTATGTAATGATAATGCTCTGAGGTAACTATCACAGAGTCAAGTTGTTCTTTCTCCAGGATCTAAGAGGTTCTAAGAGAATGGATCATCTTTACTTTATTGCTGTTAGCTTAATCCCCCACTCAAGAAAATTCAAGAGTTAAGAGAAACATAAAGTAAATATGATTTTGCTAAGCATCAAGGATGGAAAAAAAATAGAAAAGACAGGCTTTGCCCTTAAAGAGCTCACAATCCAATGGTCCCTGTCTTTAAAAAGGCCATTTACAATAGAAGACAATACATAAAGATGAATGGTGGCCCAAGAAGAGTGTTTTGAAGAGGTCAGAGAGAATGGTGATGGGAATCATAGAGTTAATGACTAAAATATTTTTTTCTATAATGACTAAATTTCTATTTTTAGAGCTCTAGATAGAAGGGAAGGGGATGGTGTTGGACCAAGAGCAATGGTGAGAAACTGCAAAGATACAGGTTCAATGTCAAGAAAACTATCCTAAAAGAGCTGTTTAAAACAAGTCCCTAAAGATCTTTCTGAACGTCTTCTAGCAGAGGAAGGATCCTTTTTTTGAGTATAATATAATGGAGATTAATTTTTTGTATAGGTTGGATTAGATGTTCAATGGGGTTTGTTTTAGTTTTCAGATTCTGTATTCTTTTACCTTTGCCATTTTCCAACCTGCCACTATGCTTGTACAACCCTACCTTCACCTCGTTTTCTGCTATTTGTTCTGGGAGCTGTTAATGAATCAACACTGCCATTAAGAGTCTGTAAATTGTCTGTTCAATTATTTCATTCATCATTTCTGGGATTTCCCATATGCAAACAACCTTCTCTAGCCAACACTTCCCTAATATTATATCTCCTCATCAGAAGGTAAACTCCTTAAGGGCAAAGAATATTTTACTTTTGTACTTGTATCACTAACTATAAGAATAGTGTTCAGCACATAATAAAGACTTAATATATGCTTTCATTCTGCTTCATTCATTCAGGCAATCTCTCAATCCTCTACCCTTAATTTTCTATTCATATTTTAACCAGGATGATGCTTAGACATTTTAAACTCAGCATGTCCAAAACAGAACTCTTTACTTTCTCTTTCAAAACTCACCCTTCTTTCAAACTTCTTTATTGTCAAGAGCATCACTATTCTTCCAGTTACCCAGGTTCCCAATCTCAGTGTCATTCTTACCTACTCACTTTCACTCATCCCACATATCTAATCAGCTCTAAATCTTATAATTTTTATCTCCATAACATCTCTCTTCACTCAGACATCCCAATTCATGCTCTTACCATTTTTGCCTAGATTATTATGTCAACCTCCAAATTTACCACCCTGCCTCATCTTTTTCCCTTTCAATTTATCCTTCATTTGGCTGCCAAAGTGATTTTCCTGAATTGTCTTAGAAGATTCTGTAGATCACCTGGCAAGATAAGATCCTGGACACTGAGGTCCTTTCTTCAGTTAACCTGCCAAGAATTCAAACTTTACTACAAAGAGCACAAATCCAAAGGGCTGGTCACATTGCTCAACTGCCAAGTGTACATAAGATTATTTTGACATAAGAATAAAAGATTATCTTGCAGAGAACTTATGAAAGGCGGATGTTCATATGGTAGTCAGAAAAAGTGTTACAAGGAGACTCTCAAGATCTCTCTGAAGAACTTTAGAAGCAGTTGTAGGATACAGGAGATGCTGGCAAAAGACCACCTAGCATGGTGCTGTTCTGTATGAGCAAAGCATAATTGCAGTAACTCAAAAGAAATGTGAGATATACAAATGTTCATATGGGCTCTTTGTGCCAAACTAATGGCAGAGCCTTCCAAGCCTGCATTAGTTTGATTGGCCACAGTCAAACACACTACACTTTGACCCTAAAAGAGTGAGGTCATTTTGGCCCTCTTTGAGAATGAAGGACAATCAACCAGCCAAAATAATTTTCCTAAAACACATGACTAATAGCATCAATCTGTTGACTCTCCCTTAACTCTAAGATCAAACATACTCCTCTTTTTGACATATAAAGTTCCCTCTCCTGATTTTTCAATTTCCTTATATTATTCCCCTCCACATTGGTTAGAGGACTAGGTCATTTTGAAAGTATTCTTCATAGTAAAAACTCATTGCTTTTAATTTGTGGTATAGTCAAAACTTAATTTTTACACAACTATGAAAAAGTTCTTTTGAGTTTCTATGGTTACTATAACTTTTTTGAATGGTTTATGTTTCTATCTTTTTCAAACTATCTCAAGCATTTCTAAAAGGCAATGGTATGGGAGATTACAACAGGGTTATAGCTAACCTGCTTCTTTGCTGTTCCCTCACACATGACCCCATATCTTCCATCTGTTTCATTACATTGGCTATGATGTTCTCCTTTGTCATTGCCACTTTTTGTAATTACCTGGTTTCAACTCAAGCACAACTTCTGCATATAAACTTTTCTAGGTCTCCTTAGCTGGTAATGATTGATTCTACTAAGTTTATTTTTTTATCCTGTAATATGTGTTGTGCATGTATATATATATATATACATAAATCACATACAAAGGAAAGCAGATGTGGGGGGTCTGGGTATGGGTGTGGTGGGATGAATATATTTCTTTTATTCTTCTTACTTTTATAAGGGAGAAATTTTCATTTTAAACCCAGACCACTAAAAACAATTGCCTGGTGATGATTCAAAAGTTAAATTAGACTTGCTCACAGTTATGTCCTCATAGCTTGCCACTATCACTACCTTGTTCTTTATTTCTCATAATATCTGAATCCCTAAATTCACATTCCAACTATGTGTAATCCAGTACCATTCACCACCCCACCATCCCCACACACATGCTCATATACACTCACACACAATCCCTTTCTCTGGCAGTGCTAACCTTACACTCAACTCTTACTGATCAAGGTTTTGCTCTCTTTTGGCTAAAAACAATTTTCTTACTTATCTTCTTTCTATTTTTAAGCCTCAAATTATATGTGTATAAAGCTTAGCATTTCAACAAGCCAATGGAGTTTTATACTAAGCCAATGAAATCTAAATTGATGTCTATAGTGAATTGATAAACTTATCCACATGGCTAACAGAAGCAGAAATAGATGGCTTTCCTTGGGAAGGAAAAAGTTAGGAGGGGTCCCTGGATTTGTTCCATGGATGAGTTCCACTACCTTAGAGTTACAGTTGCCTGGCTTTAATCTTTGTATCTCAACATAGGATCAGTATAGATCTTCTGATAAGTTATCATGATTTATCTCTCGGCCAGTTGCCCAGTTTCACATTTTGTTCTATAATCCCTTTTTTTCCTGTTGTTTTGGCTCTTAAATCTACTCTTACCACAATTCTTTCTTTAAAAAAATGAAGACAGAGTCAGGGAGCCCTCTCTCCAAAGACAGGGCATATATACACATACATATATGTTCATGTGTATGCATATTCTTATATATTTATGTGTAGCTGTGTGTGTGTTTACATGTGAGTAGATTTACACATACATGTATATAGTTCACATGAACCTATATGTATTGCAAAGATATGGTATTGTGAATATGCATAATATGTACACATGTAGATACAGATATGCATTGTATTTATATATGTAATATGGTGTATCTACATATAATGCATAGATATATAATTACATGCATTTCTATATGCACATATACGTGTGTTCATATGTGCACCACAATACATATTGGTATACAATGCATGTATTGCATACATATAATTATATATACCTATATGTATAATGACACATATGCACATATGTACATAAGTATGATGTATTATATGTGGCTACATAATATGCATATATACATACACACATTTTATATATGTGTGTATATAACACATAAACTGAATTATGAGTATATGAAAAGAGAGAAAGAAAAATCTACAAATTAACCATGAAATCAAAAAACAGGGAAAAAAATAAGCTGGAAAGTATCCAGAGGAAGATAATCAGGATAGTGAAGGTGCTTGAGTTTATAACATATTCAGAATCATTTGAAGGTATTAGATATATTTAGTATGGGAAAAAAGAAAACTCAGGGAATGTGATAGTTATTTTTAAGAACTTGAAAGGCTCTCATAGGATATGTATATGTGTATTGTGTATGTATGTATATATATGGATATGCATACATAAGTACATATATATAACTTTTTAGATATACATGCTAATTCCATGTAAGTTCCTTAAGAAAGAGACCTGTTTTTGTTTGTATTTGCATTCAAATATCTAACAGTGCACTGGCACATAATAGTCACTCAATTAATACTTACTTATTTAGTGTATTGTTTCTTTGTGGTTGAGGGTGGGGATGATGTAGTTAACAGGAAGAGACAATAATATGGGATAACTATGCCTTTTAGGTACAAGTCTTCTAAAAAAATTTTATTAAATTACGCTAATTCTAAACATATCTACTTAGAGAAATAGAGATATCAAAAGATGGACAGTTACTGTCTGCTTTTTAGCATCTCTTTAACAAAAGCCAGTTGGGGGATTATGATATGCAATATTTTCAAATAATAGATAAAATTCCACAGTCAAGATTGAGTAAAGATTCAGAGTTCATCTAATAATTTGATTCATCCAAAAAACCCAATATTTAACTTTGTATATACCCTAGAGAATTATTTTCCTAAAACCATTCAATCTTTCTTTGATAACTTCATTTGAAGTATCTCCTTTCTACTTTGTCAAGACAAACTCAAGGGAAACTTCAATTAACTAATCTCTTTAGGAAAAAGTTCTTGGGCCTCAGGAGGAGGGAAGTGAGAGTAGGTTAGAAATTGGTTGATCCTATGATAAGAATATAGTTTTTAAAAATGGCATTGCAAATCATTATTTATAATTCATTTCACTTTTTCATTCAAGAGAACTCAAATCAATTTAGTGAGAAAAAATGCTTTCATAATATTTATGAGTCAGCAGAAATGACCTTAGTGTTTCCAAAACAGTACTTTTTAAATCCACTTAACAAAAGTGTAAACAAATAAAATGTTCTATCCAAAATCTAATGAGTGCTACTGCTTTCCTAAGAAATAATGAACTCTTTGGGTAGAGATGATTAGTAGTTGAACTACAAGATTCCCTCAAAAAAAAATATTGAGTACAGCATATTCACAGCATTATTTTCTTGGAAATTTCCCCTCATGTAAAGAGCATTTATAATTATTTGCAGAATGATCTTATGATAAATTTTATCTCCTAAATTGGCATGTTTACATTTACTAGGTAATTAATTAAGTAATTTAAGGGAACACATTTCTGAGTGCAATAGTCTCTGATCTTCTAAGTTGAAGGGGGGAAAAATGGTGTGTCAAAGGAAAAGGAGTCTCTGAAGTGGGAAGTCTAGTACCTATTTCCTGGTTTAGTCATTAAATTTAGTGGATATCTAATCTTCTACACCAAAGAATAGACATGTTTTTGTATGGTCTATGAATTTAGAGTAATTTTTACATTTTTAATGCAATAAAACTTTATTTTAAAGGGAAAAAAATCAAACATTCTTAGCTCTCTGTACAAAAAACAATCCACTTTGCCACTCATTGTTCTAAATTATTTTTCCCATTTCCTTCTATTCAAAATTATTTCACATTAATTCTTCTCTTCCTTGGTAATCTCTTTCTTCCTTTCACATTATTCACATAATTATGAATTATTAAATAAATGTTATATTATAATGATAGGTAACTAAGAAGATATAGTAAAGATACATTTATAACAATAATTCACATTTCTATAGCATTTTAAGGTTTACAAATGTATTTTAAGCAACCATTGAATACAACCCTACAGATCAAGTAGTTTCAGTATAGTCATCACCCCTTTCACAGAGCTTAGACTTCTAGCTAGAAGGGAATATAAAGATTATCAAACTCAACACTTCTCATTTTATAGATAAGGAAATTGGATCCCAGTGAAGATAGTAAGTGGTAGAGTCAGGTTTCAAACTTATTTAGGTTCTGTGGTTACAGTCATTACTTTTTCTATTACATTAGATATGAAAATTGAGGCTCAGTGAGTTAAGTAACATGTTCAGAATAACTTGGATAATGAATTAGAGCTTTGGCATGAAGTAATTCTCATTCTCAATCCAATGGTCCTTACTTCAAATGGCTGAGAAATTAAGTGTTTTAGATAAATTTTCCAGCATCTGAAAAATTAAAGGCTAAAACTTTAACCACCTTCCCAAAATACATATTTACACACCTTTCTTTTGTAATATAGATACACAATGGTATTTGACCTTTTCTTTCTTTTTTTTTTTTTTTGCTTTTTTGCTGAGGCAATTGAGGTTAAGTGACTTGCTCAGGGTCACACAGCTAGGGAATGTTAAGTGTCTGAGATCAGATTTGAACTCAGGTCCTCCTGACTTCAGGGCTGGTGCTCTATCCACTGCACCACCTAGGTGCCCCAGTATTTGACCTTTTCTTGAGCATCAAAGACCACAGAATTAGTGTTGATGTCTGTCCCTGAGAGGGATTTTTCTTTTTCTTTTGGTGATGAGAAGAAGGGGATTTCTTCCTTCCTTTCCTTCATTAATTGTGGCATTTTCCAGAAAAACAATGAAGTCAGAACAATCATTCCTTAGTTTGGTAGAGAGTCTAATACCTCTTTTCTCCCACACATTTCCTTTCAAGACTCTCAAACACTGAACTAGCTCTGGCAATTGGCATATAATGCTGATGAATTTGTCTGGGGAAACAAACTTTGACATAATTTTCCATAAGTCAAACACCATATTGACCATTTTTAGCCCTTTCTGAAAGCCACACTAGCTCTTAGATGACTATCATCAAAGTGAAGGATCAGTCTATTAGGGGGAACTCTGGCAAGAATCTTGACTAAGCAATGACTAAGAGAGAGAACCCCACACTCTGATTGTTACAGAACAATCTTTGTAGAGATGGACAATGGAGGCATCCTTGAAATCCTGAGAGACAATTTGATTTGTTGAGAATACTGTAGAAGCATCTCTCTACGATTATGTCCCTATCACTGACAACACTGAGAAGTTGATACATCTCATAAGTCTTTGGCCTGTAAATAGCCTCTAGGGCATCAAAAAAGGGTTTTCGATTGTTACTTCAGCAATAAAAAGAAATTTCATCTGCCTTCTTATTAAGCCAGGAATCTTTCTAAACATAATTTACTTTTGATGGAAATAAATGCTGCCTTATTAGAAATGGATGAACTATCTTGCTGGTAACCCTGAAGAGTTCTCATTTTTCATTTAAATCAATTTCCTCATCATTTTGATCAAATCATTCCTGATGTTTATGAGTATTCTGACCCAGACAAGCAAATATAGTGCTATACCAAATCTCTTTTTAAAAAACACTTTTCACTTTATAGCTACCTCTTGCTAATCCTTTCTTTTTATAATAGTTTTTCCTCAAAATACATGCAAAGGTAGTTTTCAACATTCACTTCTGTAAAACCTTGTGTTCCTAATTTTTCTCCCTCCCTCCCATCTCTCCCCTTCCCTAGACAGCCAGTGATCCAATATAGGTTAAACATGTACAATTCTTCTAAACATTTATCATGCTGCACAAGAAAAATCATATCAAAAAGAAAAAAAATGAAAAAGAAAAAACAAGCAAACAAGCAAGCAAACAACAACAAAAAGGTGAAAATACTATGTGTGGTCCACACTCAGTCCCCATAGTCCCCTTTCTGGATGCAGATGACTCTCTCCATCACAAGTCTATTGGAATTGGCCTAAATCACTTCATTGTTGAAAGCAGCCAAGTCCATCACAGTTGATTATCACATAATTTTGTTGCTGTGTACACCAAATCTCTGAAAGCTGCCCACTCCTTTTCCACTCTACTGTTGCCAACTGTGTGTTGGCTCAACTCTTCCTCTAAGTTAGCAACAAACTGTTCCCTCTCAGAGAAGCCTTCTAATCTGTTGACATTAATTCTTCTAATAGTCTTTTTGCCTTGGGGTCCCTGCTTTTGTTGAATGTAAATATTCAGCTGGTAGAGGATGTCTATGATCACATTATTTTTGCCATTCTCACAGTCTGTCTGCCTCTTTTCCTTCAAATCACATTGTCTATTAAACATCAATGTTTACTGCAAGGATGCATCCATGAAGTTTTATTGTATTTTGGTAAATGAAAGACAATATTGGGGATGAGAAGCCATGAGATGTACAAGTCTTCAGTAGTAAGAGATCATTACTATTGCTGTCTCTAGCTCCATTTTTCCCAAGGACACCCTGCCATTTTGGTAATTTTGAACCTACTCTAGAATTAAAGTCATCCAGAATTATAAGCTTGTCCTCTTTTGGAACATTTATGATAAGGGTCTCCAGCTCTTCATAAAATTTTTCTTTGACCTCATCAAAGTTCATCATGGTGGGAACATCTACATCAGTGCCTAGTAAAATATCAGAATTCTCTGCTATTCTACTCTATGCAAACTCATTGTGGCAATTCAGAAAACAACCCAGAAGCTGAAGACAAGGAGGGAGTTGGTTGTGGGACAGAATAGGATATATGGAGCTAGTATAGTTTTGATTTTTAGATTTATAGGTTTTTAAATTCAGAACTATGTCAGAAGATTTGGATGAACTGATGCCAAGTACAATAGGAAGAACCAGGAGAATAATATACAAAAAGATTGCAACAATGCAAATTTTAAAATCACTAAAAGGAAATGGAACTCTGAGTAATGGAAAAGATGGATCAATGAAAGTCCTGGTGATAAAATAATAAAGGGTGCCTTCACTCTCAAGGGAGAAGGTGGCACAGAGCTGAGCCTAGAGTTAAGAAGACCTGAGTTCAACTTTGACCTCAGATACTTATTACTATGGACCTCAGGCAAATAACTTAAATTTTGTTTTCAATTATAAAATAAGAATAATAATTGTACTTATACACACACACCCCAGAGCAGCAGTAAGGATAAAATGAGATGATATTTGAGATTGCCATCCTTCTTTTAAGGAAAAAAGATAGGGGACTTATAACAGAAAATTGCCAGACAAAATTTCTGTTTCAGATATTTTTTCTTCATTATTTTCTTTGTCACAAGAAGAAGTAAAAACAAAGGACATCAGTGTAGAATACTATTTTTTAAAGAAGTAAGGATTTTTGATAGTATAAATTTTGTGAAGTAGTAAAAATTTGCTAGTTCATCCATTAAGAAACCTGGATCTAGACTGCAATGATCCCCTTCTTTGACCAACAAGATCTACTGCTTCTACTCTTTGTCTAGTGAAAAAATTGCCTCCTTCTTGAAATATGTGAAAAGCTTTTCAAACAGATTTCAGTCTAATTACATATCCAAATCCTACTCAGAAAAAAAATCATGTTAGCAAAATAATTATGTACAGTAAGAAATCTTAGTCTCTTTCTTTCTCTTTATATGTAGATATAGATAGATATATAAATAGATATATGTGGATATATAGTTACACATATGTAATATACACATGTATACGTACATACACACATACACACACATGCACACACACATTTCCTCTCTGGAATCATTCAGTCTTTTTTCAGTTGTATCTGACTTTTTGTCACTCCATTTAGGATTTTCTTGCAAAGATACTGGAGTGGTTTGACATTTTTTTCTCCAGTTCATTTTATAAGTGAAGAAACTGAGACACAGAGAGTTAACTGACTTGCTCATGGTAACATAGGTAGTGTCTGAAGTTGGAGTCTAGGCAAGACCTCATGTTGCATGGACACACTCCTTTTTGCCCTAGCACCTGCATTCCAACTGAAGTTATCCCATCCTCTTATCATTTCTTGCATTTGATGCAATAATTTCTTGTCATAGCTTTAGCGCCTTTAATTTCCTTGAAAGTGGAGTGCATGACTTTATAACAGCTATTTTCATATGATTCAGATTGTATTGTGCTTTGTTTTTTTTTTTTTCATTCTGTGCTAAGACTATTGGAATAGCTTGAGATTATTCTGTACCTGACTGCTGGTAGATACCTGGACAGTAATTTAGTAGAGATATCTTTATCCCGGAAACAGTTTTCCCTGTTTTCCCCAAATCTAAATATATCTCAATAAATCTTTTTTCTAGTAAAGATTCCATGGATTCCAAAGAGCTGTTTAAAACAATTTTAAAGCCTATTTCAAGTTTCTTTAGCTGGGCATTAACTCAAGCAGCAAACAGTATCCCTGGGAACCAGGGTCTCCATGATTGCCTAACTACATTTCTATGTTTGCTCCACAGCTAGCATCAAATTACAAGGGCACAGTTAGGCTCTTTAAGTAAAAGAGTTGCCAGGTTCCTGTACCATGACTAGGAATATTATTAAGAATATTTGAGAATCTTCACTGTTTGCTGGATAACTTTCTCTGGGCTTTAGTTTCAGACTCTAGAAAATGAAATAGGAAAATAACGTTCTATGTTATGGCTCATGAAGTTTCTTCTATCTCTAAATCTATGATCCTATGACTCTTATCTATTGTATACAGGAGGTGAAAAGAAACAACTGAAACAAAGCACTCTGAGGCATGTCTTAAAAGTAATACAATATATAATCCATAAAGTGCCCAATATGTACAAAGCAATATTGCATAGGGGTTAAAAGATTTGTCTTAGAGCCAGAAAGACCTGGGTCTCAGTGCTTCTTATATAACATACTAACTCTGTGACCTTGGGAAACTCAATTAACTTTTTAACAGTCTAAGTAGTTTTCTAAGATTATCAGTTGTGGATGAAGCTGATCTGCTTTGGTAGCTACATCTCTTTTTCATGAAGAATTTCTCCTACATCAATGACATCATAGGTTTGTTCTAAAAATATTCCAAGTACTGTACTAGGCACTGGGAGGAGATACAAAGATAAATCAGACTTCTATGTTTACTTCCTAGAGGCTTTAAGTCTAAAAGAATTCCATTTCACTTCTTTTTCTAAAACTCTCTTTTCCTGCTGAGTTTTAGCTCTCAAATTGACCAGGATTTTATAATTACATTAAATCAAATGTTCACCTAGTTTTCTGATCTTCAAATCAAAGAGCACCTACATTATCACAGACAAAACAATTTCTATTCTATTTCTAAAACTATTAGAGATGAGTACTCCACAGCAATTTTATGGCCAGGAAGTCATTACACACCTCTTATGAAGGTGTGTAAGTAAACTCTCTCCAACTGAAAAATGAAGCATATTTATTCTGTTTCTAGCCTCTATGATGACTAAAAATAGTCTATGTCTTTCTCACAATAGCTAACATATTCAACCTCTTTGCCTTTAGATAGATCTCTCCATTCATTTGCAACTTCTACTTGGGGTTGGAGCCAAGATCGTAGAGAGAAGTTGCCTAAACTCTCCCCAGTTTCCCTCAGAAACAACTTTAAATCAAGTCTCTAAAAGAATTCTGGAGTGACAGCATCCACAAAAAGATGGAGTGAAACCATTTTCCAATCCAAGATAACTTGGAAGAATTTCAGAGGAATATAACCAAGTGTAGGTAGTATTCAGGTGAGACTGTGGGAGGCTCTGAACCACAGCACAGATCAACAACACATTCTCTGTAGCTCTGGCTTAAGAGACCAGTGCCTAAGCAAACCAACTGTGAGATCTCCAGCCCCAATGCAACAGGCAAACTGCCAGCCCTGGAACCCAGAATACAACAGCCATAACTAGGCAGGGCAATCCAGCACAGTGGGCAAGTCACCAGCCCCAGATGCCCCAACACAGAAAGCCAGTGATCAGACCCCTGACCCCCCTGTGCAAGAAGCTTGAGACAGTGTCCCCTATGTCCCAGGAACAGAGCTCAACTTTAAAAGTCATGAAATAGGCTAAAAAGATGAATAAGAACCAGAAAATAGTTCAGACCATAAAAAGCTACAATGGCAACAGGGAGATCAAAACACAAAGTTAAAAGAAGACAACATTATTAAAATTCCTACGTGTGAATCTTCAAAGTCCCAAGCTAAAAAAAAAATCTTCTTGTAAGAGTTCAAAAAGAATTTTGAAATTCAAATAAGAAGGGTAAAGAAAATTTTGGAAAAGAAATGAGAGTTATGTAGAAGAATTATGGGGGGAAAGAGTCAACATCTTGGAAAAGGAAGCATAAAAATTGTCTGAAGAAAACAACTCCTTAAAAAAATAGAATTGGCAAAATGGAAAAAATCATTGAAGAAAATAAATCCTTTAAAAGTAATGGAAAATAAAGTACAAAAGCTAACTGAAGAAAATTGTTCCTTAAAAACTAGAACTGGGTGGTGCAGTGGATAGAACACCAGCCCTGAAGTCAGGAAGACCTGAGTTCAAATGTGGCCTCAGACACTTATCACTTCCTAGCTGAATGATCCTAAGCAAGTCACTTAACCCCAATTGCCTCAGCAAAAAAGAAAAATAAACTAGAATTGGGAAAATAGAAGCTCATGATTCTATGAGATACCAAGAATCAGTCAAACAAAATCAAAAGAATGAAAAAATAGAATAAAATGTCAATACCTCCTTGAAAAAACCAATTGCCCTGGAAAATAGATCCAGAAAAGATAATTTAAGAATTATTGAACTACCTAAATGCCTCAATAAAAAAAAGAGCCTCAGTAACATCTTTCATGAAATCATTAAGGAAAACGGCCCTGATGGAACCAGAGGATAAAATAGTCAATGAAAGAAGAAAGAGATCCCAAAATGAGAACTCCAAAAAAAATATTATAGCCAAACTCCAGAATTATTGGGTCAAGCAGAAAATAATGCAAGCAGCCAGGAAAAAAATCAGATATCAAGGAGTCAGTCAGGATTACATAGAACAAGTGTAGCTTCTACATTAAAGAATCAGAGGACTTGGAATATGATATTATGGAAGGCAAAAGAGTTTGGATTGCAACTGAGAATCAACTACCCAGAAAAACAAAACATAATCTTTTAGGTATGTATGTTCAATGATATAGGGGACTCAAATTTTTCTGATGAAAAAAACAAAGCTAAACAGAAAATTTCATCTTCAAATTCAAGACTCAAGAGAAGCATAAAATGTAAACAGGAAAGAAAAAGCAACAACAACATGGTATTCAATAAGATTAAACTGTTTGTCCCTTCATGGGAAAATGATACTTGTAACTCTTAAGAATTACATTTCTCTTGGGGCAGTTAGGAATATACTTAGAGGGTATAAGTTGACTTTAATGAGAAAAAAAATTGAAGGGAGAAGAGAAAAGGGAAAGCAGAATGGGGTAAATTATATCACATGAAGAGGCATGAAAGATCTATTATAGTAGAAGGGAAAAAAGAATGGGGAGGGGGACTAGCATACATAATCAGTTCAGGAGAGAAATTTATTTTATCCTATGAGGAAGCAAGAGGTGAAAGGGGAAGGAAAGGGGGGGATTGAATGAAGGGAAGGCAGCTGGAGAGAGCTGGTGATCAGAAGTAAAACACTGATAAGTAGAAACAGAGTGAAAGGAGAAAGAAAAGTATAAAAAGGGAGGAGGGAATAGGATGGAGACAAATACACAATTAGTAGTCATATATGTGAATTTGAACCCCATAAAATGAAAGTGAATAGCAGAGTGGATTAAAAACCAGAATCCTACAATATGTTGTTTTCAAGAAACACATTTGAAGCAGAGTCAAACATGGAGTAAAAGTAAAAGACTGGAGCAGAATATGATATACTTCCAATGAAGTTTAAAAAAAAAATCAGAGTAACAGCCCAGATCTAAAACAAAGCAAAAGTAAAAATAGATCTAATTAAGAGACAAGAAAAGAAACTGTATCTTACTAAAAAAAAGTATCATAGACAATAAAGCAATATTGATACTAAACATATATGAATTAATGGTTTAGCATTCAAAGTTTTGGAAGAGAAGTTAAATGAGTTGTAGGAAGAAATATATAGCAAAAGTATCCTGGTGGGGGATCTCAACTTTCCCCTCTCCAAACTAGATAAATCTAATCATGAAATAAACAAGAAAAAACTTCTATGTTTGAAACATATATACTTAAAAGGAATAACAAGTTATAAATAATAGATTTTCAGTTTCATGTACAATCATTTTTTAAATTATGCTATAGAAATTCTTGTTTTATTCCATAAGTTAAAAATAAAATAATTTAAAAAAAAAGAAATTTCCACTTGTTGCTTGAAAGCTTCCTGACCTGTTGTATAGAAAGGATCATGTACCCGATATTTGTTTCTATTTTAAAGAACTGCATTTTTCCCCCTGTAGATCATACATAACAGCCTATGAAACTACATGGAGAATTCCTAAGTTTTCATCTTGAAGACAGGTAAGAGTAAGGGGGCATTTTTAATTGAAAGGCTCTAAGTTCTAAAATTCCTGGACTTTACCCTTCTGACAATGATTTTGTCTAGACAAAGTAAGGGTTACCTCTTTTTTTTAGACCTTATCGTTTGTAATTAAAGTAGAATAATAGGGAGGAATCAGTGGCTAATAGCTGGGGATGGATTGCTTGTGGTTCTTTCCCTCAAAATACAAACTCAGAAGCAACTTGGGGGGGTGTCAAAATCTATTTTTTTTTAAAGATATAGTTGAACTTGATTATAACAGCACCATTCAAAGGCGTCTCTGGCTACCTCCATGCATTTTGTTTGGGGTGTGTTTGTACAGCATGCTTATATTGGCAGAAAGTACATGTAAATTGGCTGGCATACTCAAGTCATTATTTATTTATGTGTCACCAAAACTTTTTTTTTCTTTTCTCATCCCCTGTAGAAATGAGTTGGTGCATATCTAGGCAAGGATAAAATCAGGGGAAAAAATGAATTCTATTAATTCTTCAAACTTAAATTATAGCAATAGTGTTACTAAAGACAAATTTCTTGCTTGAAAACATCAATTTGATTTAGCAAAACTAAAGATTTAAGTGCCCATAATATGTAGATAACACTATGCTAGGTATTAGATATAAAAAGACATATCCCAGTTCCTATCCACAAGGAGTTTACAATCTGGAGGGGTTGAGGGAGAGGGGTGGGATAGAATATGTAAAGAAGAGATCCAGAGAAATTCCTCTAATAAATATAAGGAAAGATGGATGACTTTTAACTGGCAGAAATCAAGGAAAACTTCTTGTAAGAGCTGTCAGCTGGACTGGGCCTTGAAGTAAGAGAAGAATTTGAGAAGGCAAAAATTCAGAAACAGTTTGGATAATGACTTATGGAAATACATGGAGGCTGAAAAAGAGCAGAGTGAAATAGTGGAATAGCTAAGAAGGGAAATTTGACTTAAAAGTAGAATGACTAGAAGGAAGTAAAAGGATATTAACCAAGAATATAACTGGAGCTAGAATCAAGACTGTGTCTCATAGTCTGTGAGGTATAGGGAACAACTGATGATTTTAAGGAGATAGTGGTACAATGGGAGAAGTACAGAATTTGGAGTCAGAAGATTAAAATCCAGGATCCACTACTTATTGTTATTCAACCGGATGCAAATAATTTTAGCTCTCTTGGTTTCAGTTTCCCTTCTATAAAGTGAGATTGGATTAGGATACCATCAACCTAAATGACCACTAAGATCATTTATAATTCTAAATCTAGTAATAACTTCATGTTGACAGAGTGATTTGCCAGACCCAATTTAACAACAATTGCCCAAAACAGAACAACCTACTTTATTCAGTCCAGCATCAAATTGACCTATCCAGATAAAATATGACACAACTTCAATACCAATAGCATACTATAGAGCAAACTTTATGAAGACCCACTAGAGAAAGGAGAGGAAACATTCAAATGTCTTTGATGCTTTTTTTTTTTTTTTTTTTTTTTTTGATGAGGCAATTGGAGTTAAATGACTTGCCCAGGATCCACACAGCTAGGAAGTGTTAAGTGTCTGATATCAGATTTGAACTCAGGTCCTCCTGACTTCAGGTCTGGTGCTATATCCACTGAGCCACCTCGATGCCCTATTTGATGCTTTTTTTCACTGGTCTTCACTGATAACCAGTTTGATTCTAAATCTAGAATTCTTTTTTTTTTCAAACTAATAACCAACTTTTTCTATCATATTTTGGTCCAGTTTAACTCAACTGCTAAAACACAGTGATAAAAATGTCCTTAGACATTTAGACTAGGCCTAAAGTAAGACTTCCTACAATTTGTTCTCCTAATTCTATGTTGATTTAGCGCTTTATCTTTCTCACCAAAGTTAGGATTCAGCATTTCAAATGAAATGCTCTAAGCCTGGAGATAACAGAGATAATCCTAACTGGGAAGGACTCTTTAAAAAAAAAAAAAAAAAAAAGCATTCCTGGAATCCTGAGATCAATTTAGGGTTAAAACTGTAGGCAATAAAGAACCCTGACAAATAAGGCCACTGACTTCTTCGGGCCTGCTTGGCTTATGCCTGGCTAAACAAGTTTCTGAGGTTATTTTTAACCTGAGTAGCACTGGAACAGATTCAGGTCCCAGGACTAGAGGAAACAAATCAGATATGTACAAATAGTTGGTGTCTTTGCCATGTTTGAATTGAAGAGCAATATATATATATATGTGTGTGTGTGTGTGTGTGTGTGTGTGTGTGTGTATACATATATATATATATATATATATATATATTAATTATTGTGCCTTTTCTATATAAGATATCCTACAACATAGTCAGGAGCTAATTCTGGATATGAAGAACAATACTCATTTTGGAGTTCAAATATTAGAATTCCTTCAAAATTAAGTCCCTAGTTCCTAATTAAAACTGAAACCCTCTCAATAAGGATCTAATTGGCTCATAGCACCACCTTACTATATATTAAGTTTTTTGTTCTTATTGGTCATCCTTCATTTTGAAGAAAACCATGACATCAGGAAGGTGATGCCATGATATGCAAGTAAATTGGATTTGAGTGAAGGATAGTTATGCAAGGTCACCTGTCTCACTTTCTTCTCTAAAACCATCTAGATCCAGAGACCAGGTATAGATCAGAATAACTGGAGATGGCCCTGGGTGCAGTGGCTTCTATCTTTTGTAGGGCTGATTTCAGCAGTACTGGAAAACAAAATGAGAAAATTGGATGAGTTGGTCACCTAAGAGCCTTTCCAGTTCTACATCTATGATCCTATAACACCTTTGGAACAGATACTAATCCTTCCAGAATAGCTTCGTTCTCTTCCTCCCATAATTCCTCAATAGAGTTTCTACCTAATATACTGGAGTCTCTCTAAATCTTTTACCATCCAAAGGGCAATAAAAAGGCATATATATGGTGGACATGAAAAGGTTGTAATATATTACAAATGCGCCAGGAACAATACCTGACACATAGTAGGCACTTAATAAATGTTTGATTCTGACTCTGATTGAGAAATGTAATTCCACTTTAAATAGAATCATTCACAGAAACTTGGATGTTATTACCATATGTTTAAGAAAGAGAGTGTTATGGCAACAGCAAGATTATATGTTGATCAATTCTGATGGACATGTCTCTTCTCAACAATGAGATGATTCAGGCCAATGATTTTATGAGAGTTGTCCACACCCAGAGAGAGAACTGTGGGAACTTTTTTTGTTGTTGTTTGCTTGAATTTTATTTTCTTTCTCATTTTTCTTCCTTTTTGATCTGATTTTTCTTATGCAGCAAGATAATTTTAAATATGTATGCCTATATTCAATTGGCATATATTTTACCATGTTTAACATATATTGGATTACTTGCCATCTAAACAAAGGGTTGGGGGAAGGGGGGAAACTTGGAACACAAGGTTTTGCAAGGGTCAATGTTTAAAAGTTATCCTTGCATATGTTTTGAAAATAAAAAGCTTCAATAAAAAAAAATAAGAAAGAGAGTGTTAGGTTTAACTACCATGACAGGTTAACAGTTTAACTACCATGGCAGGAAAAAAAATGTGAGAGATGGAGTGAGTTAGTTTGAGAAGTCCATGTAAGGATTAAGAAAAAACAAAAAGATTTTTCCAGAGGAGACTTGGAAACACCAAAGTTAACTATCATAGAGTGGGAGTCTTTGAGAGACTATGAATATTAACTGTTATAATTGTCTGGAGACAATTTAAGAGAAGATATCCTGTTGTTGAGACATTCTGTGGTAAACACATACTGAGAATTCCAGAAATACTTTTGTTGTTGTTGTTAAAGCTTTTTATTTGCAAAACATATGTATAGGTAATTTTTCAACATTGACCCTTGCAAAGCTTTCTGTTACAAGTTTTTCCCTCCTACCCCAAACCCCCTCCCCTAGATGGCAGAAGTCTAATACATGTTAATTATGTTAAAATATTTGACAGATTGAATATGTGTATACATATTTATACAGTTATCTTGCTGTACAGGAATGGAAAAAGAAAACCTGAGAAGGAAAACATAATGCAAGCAAACATCAATAGAGAGTGTGAAAATGCTATGTTGTGGTCCAAACTCAGATCCCACAGACCTCTCCCTGGGTGTATATGGCTTTGTTCATTACTGAACAGCTAGAACTGGTTTGAAACATCTCATTGTTGGAGAGAACCATCTCCTTCAGAATTGATCATCGTATAGTCTTATTGTTGCCGTGTACAATGATCTCCTGGTTCTGCTCACTTCAGTCAGCATCAGTTCATGCAAATCTCTCCAGGCCTCTCTGAAATCATCCTGCTGGTCGTTTCTCATAGAACAATAATATTCCATGACATTCATATACCATAATTTATTCAGCCATTCTCCAATTTATGGGCATCCATTCAGTTTCCAGTTTCTAGCCACTACAAAAAGGGCTGCCATAAACATTTTTGCACATGTGGGACCTTTTCCTTCCTTTTAGATCTCTTTGGAATATAAGCCCAATAGAAACACTGCTGGGTCAAAGGGTATGCACAGTTTGATAACTTTTTGAGAGTAGTTCCATATTGCTCTCCAGAATGGTTGGATCTGTTCACAGTTCCACCAACAATGCATCAGTGTCCCAGTTTTCCCACATCCCCTCCAACATTTGTCATTATCTTTTCCTGTCATCTTAGCCAATCTGACAGGTATGTAGTGATATCTCAGAGTTATCTTAATTTCAATAGTGATTTAGTTTTAATTTCATCATCTGAAAATTATCTGTTCATATCCTTTGACCATTTATCAATTGGAGAGTGACTTGAATTCTTATAAATATGAGACAATTCTCCATATATTTTACAAATGAGGCCTTTATCAGAACCGCTAAATGTAAAGATGATTACCCAATTTATTGCTTCCCTCCTAATCTTGTCTGCATTAGTTTTGTTTGTACAAAAACTTTTTACCTTAATATAATCAAAATTATCTATCTGGTGTTCAATTAAGAGTTCCAGTTCTTTTTTGGATGCAAATTCCTTCAGGTCTGAGAGCTAAACTATCCTATGTTCCTCTAATTTGCTTATAATATCACTCTTTATATCTAAATCATGAACCCATTTAGATCTTACCTTGGTATATGGTGTTAGGTGTGGGTCAAGCCCTAATTTCTTCCACATTAGTTTCCAATTTTCCAAGCAGTTTTTGTTTTTCCAACTAATTAGGTCTGATTTTATTTGTATGGAAAGTGTTCTGTAGTTTAGTTTGTATAGTTCATGACTGTTCCTTGGCAAATAGATTCCTAAATATTTTATACTATCAACAGTTTTTTTGAATGGAATTTCTTTTTGTATCTCTTGCTGCTGAACTTTGTTGGTAATATATAAAAATGCTGATGATTTATGTGGATTTATTTTTGTATCCTGCAACTTTGCTAAAGTTGTGAATTGTTTCTACTAATTTTTTAGTTGAGTCTCTAGGGTTCTCTAAGTATACCATCATATCATCTGCAAAGAGTGATAATTTGGTTTCCTCATTACCTATTCTAATTCCTTTAATCTCTTTTTCTTTTCTTACTGCCAAAGTTAACATTTCTAATACAATATTAAATAGTAATGGTGACAGTGGGCAGCCTTGTTTCACTCCTAATCTTATTGGGAATGGGTCTAGTTTGTCCCCATTATATATGATGCTTCCTGATGGTTTTAAATAGATGCTACTGATCATTTTAAGGAAAAGCCCATTTATTCATATACTCTCTAGTGTTTTTAATAGGAATGGGATTTTATCAAATGCTTTTTCTGCATATATTGAGATAATCATGTGATTTTTGTTAGTTTGGTTATTAATATAATTGATTATAATGATAGTTTTCCTAATATTGAACCAGCCCTGCATTCCTGGTATAAATCCTACTTGGTCATAGTGTCATATCCTGGGGATGACTTTCTGTAATCTTATTGCTAATATCTTATTTAGGATTTTTGCATCAATATTCATTAAGGAAATTGGTCTATAGTTTTCCTTCTGTTTTCACCCTACCTAGTTTAACTATCAGTACCATAGCTGTATTATAAAAGGAATTTGGTAGTACACCTTCTTTCCCTATTTGTTCAAATAGTTTATATAGTATTGGAATTAATTGTTCTTTGAACTTTTGGTAGAATTCACATGTAAATCCATCTGGCCCTGGAGATTTTTTCTTAGGGAGTTGATTAATAGCTTGTTCTATTTCTTTTTCTAAAATGGGGCTATTTGAATAATTTATTTCCTCTTCTGTTAACCTGGGCAGTCTATATTTTTGTAGATATTCTTCCATTTCATTTAGATTATCAAATTTGTTGGCATAAAGTTGGGCAAAGTAACTCCTAATTATTACTCTAATTTCCTCTTCATTGGAGGAAAGTTCTCCCTTACCATTTTTGAGACTAACAATTTGACTTTCCTTTTTCTAATCAAATTAACTAAAGTCTTATCTATTTTGTTGGTTTTTTTCATAAAACTAACTCTTAGTTTTATTTATAAATTCAATAGTTTTCTTATTTTCAATTTTATTAATCTTCCCTTTTATTTTCAGAATTTCCAATTTGGTATTTAATTGAGGGTTTTTAATTTGTTCTTTTTCTAGTTTTTTTTTTTTTTAATAGTAAGCCCAATTCATTGATCTTCTCTTTCTCTATTTTATGCAAGTAAGCATCTAGAGATATAAAATTACCCCTTATAACAGCTTTGGCCATATCCCACAAATTTTGGTATGTTGTCTCATTATTGTCATTCTCCTGGATGAAATTATTGATTGTGTCTATGATTTGCTCTTTCACCCATTCATTCTTTAGGATTAGATTTTTTAACTTCCAATTAACTTTTGATCTATTTTCTCCTGGCCTTATATTGCATGTGATTTTTATTGCATCATGATCTGAAAAGATAAATTTACTATTTCTGCCTTTCTGCATTTGATTTTGAGGTTTTTGTGCCCTAACACGTGGTCAATTTTTGTATAAGTTCCATGAACCACAGAGAAAAAAGTAAACTCCCTACTGTCTCCATTCAATTTTCTCCAAAGATCTATTATACCTAACTTTTCTAACATTTTGTTTACCTCCCTAACTTCTTTCTTATCTATTTTGTGGTTTGATTTATCTAATTCTGAGAGAGCAAGTTGAGATCTCCCACTAGTATAGTTTTGCTGTCTATTTCTTCTTGCATCTCTCTTAACTTCTCTAGGAATTTGGATGCTATGCCACTTGGTGCATATATGTTTAGTATTGATAATGATTCATTATTTATGGTACCCTTTAGTAAAATATAGTTTTTCTTCCTTATCTCTTTTAATTAGATCTGTCTTTGCTTTTACTTGATCTGAGATCAGGATTACTACCCCTGTTTTTTTGTTGTTGTTGTTGTTCACCCGAAGCATAATAGATTCTGCTCCAGCCCTTTATCTTCACTCTGTATGTGTCTCTATGCTTTAGATGTGTTTCTTGTAAATAACATATTGTTGGATTCTGACTTTTAATGCAGTCTGCTATCTGCTTTCATTTAATGGGAGAGTTCATCCCATTCACATTCACAGTTAAAATAAGCAATTCTGTATTTCCTGCCATCTTATTACCCAAGTTATGTTTTTCTTTTTCCTTTCCCCTTTCTCCCTTCTCCCCTCCCCAGTATTTTGATTTTGATGACCGCCTCCCCCAAACAGTCCTCCCCCTTTTAGAGCCCCTCCCCCCCTTTTACACCTTTCCCCTAATTCTTCTATTTTCCCTTCTATTAGTCTATCCCTTTCTTTTTCCTCCTTTCTCTCCCACTTCCCTATAAGGAGAAAAAAGTTTCTCTGTGAAGCCAAATGTGTCTGATAAACTCTTTTAGAGCCCAATCTGATGAGAGTAAGATTTACACAATGCTCATCCCCCTCCCTTCTTTCCCTCAATTATATTAGCTTTTCTTTGCCTCTTCATGAGATTTTACCTTATCTTTACCTCCTTTTTTTAATCTTATTTTACCTTCTTTTCCTTCTTTTTCCCAGTATGATAGCCCTTTCACCTCTAGTTTCTTTTTTCATAATATCAAAGTAAAATCAAATTATACATCCATTCTTTAAGTATACTCATAGTAGAAATATAGTTCTCAAGAATTCCAGAGATACTTTGTAAGAAATGAATTTAAAGAAAATTCTTCATATAGAAGAATTATATAAACTATATGAAATAGGAACTATATGAGCACAATTACAAAACACTTCACACAACAAAAATTAAATCTAAACAACTGGAAAAATATCAAATGCTCATTGGTAGGCCAAGTTAATGTAATAAAAATGACAATTCTACCTAAATTAATCAATATATTCAATGCCATACCAATCAAACTGCCAAGAAACTTTGTAGAGCTAGAAAAAAATAGTAACAAAATTCATTTGGAAGAACAAAAAGTCAAGAATTTCAAAAAAAAACCATTTGGTACTGCCTAAGAAATAAAGTAGTGGATTAGTGGAATAGGTTAGGTTCACAAGATACAATAGTCAATGGATATAGTAGTCTATGTTTGATAAACCCAAAGACTCTAGCTTCTGGGATAAAAACTCACTATTTAACAAAAATTGCTGAGAAAACTAGAAAACAGTATGGCAGAAGCTAGGCATAGATCTACATCTCACACCCTGTACCAACATAAGATCAAAATGGGTTTAGACATCATTTAGACATAAAAGGTGATAATTATAAGTGAATTAGGAGAATTTGTAATGAAGGAAGGGATTTATGGACAAAGAAGAATTAGAAAAAATGAAATGCAAAATGGATAATTTTGATTACATTAAATTTAAACGTTTTTGCACAAATAAAACCAATGCAGCCAAGATTAGAAGGGAAGCAGAAAGTTGGGGAAAAATTTTTCAGCCAAGTCCTCTTTTCTAAACTTGTACAACTGACTCAAATTCATAAGAATGCAAGCCATTCCCTAATAAAGAGTCAAGGGATGTGAACCAACAATTTTCAGACAAAATTAAAGCCATTTGTAATCATATGAAAAAATGTTCTGAATCACTATTGATTAAGAAATGAAAATTGAAACAACTCAGAGTTACCACTTCATACCTCTCAGATTGGCTAAGATGATAGGAAAAGGTAATGAAGAATGTTGAAAGGGATATGGAAAAAACTGAACATTAATGCATTATTCGTGAAATGATCCAAACATTCTGGAGAACAATTTAGAACTATGCTCAATGGGCTATTGAACTGTGTAATGATGCAGTAGTGTCTCTACTGAGCCTGTATTCTAAAAAGATCCTAAAAAGAGGGACAGGACCCTGTCCTGCAGAAATGCTTGGAGCAGCATTTTTTGTAGTGGCAAGAAAGTGAAAATGTAGTGGATACCCCTCAGTTGGGGAATGGCTGAATAAGTTATGGTATATGAATGTAATGGAATATTATTATTCTATAATAAATGATGAGGGGGAGTTAGGTGGTGCAATGGATAGAGCAGTAGCTCCAACTCAGGAGTACCTGAGTTCAAATCTGGCCTCAGACATATAACACTTCCTAGCAGTGTGACCCTGGCAAGTCACTTAACCCCAATTGCCTCAGCAAAAAAAAAAGAAAAGAGAAAAAGAAAGAAAGAGAGAGAGAGAAAGGAAGAAAGGGAGGGAGGGAGGGAGGGAGAGAGAGAGAGAAAGAGAAAGAAAGAAAGAAAGAAAGAAAGAAAGAAAGAAAGAAAGAAAGAAAAAGAAAGAAAGAAAGAAAGAAAGAAAAAATGATAAGCAAGCTGATTTCAGAAAAGCTTGGAAAGACATGACCTGATTTTAAGTGAAGTGAGCAAAACTAAAAGAACACTATACACAGTAATAACAAGATCATGTAATGATCAGTTGTGATGGACTTGGCTCTTTTCGACAATGATGTGATTCAAAGCAATCCCAATAGACTTGTGATGTAAAGTGCCATCCTCCTTCAGAGAGAGAACTATAGAGATTGAATGTGCATCAAATCATAGTATTTTCTCTTTTTTATTGTGGTTTGCTTGCCATGGAAGATAAGGTTTTTCTTTTCCTAAAATAGTTCTAAAATTATCCTCAAGACTTAGTTAATATAGGGATCTAAAGTTTGAGCCATTGATATAGTAAGTTTTTGATGGCCCAAGATAAAAAGCCAGTCCACAGAAAACTGGGATAGTAATGCATTGTTCGTGAAGTTGTGAACTGATCCAGCCATTCTGGAGAATAATTTGGAACTTATATGCCCCAAAGGCTATAAAACTTTACATACCCTTTGGTCTAAGAATACCACTGCTAGGTTTGTATCCCAAAGAGATGGGTTTTTTTTTTTTTTTGAAAGGGGAAAGAACATTTTTAGTAGTTCTTTCTTTGTGGTGATTAAGAAATGAAAATTGAGTGGATACCCATCAATTGGGGAACAGCCAAAAGAGTTGTGGTATATGATTGTAATGGAATATTATTGTACTATAAGAAAAGACAAACAGGATAATTACAGAAAAACCTGCAAAGATTCACACAAATCAATAACAAGAGTAAAGGGACATTGTATACAGTAACAGCATCTGTGAATGACTTAACTATTCTCATCAATACAGTGATCCAAGACAATCCCAAGGACTCATGAGGAAAAATGTATCTGCCTCCTGAAGAAGAATTGATATTATCTGAATACATATTGAAATATATCATTTCTTTCTCTGTGTCTCTGTCTCTCTTTCCCTCCCTTCTTCCCTCTCTTCTTCTTTCCTTCTCTTCCTTCCTTTGAATCTTTTGACTACTATGGAAATGTTTTACATGATTGCACATGTATAACCTATACTAGATTGTTTACCATCTCAGGAAGAGGGGAGGGGAAGGAGGAAAAGATAAAATTTGGAAGTCATATTATTTTTTACTGAATGTTAGAAATTGTTTCACATGTAATTAAGAAAACAAAATATTAAAAAAAAGAAAAAAGAAAAAGCCAACCCACAAGGTGATAGGAATTGTTCTTCCTTCAGTTTAATAAAATGCCAGCATGACCAGATACCAGCTGTGAGAAAGGCCACGGTCAAAGTTACATCTAACCATCCGCTCTAACTCCTCCACAGACATTAAAACCATAATCTAGTCATTTATTTCCTTAAGATGGCAGTCTCTGAGGCAAGGAAGCTGTGCTCAATGTAATCAAGCTTAAAATGACTTTTAATTGCCTTTGAACTTGATGTGAATGAATAAATAAGGTAACAAGTTACATGTATCAGCCTGAGGGATAGAAATTTGGGAGTACTTGTGCCTGATAATACCTAAAAAGTGTTATTCTTATCTTCTAAAATGCACATACATTTATGGATCTCTACTACTACAAATAGGGGCTAATATTACAACCCCATTATATCAACAAAGAATTGTACAAAAGAAATGGCAGAAAAGATTTCATACCAGAGTTTTATGGCCAGAAAATAAAGATGGTCACACAGCAAGAGTAAAAAATAATCAACAAAAACCCTGAATGCTTCACTGGTATACATTCAATATTAAAAGATCTTTTGAACAGTCTCCACCATGTTGGATAAATTTCCTGTAGAAGATTTATGGGAAAATATGCATTTAAAAAAAGTCATACTGGGGGCAGCTAGGTGGCGCAGTGGTTAGAGCACCAGCGCTGAAGTCAGGAGGACCTGAGTTCAAATCTGGTCTCAGACACTTAACATTCCCTAGCTGTGTGACCCTGGGCAAATCACTTAACCCCAATTGCCTCAGCAAAAAGAAAAAAAAAAAGTCATACTGGATGGCAAGGTGTCAATGAGTTGTGGCCTATTCTTTTGAAAGGAGTTGTACCCACATGAAAGAGTTGGCACCCACATTGAGTAGATAATGGATTCATTTCTTAAGAGTTATCCCTTCCACATTAGGACTTTCCTCATCAAGATTTTGATGTATCATAGTAAACCAACGGAATATCAGTATAAGAAATTAAATGGGAATTTTGGAGGAGTTTTGCATAAACCTTAGATAACACATGAAGATCAGAAGATGACACAGAAAAAAAAGTTTGGAAACTCAGAAATGCATAAAAAATATAATATTATATAATATCAACATATTTTATTTTTAATACCATAATAATTCAAACTTCTTCTCTGGTACAAAGAAAGAGCCAAACAATTTTATACAGATTTTCATGATAGTGTCAAGGCCTTAATCCTCACAGTGTGGAAGGGATAATTGTATTGAAGTATTTGAATCTAACAACTCTAGAGAAACATAATTTGTGGGGGATCTTGGGAGAATTATTTAAGAGATTTAAGAATTCTTCTGAAAATTACTAAATAGAAGAGGAATTTGGGACATGAGCTCCCTCAACATATCATGAAGGGAGGAGGTTGTAGACACTACTATACTGGTATTCCTTGTGCCTAGCAAAATTCCTTAGATATAGCAAGAATTTAATATAGGGTGCGAGTCTTAGTAAAACTTAAAACTGCATTAAGCCTTTTGAGATGCCCTGTATATGCTTGTTCATTTGAATTAATCTTGTTGAGTTGACTTTCTATTCTACTTTCCTGCTTGTGAATCCTATGCACTGATTCCAAGGTTGTTTTTGTTCGTTTGTTCATGTTTCGTTGTTCATTCATCGCTACTTCAGCATTTCAAATAAAGGGAACTCACTTGATGTTCATTTGATGTTTGATTACTATGGAAATAGTAAATGATTTACAGTAGCCTAAATAGCTACTGAGAAAGCATGTCAAATATGTCATAAATAAATTTTCTCTGCATATCATTTTCAAAATAAAGTATAATTATTTTTTTAAATGATTTTTGTTTGCTTTCAGTCATAGTTCTTCCAGGACAAGTTTTATCACTGAAATCAGGTGATGAAGAAGACTGGTTTTTCTATTCTACCACTTATCTATCCATACATTCATATATTTTCTAGCACCTCTTCCGGTTTCCACTTGTTATGATCTCTTCTTTCCTGATTTGATTTCCATTCAATTTCATTCTACTCAGTTCAATTTGATAGCACCTATGAAGCACCTACTATGTAAAAAACAATGTATCAGGCACTGGTACTGTGTGACCTAGACCCTCAAATCTCACTGGGGCTTTTTTTAGTTTAGGTTAGGGATTTTTACCTTGAAATTTGTGAACTTGTTTTATTTTGATAACTCTATTTCAATCTTATTGGTTTCCTCTGCAGTCCTATATATTTTAGGTTATGTATTTGAAAGCGATATTCGGAGAAGGGGTCCATGGTCTTTATTTGATTATCAAAGAGGTCATTGAAACAAAAAAGGATGAAACATCCTTGACCTAAGATCCCTTCTAGTTCTAAATTCTTGAATATGATTTCTAAGTTTGAATAATTCAACTTACCTGAAAGAGATGGTATAGGCATCTTTTCCTGTTTCCTGAAAGATTCTAATCACTTTCTTTAGGTTGTTTTTTAATGGATTTAGAATGAAGCAATTATAATAATAGTTATCATTATTATTGATAATAAAAATTAAAATTAATATTACTAATGTGATAATTATTAATAATAAAATAAACAAGCAGTTATAATAATGATGATGATAATTATTATAGTAACAAATAAATTTGTAATTAATCCAGGATAATTTCTATCCTGGTACTTAGAGTTATTCTTTCCTAATTCTTTCTGTCCTCTAATTTAAATTCTTCTTTTGATGTTTGTTCTCCAAAATTCCATTCTCTGGCTTGGGTTTTATTTCAACTCTCAATTTCTGGTCAATGTATTAATTATGGCAAAGCCATAGGTCTTTGTCCCTTCTAGATTCTGCTAACCTAGCCCTCAGTTCCCTGTCCAGAACTCTCTAGCTTTAAGAAATACCTGCCAGGTATTTCTTCTATTTTCTGGTCATAAAGATTATGGTATTGTACCTACTTCCTTGAATGAGAAAGACCTGCTTCACTTTGACCCTTCTAAGAATCCCCCTTTAGACTCCAGACTCACTGTACCACCTTGACATTCCTATCTCACCCCTTTTCTTGCAGTTCTTGGGCTCTGGCCTCCTGAAAGCTCCATTTCTCTTGCCTTTGGCAAGAATTCTGTGTCCCTGTGGATTTGAAGTAGTTCCTCTAGCTGCTAGCAACAGCTGGCTCTGTCCTGATTTTAAAGTTGGCTTTTCTTCCCTATGGCCTTAAGTTGGCACCTGGGCTCTCTTCCCTCAGGAGGCTGTTTAATACAGCATCTCTCTTCGCTGCACCTGATTCCTCCAGGTTTCTTCATCACAATGGTAAAGATGCTCTTCCTTTTCAAAACTTGCACCCTCTGGTGGTTCCTCTTGCAGTGCCTCACTTTGCCTAGTTGGTTGTCAGGGCTGTTGGTTCAAAAAGCTATCATGCCTTGGTCCTTATATTTTTCTCCCTGACAGTGAGTTTTCAGGCTGCTGAGTCACTGTTCAAGTTTCTCCTTTTGGGAATATCTTATCCAAGTTTCACAATTAAAAAACAAACAGATATAAAGATCTACCTTGGGACATACAGCACATGATATTCAAACACAATCTTTCTCCTGTTCTTTGTCCCCTACAAAAAAAAAAAAAAAAAAAAAAAAAAAAGGATAATATCACCAGAACCACTACAGAAGCTAAAGGCAAAATACATGTTGTTAGAGTGACCAAAAGGTAATTATCAATCATTAAAATCATAAATCTGATTAGTTTACTAAATTACCTAGTCTGTCATCTAGGCAGACACAAGGGAATGGAACACAGATTGGAAATGTTTTGAATAAAGAAAATCGATGTATACACATAGGCCTAAGGAGTGGTGATCTAAGGTCCTAGGCAGTGGGAGAAATGCAAATCAGCAAGCTTACACTTAATGTCCACTATGTGCAAAGGAAGGAAGGAGGACCCTTAATACCTTTCAGGGAAAAGAATAGTGAAAGGGAGAAGAAAGTACCAAAATGGGGATGGAGGGAGTCTCCAGATAAACATTACAATACTTCTCTATCTTTCCCAAGGACCACAAAAATGAAAGGGAACAGTGATGTACATAATTCAAAAATGGCAGATCATAGCTTCTTAAGGATCTATGAGTGCAAGGAACCTCAGAACCCATCGAGGCAAGCCTCCCACCTTACAGAAAAAGAAAACTGAGGCTCAAAAGCTCACAAAGGCAGCAAGCATCAGAGCTGAGATTTAAATGTAGGGCTTCTTACTCCAAAACCAATATTCTTTGAAATATGAGTAGTATAATGTGTATTAAGTTTTGGGGTGCATTATGTGATAAGAGAAGGAGATAATAATTATGTCTAGCTTAGCCTAAAGGTAAAATTAGTCAGGGGCAACTACTTGGTACATTGGATATAAGCCCCAGGATGGACCTGGAATCAGAAAGACCTGAATTCAAATCTTGCCTCAGAAACTAACCAGCTGTATGATTTGGGGTAAGTCATTTAACCCTGTTTGCCTCAGTTCCATATCTGTAAAATAATTTGGAGAAGGAAATGACAAACCATTCTAGTATCTCTGCCAAGAAAACCCCAAACAGGGTCATGCAAAGTTGGATACGACTGGATGACTAAACAACAACAGAATTAGTTTATATTTCCTGAGCACACAGCAACTGATGCCAGGGGGAAGGAATTCACCCCGAAGCCTGCAATGCAACCATCTGAGGATGAAATGTTTTCCACATACATTTGAGAATTAGTTATCTCCTCCCTGCCCTTATTCCCTGTCTACCCTCCTCCCCCAGTCTACCCAACCTATTCCCTGATGAATTTCACAGGACAAAAAAACTAGGGCTAGAATGTACTAAAACCTGTTGGTTTTGGAGAACATGAATCATAAGGGGAAGTTTTTGATACACAAGGAACTATTCAAATCTCTCCATTTTCAGTTATTTCTTTTATGAGCATTTTTTTCTTTGTCTTATGCAGATGATTAAGATGTGATGTTACTTTATACTAAATGTGGTATTTCAGGTTTTGAATCAACAATAAAGTAAAAGGAATGTAGCACATATGGGGTAGTCTGGAAACTGACCTTTGGAGTTCAGGGAAGTTCATTCTGGTTACATAGTGGAAGGGAATGTGATGTACAACTCCACAAAGCAGAATGAAATTTAATTCTGGGAACAGTTTGCTTGATTGTGAGTCTCATTATAAAAACAAACTTTGGCAAAATATATCAAAAGTTCCAATGTGGATAAATTGCATGATAAACTATATTTTACTAGAAATTTCACTGGATTTTCTCATTTTAATTTTACCAGAAATTTTTACTAATTTACCAGAAATTGTGGTTTTACATTATCTCCTGCTTGAAACTCCATAAAATGACAGGTTTAGCTCAGATCAGCCATTTGAAAAAGACATAGAACCATCAAATCTCAAACTCAAGGAGATTCATTATCTCTTGATCACAGCTAAATCTAAAAGTCCTGAATTTAGAAGTTTCTGACTCACTAATTCTCTAAACAAGAGATTGTTCTGTTATATTTCAACAGGAAAGAAATCAATTTCATTGGTTCAATGATTCAGAATTCCTTTAATAAAGGATTTTTTGGCCAGAAGGATGAAATTTAATATATTCATGGCCTATCTTCATTTTCCATGAGAATTCTTCATGAATTATGGTCCATCTACTTCTTTTATTTTTTTGTATGATACTGAATCAAACTTTTATGTACAAGACAGGTGAGGGAAATCTGCCACAGTAATTTTACAACTACATTTTCCTGATTTACATTTTTCCTGGCAAACTTAAGTTACATTAAAGTGGATATTTGCAATTTTGGTTTATATTTGGAAAGAGCAAAAGGAAAATCATAGTCCCCAGGGGCCTATAGGAAGAAAGTTCAAGACAGAATCACAGGATGAAAAACTCTCAAAGTTAGAAGGGTCCTCTAAGTCCAATTTATACATAAACAGGAATTCCTTCTCCAAGGTTCCTGACAAATGATCATCTAGTCTCTGTTTATATCCCTCCAATGAGAAAATGTCCCTCCAGTGAAGAGATGCCCATGTTTAGACAGTTCTAATTGTTAAAAAAAATTTTCCTTCTCTTCAGCCAAAATGTGTCTTCTTATAACTTCTACCTAGTCTCTTCTTTTTAATGAGACATGAAATGGCACTTATTGTAAAAAAAGCAGATCTTATTTTGGTCAGTTCTGATTCAGAATCCAGTTCCCTTTTCACCTTCTCTGTGGTAGTTGTGGACAAGATGACTACAACAGAGGAAATCTGTAGCTTACTTCCTCACTTCTATGTGGGCACTGGTTTGAGAGTATAATGATAGGGACATAGCTAGGAACCATATTCATCTTGTCCATGAACCAAAGAATGTTAGCCCCTTATGGATATGTATTCTTTTTAAAATCTGATTTATTTTATGGAATAAAATAGGCATTTCCACAATACAAGTATAATTTTAAATATGATTGCTTATATGACAAAGACCTTCCATTCTTATTAGTAGTAGATGCTGTTTCTACCATATCAATCATGCATAAATAATTGTAATACCCTTACTTACACCAATGACATTCTTTCCAGGGGAAGTCCTAGCCTTTCAGTCACATTATGCTACATTAGTGCCCCAATTTTTTTTTTATCATATATGGACTTCAACTCATCCCTGGACATCACTAAGGACTCAGACATACAGACCCTAAAAGATAAGGCATTTATGTCTGTATTGGTCTTTCAATATGCATTCATGTTTGGCCATTGATCTTATAATCTATCTCTGGTGGTATCCAGCTCTCTGAATGAAATATGTTATTTTCATGGTACTTTCCACTAGCAAATTTAATAAGCTTCTAGGAGTTTTTGTTTTCCTTGTATAAAGCTGCCTAAAGCCCTCTAGTTAATGTCAGTACAATGTGGGCTTGCTTGGACCCGAAAATCTAACCCAATGTATGTTGTCAGGTATGGTCTTTGTTCTTCAAAGTCTATCAATATTTCTAGTTCCATTGATCTCTAAACATTGCCAAAGAGTAAGGTCAGATTCTTCTTCTCTCCTCTACCCCAAATTGATGTTATTTCTTCTCACCATAGCTTTGGGGATGAATGAGATCAATTAAAAACTTTGTAATGATAACACCATTTTCACAAATATAAGACAGTAGCCACCAAATTTTAGTTCTCAATAATTATTCCAATCTAGTCAATTAAAGATTTTAGATTTAGAGCTAGAAAGGACATTGGAGACCATCTTACCTAACCTGTCTTATTTTTGCAACTGAGAAAATGAATGCCTAAAGAAATTAAAAGAGTTGCCTAATATAACACAGTTATAGCAAAGCTGGGTTTTGAACTCAGATCTCTTGATACCAAGTGCAGAGATTGTTCCACTGTGAGTTGGAACTTACTCCCTGCTGAGCTAATATGTAATCTATTCACTAGAGAGAAGTTCCGAAAAACTGGCATTTGCCAAATTACAGCTTCAAAACAGTACATCCTAATGATCTAATACCCTCAGTTATTTTTCCTCATGATTTTCTGATGTCCAAATATGATGGGATTATACAGATATGTCAAAGCCTCCAAGTAGTTTGAAAAAACAACAATCACTTTATAAGAAGCAGGGTACCCGGAAATGTGATCAAATTCATTAGAATCCCAGAAAATATATGTATAAGCTTTCTTTCCTTTCTTCTCTCCTGGGAATGTGTTAATTAATCCCTTCTACAAAGGCATTTTGAACACATGGCATAATAATCAGGCTTACCTCTCCTATTCAACATCTAGTAGCTCACAAACATCTTTCCATTCCTCTTCCAAATTAGCATTGGGGGAGATATGTAGATTCTGAGATGATATTATTGACTAACTATTGATCAATCTTCAGATACTCATAATGTCCTCCATCTTGCAAAGAAAAAAATATTATATTAATTTTTAAAGTCTGGGTTTCATTGAAATGGACTTATACATGTCACTTTCTGGGTACATCCCATTGCTATTGGGTGTTCTGAACTGAGGGGAAACTCCCCTAATTTCCACCCACTGCTGCATTTATCATACCATTGAATCTATTGGGTACTTGGACTACTGGCATCTTTTGGTCTTGGTATTAATGTGTGCCAGTAGAGATGACCCACAAAATAATGAGGCAATTTTATTACCTTGGTGACATTCTGGGTAAGATGCCAAATATTTCCATCCAGAAAAATGTACTTGCTCCCCCTGAAAATGACTCAATCTTCCTACAGTCATATCTCTCTGGCCAAAGTTGTAAAATGACAGACTGACTCATGGGTTTGGCTTCTAATATAAAAGAGAGTGTCCCATTCCCTTTTAGGCCTATCCATATAGTATTCCAAAATCCTACAGTTGGAAGGGAAATATTTCAGTCATATCCAATTCTTCATGATCTCAATTGGGGTTTTCTTGGCAAAGTTACTGGGAGTAGTTTTCCATTTCCTTCTCTAGCTCATTGTACAGTTGAGGAAACTGAGGCAAATAAAACTAAATGACTTGCATATGGTCACACAGTTAATAAGATTTGGAAATCATATCTGAACTCACAAAGAGCAGTCTTCCTGACTCCAGGCCCCACATTCTATCCACTATATCACTTAGCTGCCCCTGGAAGGAAAATTAGAAATCATTTAATTTGGTTCTGTTTTCATTTCATAAGTTTCTGCTATAATATCAATGACAGGTGGTGTCTGTCTGTGAAGCAGTATGGTTTAGTAGTAGTAGAAAGAATATGGGGGCTTGGAATCAGAAGGAACCTGGCTTCAAATCCTAATTCTGACACTCACTAAAGTCTGTATAACCCAGTTAATTTGGGCATAGCCAGTTTATGTAACAAAGAGGCATGCCCTCAGGGGACCTTTGAAGCCTGTTCAGGTTGCCTATGTAACACAAGACCCTTTATAAAGGAATATTTACTTCAGGAGGCATAATCACAAATATACAAACTTATTCCCCCAACATGTGGCAGGCATAATCCTTCTTCCCAACCCTTGTACCACCCTGGTCTCTGGGGAGAAGAGGATTATGTTCATAAATCAGCTTGGTTCCCGCAGGGCACAGTTCTGGTTCCAAGTCCAAAATCTTCCTCAGCCTTGAGAGTCTGGCATCCTGGCTTTTCAGATTTTCTGTGCTGGACTGGCTTGCTGTACCACCATATTTTCAGTCTGTGATCCAAGGCTCAAACACCTGGATTTCATGGGGATCACCTCTAGAACTGAACCTGAAAAGGACAAACAGCACAATAGAATATTCTGAGGCCCTTTGCTCAGAATTAGAGGTAACAAGAGAGCAGAGGAAAGGAAATCTTTCTTTTTTCTTAGTTTAGTTCGTGGAATCCTGGTAGGGCACAATAGATAAAAATTGCTGGAAAAGGGAGTGACAGAAAGAGGGAATAGAAAAAAAAACCATCAGTGTTAAAGAAGTGGGCAGCCAAAGGAAGCTATTCCAAACCCTCATAATAGGAGAAGAAGCTTCCCTTTTAAACAATCTGGATATGCTCCCTCAAAGGTAGCTCCAATCTTTCTAAACTATTCATGCCCAGGTTACCTGTATGGCTATTGACAAGTTTCTTAAGTCTCCTTGTCCGTAAAATGACAATAACTAATACTTGTAGTATTACCTCACAGAGTCATTGTGAGTATCACATGAAATGGTGTATGTAAAGCAATACAATTATAAATACTTCCAATAACAAGGAGATCATACTTAATAAAGCACCCATTATGTCAGTGGATGGTTCTAAGTGTTGCAAATTTTCTCCTCACATAAAGCTTCATTATACCTTCTTCCATTGTTCTTAATTCTATGCTTGGGAAGAACTCAAAACAGGTCTGCTACCCTTTGAAAACACTGTCAAATATTTGAATTGAGCTATTGTCTCCCATTAACTTTGTCTTCTCTAAATTAGGTCTTCCTAGTCAGTTCCTTCTAGTCTTTCTGGTATCGTGCAGTTTATATTGCCTCAAAGGCCCTGCTGCTGTCCATTTGGTCAGAGCCTGCCTTAATATGCATCATTCACAAGTACAGACAATACAGCAGATAACATCTGACCCGGTCTGTACAATAGGACAATTCTCTTCCTTGATCTTGACATTGTATTTCTATTAAAGCAGGCCAAAATTTCCTTGTCTTGCTTAGAAGTTCTATCACATTTTAGATTCACATTTAACTTTTAATCAATTAAAATCCTGGGTGGGAGGAGTTATTGTGATTATTGTTCTTGTTCTAACATGAAATACAACCAAGTCAAGTCTCTTTTCTTCCTACATATGTGCAAATGAAATTTTGCATATAACCATTTCCTTGGTGGTAATATAGTAGAAAGGGACTTGAATCTTGCCTTTGACATTTATTACTGGTATGAAGTTGGATAAGTCCTTTAACTTCTTTGAATCTGTTTATTCATCTGTAAAAGAATAGCATTTGCAATGTCTACTTTGTAGGATTATTGTGAAGAAAGCTATTCCTCCCTAATTTCCTTCCTAGGTAAGTGGGGGTACTTACTCCATACTCAGAACCATGCTCTCTGTTGTCCATTTAGAAAGATTAGTTGGGATTTACTACTATGTCTCATTAACTGGGAATTTTTATATAAATATTCACTAATACCTATTTAATAAAAACCCTCCCTCCCTCAGATAAACCTTTCATGCTGTATTAACAGATTAAGTATCTATAATATAGCAAGAAAACCTACTTCATTTCTGTGTAATTTTACATGTCTAAACTTGTTCACAGTTTAAAATCTCATTACTGGAGAGACCTGAGATAAGCAGCAGCAGCAAGAAGTAACATTGTAGTTTAGCATTTAAAGGCCAAAACAAAGCCAATTTTCCTGTAGAATCAACATAATGCCTACTTGGACTATTCAGTATAGCTCTGTAGGCATTCTCTTCATTTTTTTTTATTAGTATTGAGCTCAACTCATTTATATGTATATGTATATATCTGAAAAAAACAATCAGTTGGAAAAATGATCTTGCCAAGAAAAAAGGAGGTAAGACCTTTTATAAAGTAACATTTGTCTATTTTCAATATGTAGGTTAAACCAGGGGAATAAATTTTCCTTCAACTTGTTGAATTGACCTCCCCTTTCTTCATTCCCTTTGAGAAAGGAGGGTAGTTCAAGTCTCAAGTAATGAGACAATCTTTTAAACTAATTGAATCAAGTCAAATCAACAAGCATTTATTAAATGTTTAATGTGTATCAGGCACTGTGCTAAGGACTAGGTCTGACTTTAGAAGCTTCCATTCTAATGAAGAAAGATACCACATAAAAGGGAAATGAAAAGCAGGAATTGGGGGAGAGAATGTCAGGAGAAGAGCCTGGAAAGATTAACATGGCTGGACTGAGTACTTTCCATATGATGAAGCTTCCATGACCAGGCAGAGGAAGGGGCTAGAAGTACTGAATCATCTTCCAGAATGAGAAGGCTTCTGAGGAAAGGGAAAGAAAGAAGTACAGATATTCAATAACAAAGCTATTAAGGACTTGTTTTTAGAATTATTTTTACTTTCCTGTAAGTTTTTTTAAGATATCAAGAAAAACCTCCAATAGTTTGCCTTAAAAAATTTTTAAAACAAATAGAAAATAGGGGGAAAAACAAAATGAAAAAAAAAAAAAAAAAACAAACTGGGGGCAGGTAGGTGGCAGGGCAGCTAGGTGGCGCAGTGGATAGAGCACCAGCCCTGAAGTCAGGAGGACCTGAGTTCAAATCTGGTCTCAGACACTTAACATTCCTTAGCTGTGTGACCCTGGGCAAGTCACTTAACCTCAATTGCCTCAGTAAAAAGCAAAAACAAACAAAAAAAAAACTGTCATGTGCACAACAGAACATAAGAGGATTCAAAGCATAAAATAAATTTCCATTTCAAGAAACCATATATAATAATAGAACACAATGTATTCAGAGTTGTCCATATATTCTTTGCTTTCTATAGGTTTTCTTCTGTTCTCTACTGTTCTCTCCCCTCCCTCTTTATCCCACCTCCCTTCAAATAATTTATTCTTATTAATTAATAATTAATTTACTCTTTTGTTCCTTTTTCTTTTCCCAAACAGGCTACAGTTAAGCAAGGATATTATATTTAACTTTTTTTTTTTTTTTAGCATGTAGACTATGCCTCATCATACACACTTTCCCAGAATGGCTTTGGCCCTCCTTTCTCCACTTGAAAAAAATAGAGTCTTGACTAAGTGATCTCTCAGGTCTCTCAGTTATAAAATTATACAATTCAAGGTCAGACTATAACTTGTGTGGGACCTTGGGGTAATCGGTTATTGGAGCTTTGGTCTAGGCAGGAAAATTTAGAGTGGAAAAAAAAATGTACAACATACTATCACCACCAAAGTAGAATGGAAATAGAAGGATGGGAAGTCAGATACATAAATGGAGACAAAGCTGAAGGAAGTTCTGTTCAGAACAGCTTTGAAATTAGTAAAAAATAGTTTTAAAAAATCATGTATGTACTACTATACTAATATGTACATATATCATGAACAAAAAGGGATTTAAAATATATGAGAAAAAGATAACAACAGCTAACATTATATAGTTCTTACTATGTGCTGAGTGCTTTACAAATACCATCTCAAAACAACCCTGGGAGGTAAATGCTATTATGATCCTCTCCTCAGTTGAGAGGAATGAGGCAGAGATTAAATGACTTGACCAGTAACACACAGCTAATGTTCTTCCTAATTCCAGATCCAGTGAGCTATCTACTACATCACCTAACTGCCTCTGGATGAATTATTTTTAAAATAAGGTTTGTTTTATTTATTAATAATCATTAAATTACTTATTTACTTTCTGTCCTTGCTAAAGTGTTATTAAAATAATACTTTAGTGAAATCAATGTGAGTGAATTTTTCTTTAAAAAACTCCTCAACTAAACACTTTATGATATAATAATGTGATTGAATGTGTTTCTTTAAAAATAAACTCAATTTGACACTTTGTGATATACATTTTAGAGGACTATAGATTCAAAAAATTCAAATTGTTCAGCTGTGTCTGACAATGTGATATTATCTGGGGTCTTGTTGGAAAAGATACTAGATTGGTTTGTCATTTATTTTTCCATTTCATTTTACAGTTGAGTAAAATAAGGTAGAGTTAAGTAATTTGTCCAGAGTGACACATCTAATAAGTGTCTGAGGCCAATTTTTTTTATTTCCCAATAATATCTTATTTTTCCAATTATATGTAAAGATAGTTTTCATCATTTGTTTTTGTAAGATTTTGAATTCCAAATATTTTCCCTCCATCTCTTACCCCCATCTTTCCCAAGGCAGCAAGAAATTTGATATAGATTATACATATATAATCATTTTAAACATTTCCACATTAGTCATGTTTTGAAAGAAAAATTAGAACAAAAAAGAAAAACTACAAGAAATAAAAAGAAAACAAACAAAAAAATGAAAATAGTATTTTGTATTCAGTCTCCACAAAATGCAGAAAGCATTTTTTCCATCTCCTCTATGGGAATTGTCTTGGATCAAAGTGTTGCTGAAAAGAGTTGTCTATCATAATTGATTATCACATAAACTTATTACTGTGTACAGTGTTCTCCTGGTTCTGCTTACTTCACTCAATATCAGTTCATGTAAGTTTCTTCAGGCTTTTCTGAAATCAGCCTGCTCATCATTTCTTATAGAACAATAATACTTCATTACATTTATATACCATAACTTATTCAGCCATTTTCAAATTGATGGACATCCTTTCATTTTCCAATTCCTTGCCACCACAAAAAGAGTTGCTACAAACATTTTTGCAAATGTGGATCCTTTCCCCTCTTTTATGATCAATTTAGGATATAGATCCAGTAGTGACACTGCTGGATCAAAAGGTATGCACAGTTTGAAAGACCTCTGGATACAGTTCCAAATTGCTCTCCAGAATGACTAACTGGATCAGTTCACAACTCCACCAACAATGCATTAGTCTCCCAGTTTCCTCACATCCCTTCCAACATGTATGATAATCTTTTCCTGTCATCTTAGTCAATCTAATAGGTCTGAGATTGTACCTCAGAGTTGTTTTTATTTGCATTTCTCTGAGGCCAAATTTGAAGTCAGATCTTCCTAACTTCAGATCAAGCATTTTATCTACTGTTTCACTCAGCTGCCCTGATAAATGTAAATAAATGTGCTTGGTTATAATCATCATAGCTGAAAGATACCCCACAGAGATTCTTAGCTTCAGATTGAGGAGATGCATTTTTGACTGTACTTATATAATCATTTTTAATATCATCCATTAAATATGCAAAGGTTTTTTTGAAATTCTGCTCTTAAATCCATCTTCCCTGATGGAGGTAGGGAAGTAGGGCAAAATCTCTGGTAGCCACATCTGAGGTGCATGCAGAGGATAACTATTTCAGGTGGGAACAAAGGAGCATCAGCAGTGCAAATTGCAAGACACAGACCTTCATTTCCTTGTGGTGAATGGCATTCTTCCTTTTCTTCTAAGTTGTCCGATGCCCAGCTTCTTAAACCATGGCTCATGATCCCATATGGGGGTTTCATAACTGAATGTGGTAATCACAAAATTATGATTAATTATCAGTAAATCTTTGATTTGTATACTTATTTGATATTTCTATAGGGTCACATAAAACTTTATCAGGCTAAAAGGAATTATAAGTGAAAAAAGTTTAAGAAACTGGAATGAGCTGAGGAAGTCTCGGGGATCAGAGTTGAAAGGTATGAGAAACTTCTGTGCTTGGCATTTAATTAAGCCCTAACCCACTTAACAGATGTTTTTCTGCTTCTCTCATTTGCTACATGCTGTTGCTGCTACTTTTGATCTTGCTTTGCTCTGACTCTCCCTGTTGGAGCCCCTCCATGGTTAAGGTAAGCTTCCCTTGTCTTCCTAAGGGTCTGGGGATCAGGACAAAGCAATAAAAGCCACATGTGCAGAAAACATTTCTCCTTTTCCAGACTAGTGAGGCTCCTTAAGCCAATGGAGGATTCTTCTGGACCAGAATTCTGCATGGTGTGTCCGCAGTCTGTCCTGGATTATGAGGCACACTTTACATCCATCTTTCTCTGAAGTACAGGTACTGGAATGGTACTGGGTACTGAGGAAATACCTATCCCACCATAGTCTGGACGTCATGGGGAGTCTAGAAAGTGTTTCCTTTTACTCTTTCAGGGTAGAGATAAATCCATGGGAAGCACACATATCATTGAGGGTGAGAGCATGGAAAGCTTCCCACACCCAAGAAGAGATCTGATGATCTTTCTTGTAGCTAGGTCCCCCAGTGGGTCCCATAGATGGAATAAGATACTCAGGAAGTCCTCATCCTACTCAATTCTCCCTGTAAGGCCTTGGAAAGTCATTGGACCCAGAAAAGTAGACTCTATTTTCTTTGCATCCTGGATCCTTTTGGAGTCCAAGCTAAGGGATATATACTGCTGTAATAGAAGGATCATGAGGGATCAGAAACAGAAGTATTCATGCAGTATGCCTAAGGGAGGAGACCCTGTGGTTGACCATCAAGCATATTCTCCCACTGGGCACAGATGAGAAAAGCAGAGCAACAGAAGCAGGTGGCAGCTGCCAGAACACTGAACAGCTGTGCAGATCTCCATTCTCATACTTGTTCATACTTCCCAAGGATTGTTTTGCAAACTCCACTTTGAAAACTACTGCCCTAAGACATCTTCCCTACTGCTCAATTAACTTGCCTTAACATCTTCTTATGTAACTTTTACATCAGATAACTTGAATTAATCAATAAGCACTTACTAAAAATTGTCCTTATATCAGATACTAAGGTATAATTCTTGTTGTTTTCTCTAGGTAGTGGTAATATTTGGCCACTGAAATTGTTAGTGATAGCTCTTATTCAGGATTCTTCCAGCTGGAAAAAAATCAATTTCCTTTTGCTTTTCCTTTCCAATGGATAAGCTAAAAATGCTAACTGTTCTATTCTTTAGGATGAAGTAACAATAAGATCTTCATTTCTGCTTCTGTTTAGGCATAATTCCACTGCAGAGGTCTTTGGAAAACATAAGTAAAACCATAAATCTAACTTGTTGATGCTTCCAGTGAAAATTTTTACTTAAAATGGATTGAGAATTCCAAAAGTCTCTAACCCCAAACTCCCTTAAACAAAAAAAATTAGAGAATCATGTCCAAATCCATTTTATTTCTAGACAAAATATGTCTACATACAAAAAAAAATGTTATAGGTCCATCATTGTATTATAATAAGATTTTTCTTTTAATACAGTGAATTGCCCCAAAAAGATCAAAGGAAGAAGAAAAAGATCTATACATTCAAAAATGCTGCTTTTTTTTAATGACAAAGCACTAGAAATTAAGAGGAGCTCTTCAGGGAAATGACTGAACAAATCATGGTATATTAATATAATGAATAGTATTATACCATAAGAAATAGCAAATGGAAAAGACTTTTAAACTGATCCAGATTGAAGGGAGCAGAACTAGGACTGCAATTAATATTTTGATGACACTATAAAGATATCTGAGCTCTCATCAACTTAGTGACCAACTATGATTCCAGGAGTCTGATGATGCACCACGCTACCCACCTCTGACAGAGGGGATGATCTCAAGATAAAGACAGAGAATCAATTTCTGGCCACAATTATTGAGGGGATTTCTCTTGCTCAGCTATGCATAGCTGTCACAAGGGTGCCCCTTCCTATCCCAGTGCATAATTGGGGAGAGGAAAGGGTTGCATTTGAGAATAGGGCAAGATAAAACAGATGCTTGTTAATGGGAAAGTAGTTAAAAAATATCACTGAAACCTACTTGCCTGAAATGCTAGGGATGTGATATTTCCCTCCTCCCCCAAGGTCCTTCTGTACTCTTAAGGGATTGGGAAGTATGTAGATTCTCTGCCATTGACTCCAGTCCTCACTAATGGTGTTCTCCCAAGTGGAAGGGAGATTCTTTGTATCCCAGCTCCATTTGGCTACTTAACATTTGTGTTAGCTTTTACAAAAGAATATTTACTTTGAAAGAGATAATCACAAATATATAAACTTATCTCCCCCAGCCCCACACTGTGTGCAACTTAATCTTCCTCCTCCTGGAACTACCTTGGACTCTGGAGAGAGGGAAGAGGATTAGTTTTGCAGTTTAGCTCAATTCCTATAGAAATCTTCCAAATCCAACTCCTTGTTCAAACTCAGCATCAGTTGGTGTAAATCTTTCTAGGCCTTTATAAAATCAGCTTGTTCATTAGGCTATATGACTTTTACAATCTTCTTAGAGCCCTGGCTCTTAGATCTGGGTCCAGAGGAGCCATATAACACCAAGAGAGACAAAGAAAGCAAGCAAAAACATCATTTCTAAACTCATTTCTTAGAGCCAAGAAAAGAGGGAAATCAAGGGGGAAAGCCCTTCCACTCTTACAAGACTAAGTTCATAACACCTGTGCAGTAAGTGAACTGTGATTTTCATCCTCTGGGTGTAACAGGAAAGAGTACACAGGGAAGAGAGAGCAAGAAAAAAGAGAAGTTGTTCCAGTTAGCCCAGTTTTAAAAACTCAGATTCTTCTGGCTTTGCAGCCAGTTAAAGGAAGCTATATTCATCCACATGACAGAGTACCACCAGGTTAGGTCATCTGGGAATTCATTCTTCAAAGACTCCTTACAAATATATTATATTGTTTAAAATAGCCTAGTGTTTCTTCAGCTTGTATGGCCTCACTTTAGGATCTCCAACTAAAGCAAGAAGATTAAAAGGCATTTCAATGTGTCCTCCCACATTCAGGGAAAGATCAGGTCTTTCCAGATTTCCAAAGAGCTGGGAAATACAATATCCAGTCCACATCCACAATGAAGAATGAGAAGATGCAAGTAGTTTGGGGCCACTAGAAAGTTCAGCAAATCAGTAGGTTTATAGAAGGAAATGTGATAAATCTACATCAAGATTGGGAAATATAATAATGTAATATAATAAACATTGACAATAAAATTATTATTAAATTACAACTATTATTTTAATTAAAAATATTTTGTTGATTTTGTTTTATTTATTTATTAGTTATATATATATTATATAATATATGTGATAAATAAATAACATAATAATGTATAACAACAATAACAAATAATATAATAAAGCAAATGATTCAAACATAGGAGCATTCATTCCAGTAGATGACATAAAAACACAAAAAGATCCTTGAGGAAAATGACAAATATCAATAGGACAGAAAGGAAAGGGCAAATATAAAGAAGAAATGAAGGAGAAGATGCAAGAACAAAAGGTCTATTGAAATTAGAACCTTGATGAAATTAAGAGTACTTTTGTGTATATTCTTTGGAAAGCTTTGGCAAAATGTATTTAGATAAATAGACTTCTGTTTCTCTTTTCCCTAGTGATTTTTTATTGAAATAAAAATCCCCAAATCCTTTCATGATTTTGGCTTATAATTTCCCAGGAAACAAGTGGAATTCTCAAATTATTCTTCCCTCCAAAAAATGCGAAGCCAATTAGCTAACAGATATATTCATGTAGCAAAGATATCTGAGAAGGCTTCATTCAGGATTTTCCCAAGCCAATGTTGCCACCTATTGGTAAAGTCATTCTAATGCCTTATACCATAAAACCCTCCAATGCTTACCCCTATTTATTGTAGCAAAATAGCAATCATTGAATCATGGAGATCTTGTTTTCATTCTAGAAATATGTACTATTTATTTTCCCTTAAGGTAATCCCCAAAAGAAAGTCTCAGAAGAATTTTTCCTAGAAAACTGCCCTTGAAAGACCTATTTCTCCCTTTTTTATCCTACAATATTTGAGATATTTGAGAAGGGAAATAATTCATTTGTAATTATAGAAATGTAGAGTAAAATATATTCACTGGAAATATATTTGTGGCCAAAACCTCCTTTAAATAATTTGGCATTTTTTTGCAAAGGAAGGTAGCCTAGCTTTACCAGATCTAAAACCGTATTATAAAGTGGCAGTGATCAAAACCATTTGATACTGGCTAAGAAATAGAGTAGTAGATTAGTGGAATAGGAACAGGTTATTGAAATAGTTATAACTATAGTAATTTAGTGTTGATAAATCCAAGCACTCCAGCTTCTGGGATAAGAACTTACCATTTGATAAGTGGGAAAACTGGGAAATAGTATGACAGAAACTAGGCATTGGGCAACATCTAATACCTTATGCCAAGATAAGATTGAAATGGACTCATGATTTAAATAGTATCAAGGTTAATAATAATATAAGCAAATTAGCAGAACGAGGAATATAATCTACCCATCAGATCTGGAGAGAAGAAGGGTGAAAGAAGAACTGGAGAACATTTTGAAATGCAAAATGGATAATTTTGTTTATATTAAATTAAAAAGTCTTTGTACAAACAAAACCAACACAGTCAAGGTTACAAGGGAAGCAGAAAGCTAGGGAGAAAATTTTACAGCTAGTGTTTTTGATAAAGGCTTCATTTCTAACCTATATAGAGAATTGACTCAAATTTATAAGAATATAAGCCATTCCTCAATTGATAAAGAGTCAAAGGATATGAACTAACAATTTTTAGCCAAAATTAAAGCCATTTCTAATCATATGGAAAATTGTTCTGAATCATCAGAGAAATGCAAATTAAGACAATTCTGGGGTTCCACTATATACCTCTGAGACTGGCCAAGATGACGGGAAATGTTGGAGGGAATGTGGGAAAGCTGAGACAGCTTTGTTTTGCATTATTGGTGGAGTTGTGAAAGATTCCAGCCATTTTGTAGAACAATTTGTAATTATGCCCAAAGGGCTATCAAATTGTGCATACCCTTTGATCCAGTAATATCTTCACTAGGTTTGTATCCCAAAGAGATCATAAGAAAGGGAAAGGGTCCACATGTGCAAAAATATTTGTAGCAGCTCTTTTTGTAGTGGCAAGGAACTGAAAATTAAGTGGATACCCCTCAGTTGGGGAATGGATGAATAAGTTACAGAATATGAATGTAATGGAATGTTATTGTTCTATAAGAAATGATGAGCAGGCTGATTTCAGAAAAGCCTGCAAAGACTTGTATGAACTAATGCTGAGTGAAGTGAGCAGAACCAAGAGAACATTGTACACAACAACGAGATTATGTGGTGAGCAACTATGGCTTGGCTGTTTTCAATGAGGTAATTTAATACAATTCCAATAGACTTGTGATGGAAAGTGCCATCCATATCCAGACAGAAAACTATGAAGACTGAATATGGATCAAAGCATAGTATGTTTACCTTTTTGTTGTTTGTTTTTCTTTTTTTCTACTGATTTTTTTTCTTTTGATCTGTTTTTTGGGTTTTGGTTTTTTCTTTTGTTTTTGTTTTTGTTCAGTGTAATGAGCAATATAGAAGAATTGCATACATTTAACCTATACCAGATTGCTTGCTACCTTGGAGAGGGGGCGGGGAGAGAGGAAGAAAAATTTGTAACACAAGGTTTTGCAAAGATGAATGTTAAAAACAATCTTTGTATGTATTTGAAAAAAAATACCATTAAAAAGAAAAAATAGATAATTTAGCATTTAACATTCACTCTTCCTCCCCCAAAAAAAGTTCCCCCCAAAGAAAAGTTCCCCCCCAAAAAAATCTCTGAACTACTGGAATATTGGTGAAGGCTAAATACTGAAGAACAGAACCAGAACCATCATTATGTATTTTGGTGAGTAGGGCAAACTTCAAAAAACACTTGGGACAAGACAAATGAAATACACCTTCAAGTAAACATAAAAGACAAATTCATTTCAGTAGAGAAAGACACTGCAACACAAGAGGAGAATATTGACACCATTGGGTCGGGGTATATGTATGTGGAGATACTGAACCATCTTGTAGCCAAAGCTGAGAAGGCTTCCATGGGGTTAGGGACAGGCTTAAAAATAGCTGGGGGCTAGAAGAGAAGCTCAGTTTGAGTGTGGTCACAGAGGATCAGGCCTTGCCCTTTGATGGCTTTCACTTTTAACCATTTTTGTTAACTTCGCGCTAAACTTTGTTAGTCTATGTTTTTAAAGGCAAAAAAAGCCTTTATACATATACACACACATATATATATATATATTCCTTCACAAATTGTCTATATGCTATCATGTACATTCAGTGCACACAGTATATGTATATATATATATATACTAAGTATTCAGATAGTGCAGTGTTTCCTAAATTTGAGAAACCTGAGGCAAAGACTTTGTAAGCATTTCTCACTTAAAGCTTTAGTTAAAAAATGAGCAGTTAGATGGCACAGTGGCAGCATTCAGGGTCTAGTCAGGAAGACTCATCTTTTTTATTTCAAACGCAGCCTTAGACACTTTCTAACTGTGTGATCCTGGACAAATCATTTAATCTTGTTTGCCCCAGTTTCCTCATCTATAAAATAATAAGAGGAAAGAAATGGCAAACCACTTCAGGATCTTTGCCAAGAAAATCTCAAATGGAGTCATCCAGAGTCAAGCATGAGTGAATAATAATACCAAGCTAAATATTTTTGGTGACACAGTAAATAATAGCCAACTATAGCTGCAAAGATATAGATAGATATCTGGATAATTTAATATGTTTTTATGTTTAAATAAAGATATAACTATATATTGATATATAATACACATATAACATACATATATAATATAACAATAATATAGAATATAATATATACATATAATTTGAGGATTAGATTAGATGATGTCTAAGATTCTTTCCATCTCTAAAACTATATTCCTATATGTTTGAATTCTGATTCTGGAACATATGTATGATCATAGACAATTTATTTAGAACCTTTATTTGTAAAATGGTAATACTAATTCCTGTAGTAAATATCTCACAAGCTTGTTGTAAAGTTCAAGTGAATTAATGTTTATAAAATACTCTATACATGTTCATTGAGTTTATATTAATGTGGGAAATGACTCCATCAAAAGGAATTCTGGGTAATTTCATAGACCATGATCATTGGGATTCTCAATCTGAATAGTCAGTGTTTTAGCCTTTTAGAACTGCAGAAATTGTCTAGAGAGAACCCTGAGTTAATAACATTTTCTATATTGATTGTTTAGGATAATAGAAATGACTGGGCATTTACCATAGGTCCCCCGCTTCTTAAACTATAGTTCACAAACCTAAATAGGGAACACATAACTTAATATGGGGTTTGCAAAATTATGATTTATTATGAGTAAATATTTGATTTGTATATGCATTTAATCTACCTATATACCCAGGGTCATGTAAAAAATCCTTGGGCTAAAAGTGGTTACAAATGGAAAAAGTTTAAGAAGCCCTAGATAAATCAAAAGAAGATAGGAATTATTTTTTGCTGAAAGAGAATCAGCCAAAAAAAAAAAATAGTTGTATCTCATTAGTCTAATTATATGTATATATGTGGGGAACCTCTTTACCTATAGCACTTCAGGGATATAAATAAATAAATAAATAAAGCTGTGAGGAGCTGGATAGAGATGAAGCCATTTTACTTCTGAAGTTATCTTTAATTGGCATGCAAATGAAGCTAGAGGCAAGCACAAATAACTAAGTGAAGATGGCAGGTTCCACATTCCTGTCTTTATTATAGATATGTGAGATGCAGACAAGTCAAAACTCACCATTTTCATTTTACACAAGCTATATTTTCTCTCTAAGGTAGTTTATATAAAACCAAGATGTAGCTCACAATCATTGTTATTATTTCCTTTGGAAGTTATTCCATTTTAGTCAGGGGGAGGGATATTGACAAATTTGGACCCAATTAAGTCAAATACTATTATCTAATTGTAGAGTAGCCAATTTGTAGATCCAGGTAGCGAAAGCCCAATTTTAAAACATCATCTCAGCTGGAATCTGCTCCTACACCTAATAACTTCCTGTGTACATCAGGTTTGCCAAAAACTGCCAAATCCAAATAGAATCTAATTGGAATACTTTCACTGAGACATTGCCCATATTGTTTCCCTTTTCTTGGGATTGCTTTTTAGTGAAGCAAAAAAAGTGACCAAAAGGGGGAAGAACTCTTAACTTAGCTTCTTAGCATCAAGGGGAAATGTCTACTCCTGCCTAGCATTTTTAGGCTCATCACATTGTCCAAGCAGAACTAGTCTCTGAAGGCTCAGAGTTTGAGGTTAAAGGATCTGGTAAATTATATACACACATGGAATTAGGAGAGGGTCTGACTCAGGTTGTTACCCTGAATTTAGAATCAATGTTAAGATATAATGAGGCACTGAAAGGTACTTTTTGACTGAAATGACTCCATATTTGACCATTGATTGACCTGCCTATTTACTAGGAAGTTCTTATGTAACTGGTTTAGTCAGCTTCATTAAGCAAGGAATGCAAGGCTCTCCTAATTATAATTGGTTTGGCAAACTTTACCTAGTACATTAATGTAACATCAGCATTCTTTCCTAATCATAATGCCTTTATAATTGATAAAGATGAATGGAGTGTCAGAAACTGGGCTGTTTGTTAATTGACCATCTAAAAGATCCAGTCCCACCTGATCCCTGAATATCTGCCAGAAACAACAACCATATATAGGGCAGAGAGAGGCAGATTTCTAGACTTTTATCCAGGGTATCCATCCCACCTTATACCCATTCCACTGTCTATATCTCCAGTTATCTTGACTTTCAACTAGACTTCAAAGATTGTAAAGGAGAGAGTGAAACTGATGACTGTGCACAAATTAAGACATGATGCTGAGAAATTCATGGCCAAAGAAGAACTAGAGAACATTATGAAATGCAATTTTTGATTACCTTAAGTTAAAAAATTTTGTACAAATAAAACCAATGCAGTTAAGAGCTAAGATTAAAAGGGAATCAGAAAGCTGGGGAAAAATTTTACAGCCAGTGTTTCTGATAAAGGCATATTTCTAAAATACATAAAGAATTGACTCAAATGTATAAAATGCAAGTCATTCCCCACTTGATAAATGGTCTAAGGATTTAGATAGACTATTTTTAGATGAAGATAAGATCATTTCTAGTCATATGAAAAAATACTCTGAATCACTATTGATTAGAAATATTCAAATTAAGATAACTTTGGGGTACCACCTTATACTTCTCAAATTAGCCAAGATGATAGGAAAAGATAATGATGAATGCTGGAGGGGATGTGTGAAAATTGGGACATTGATGCATTTTTGCTGGAGTTGTGAAATGATCCAGCCATTTTGGAAAGCAATTTGGAATTATGCCTAAGGGGCTACCAAACTGTATATACCCTTTGATCCAGCAGTCTGTATCCCAAAAAGGTCATAAAAAACCCAAATGTGCAAAGATATTTTTAACAACCTTTTTTATGATGGCAAGCAACTGGAAAATGAGGGAATGCACATCAATTGAGGAATGGCTAAATAAGTTATGTTATATGAAGATAATAGAATATTATTGTTCCATAAGAAATGATGAGCAGGATAATTTCAGAGAGGCCTGAAAAGACTTACATGAATTAATGCTAAGTGAAGTAAGCAGAACCAAAACAACATTGTGCACAGCAACAACAAGACTACTTGATGATCAACTGTGATAGACTTGGCTCTTTTCAACAATGAGGTGATTCAAAGCAATTCCAATAGACTTGTGATGAAAAGTATCATCCACATCCAGAGGGAAAACTACAAAGACTGAATATGGATCAAAACATAATATTTCCACCTTGTTTGTGTTCTTGGTGCTTGCTTGTTTTTTTTTTTCCTTTCTCATTTTTTTTTCCTTTTGATCTGTTTTTTTTTTTGCTCAGCATAATGAATATGGAAATATGTTTAAAAGAACTGCACACATTTAACCTATATCAGATTGCTTGCTATCTTGGGGAGAAGTAAGTGGGGGAGGAAAGAGAAGAAAATTTGGAATATAAGGTTTTGCTTAGATAAATGCTGAAAACTATCTTTGCATGTATTCGGAAAAAATTAAAAACCATTAAAAATATAAAAAAAAAAGGATGTGACCCTGAGATGTCATAATTTTGTTTAAGAATGAAGGATGAACAACAAATATTTGCCTATAGCACTGAAGGGCTGGGCAACAACACACCTGTTGTTCTGGGCACCAGCCCAGAGTAGCCACTGTCACCTTTGGAGAAATCTTGGGCAATCTCCCCTTTGCCCTAAAAGCAGACCTCAACCTTTTAAAAAAAAAAAGCAAAAAGAACTCTGACCATAAATAGTTTTTATGTAGAAAAAGAACAGATTTCAAACTCTAAGGACACTATAAGCAGATCATCTCCAGATGAAGTCCCAAAGAGTGATATGAATTGGTCCCCATCTCACAAGGCTCTCTTGGAAGAATCAAAAAGAATCTTAAAAGACAGTTAGAAGAAAAATAAGGAAAAGAAATAAAGAGGGTTTGGAAAAGGAAACACAGAAATTATATGAAGAAAACTCCTTAAAAATAGATTTAGTGAAACAGAAAAAGCAAATAATTCCTTACAAAATATATCGGATGAGATGGGAAAAGCATATAACTTCTTACAAAATAGATTTGACAAAATGGAAAAAGAAAACAACTCCTTGTAAAACAGAATTTGTGAAATAGGAAAAAAATCCATTGAACAAAAAAACTCATTTAAAAATTCAAATGGCCAAATACAAAAGGAGCTAAAAAAAGATAACTGAAGAAAATAATTCACTAAAAATTAGAACTGAACAAATGGAAATAAATGACTCAATGAGTCATCAAAAATCAGTCAAACAAAACCAAAAAATGAAAAAAGAAGAAGAAAATGTAAAATACCTCATTGGAAAAAGAACTGATCTGAAAACCATGATGAAAAAAAGGAGCCTAGACATCATCTTTCAGGAAATCATCAAGGAAAACTTCCCTGATGTCCTAGAACATAGCCACTGAAAGAATTCACTGATCACCTCCTGAAAGAGACTCCAAAATGAAAACTCCAAGGAACATCATAGCTAAATTTCAGAATTACCAGATAAAGGATAAATATTGCAAGCAGCCAGAAAGAAATAATTCAAATATTGAGGAACCACAATTAGGATTACCCAGGATCTAGCAGCTTCCACCTTAAAGGATGGAAGGGCCTAGAATCTGATATTCTGAAAGGCACAGGAACTTGAATTGCAGTTAAGAATCAACTACACAAATGAAGTCAAACTAGAACCATTCCCAATAAGATCAGGAGTGAAACAAGGTTGCCCACTGTCACCATTATTATTTAATATTGTCTTAGAAATGTTAGCTTTGGCAATAAGAGAAGAAAAAGAGATTAAAGGAATTAGAGTAGGTAATGAGGAAACCAAATTATCACTCTTTGCAGATGACATGATGATATACTTAGAGAACCCTAAAGACTCAACTAAAAAACTACTAGAAACAATTCACAACTTTAGCAAAGTTGCAGGATACAAAATAAACCCACATAAATCATCAGCATTTTTATATATTACCAATAAAGTTCAGCAGCAAGAGATACAAAAAGAAATTCCATTCAAAATAACTGTTGATAGTATATAATATTTGGGAATTTATCTGCCAAGGGAAAGTCAGGAACTATATGAACTAAACTACAAAACACTTCCCACACAAATAAAATCAGACCTAGTCAATTGGAAAAACTTAAAATGCTCATGGGTAGGCTGAGCGAATATAATAAAAATGACAATACTACCCAAACTAATTTACTTATTTAGTGCTATACTGATCAAACTCCCAAGAAATTATCTTACAGATCTAGAAAAAATAGTAGCAAAATTCATTTGGAAGAACAAAAGGTCAAGAGTTTCAAGATAATTAATGGAAAAAAAAAGGCTGATGATGGTGGACTTGCTGTACCAGATCTAAAACTATATTACAAAGCAGCGGTCATCAAAACCATTTGGTACTGGCTAAGAAATAGAGTAGTCGATCAGTGGCATAGGATAGAATCACAAGACAAACTAGGCAATAACTATAGCAGTTTAGTCTTTGATAAACCCAAAGACCCCAGCTTCTGGGATATGTACTCACTATTTGACAAAAACTGCTGGGAAAATTGGAAACTAGTGTGGAAGAAACTAGGGCTTGACCCACATCTAATACCACATACCAAGATAAGATCTAAATGGGTTCATGATCTGGATATAAAGAGTGATATTGTAAGCAAGTTAGAGGAACGTAATATAGTTTACCTCTCAGACCTATGGAGATGGAATATATTTATGTCCAAAGAAGAACTGGATCTCTTAATTGAAAACCAGATAGATAACTTTGACTATATTAAGTTAAGAAGTTTTTGTACAAACAAAACCAATGCAGTCAAGATTAGGAGGGAAGCAATAAATTGGGAAATCATCTTTAAATTTAAGGGTTCTGATAAAGGTCTCATCTCTAAAATACATAGAGAATTGTCTCATATTTATAAAAATTCAAGCCATTCTCCAATCGATAAATGGTCAAAGGATATGAACAGACAATTTTCAGAGGATGAAATTAAAACTATTTATAGTCATATGAAAAGGTGCTCCAAATCACTATTGATCAGAGAAATGCAAATCAAGACAACCCTGAAGTACCACTACACACCTGTCAGATTGGCTAAAATGACAGGAAAAGTTAATGATGAATGTTAGAGGGGATGTGGGAAGGCTGGGACACTGATGCATTGTTGGTGGAGCTGTGAACGGATACAGCCATTCTGGAGAGCAATTTGGAGCTATGCTCAAAAAGTTATCAAACAGTGCATACCCTTTGATCCAGCAGTGTTTCTATTGGGCCTATATCCCAAAGAGATCTTAAAGGAAAGAAAGGGACCCACATGTGCAAGAATGTTTGTGGCAGCCCTTTTTGTAGTGGTTAGAAACTGGAAACTGAATAGATGCCCTTCAATTGGAGAATGGCTGAATAAATTATGGTAAATGAATATTATGGAATATTATTGTTCTGTAAGAAATGACCAGCAGGACGATTTCAGAGAGGCCTGGAGAGACTTACATGAGCTGATGCTGAGTGAAACGAGCAGAACCAGGAGAACATTATACATGGCAATAACAATACTATATGACGATCAATTCTGATGGACATGACTCCCTTCAACAATGAAATGTTTCAAACCACTTCCAATTGTTCACTGAAGAAAGCCATATACACCCAGAGAGAGGGATGTGAAATGTGGACCACAACATAACATTCTCATATTCTTGATTGATGTTTGCTTCCATTGTGTTCCCTTTGTCTGATATGTCTTTTGTGTAGATACGATTTTTCTTGCACAACAATAAGTTTGGAAATATGTATACATGTATTCGATTTGCCAAGTATTTTAACATAATTAACATGTAGTGGATATCCTGCCATCTAGGGGAGTTGGGGGGAAAAATTGTAATGGAAAGCTATGTAAGGGTTAATGTTGAAGAATTACCCACACATATGTTATGCAAATAAAATAAAAATTTAAAAAAATAATCAACTACACAGCAAAATTGAGCATTATCTTTCAGGGAAGAAGATGGGCACTCAATGATATAGGGGAATTTAATTTATTTCTGTTGAAAAGACCAGAGCTGAACAAAAAAAATTGATCTCCAAAAACAGAACTCAAGAGAAACATAAAAAGGAAAAAAAGGAAACAACTTGGGAGAACTATATCTCTATTATGCATTTATTTAAAGAGTGCAGGTATAATTAGATTTTATTGTGATAATATAAAAAAGAAACGAGGTGCAAGGGGATTGTACTGGAAAAAGAGGAAAATGGAGGTAAAATGAGGGAAATTACTTCTCATGAAGAGGCAAAGAAGACCTATTATAACTGAGAGAAAGAACAGAGGGGGATGTACATTGTGTGTACATCTTATCAAGTTTGGCTCAAAGAGAGAATATCAGACATATTTAGCTTCATAAAGAAACTTGTTTCACCCTATAGGGAAGTGGGAGAGGAAAAAGAAAAGGAAAGAGGAAAAAATTGACCATGTGTTAGGGCATAAAACCCTCAAAATCAAAATCTGCAGAAAGGCAGAAATAGTAAATTCATATTTTTCAGATGATGATGCAATAAGAATCACATGTAATAAAGAACCAGGGGAAAATAGACCAAAAATTAATTGGAAACTAAATAATATGATCCTAAAAAAAGAGTGGGTGAAACAACAAATCATTAACACAATCGATAATTTCATCCAAGAGAATGACAATAATGAAACAACATACTAAAGTTTATAGAATGCAGCCAAAGCAGTTCTTAGGGGAAGATTTAAATCTCTAGATGCTTACTTGCATAAAATAGAGAAAGAAAAAATTGGGCATACAACTAAAAAAGCTAGACAAAGAACAAATAAAAAAAAAAACAAGTAAATACCAAATTTGAAGGTCTGAAAATAAAAGGGAAGATTAATAAAATTGAAAGTAAAAAAAAAACTATTGAACTAGATATACCTTTAGCTAATTTGATCAGAAAAAGGAAAGAAGAAAATTAAATTGTTAGTATCAAAAATGAAAAGAGTGAACTTTCTACCAATGAAGAGGAAATTGGAAAAACAACTATTTTGCCCAACTGTATGCTAGTAAATATGATAATCTAAGTGAAACAGATGAATATTTTCAAAAATATAGATTGCCCAGATTAAGAGGAGGAAACAAATTATTTCAATAGTTCCATTTTAGAAAAAGAAATTGAACAAGTGCCTGATATGAGGGGGCTGGACTTCTTTATACTGTTGGCTGACCAGGAAGCCACATCAATACAGCCCAAAACTATTAGGATTCTGCTTCAAGATAGATTCAACTTAAGCCTTATATCCCTCCCAGGCCAATCAAGTCTAAGTTTTGTCACTTTTTAGAAAAACAAAAAGAAAAAGCAAACAAAAAATGAGCCTAATCCATGTTGCAGCAGTGGCTAAGATTAAGGTGCCTAGTAGATATTGGTCATAATATATATGGGAAGGAAGAAAAAATGATTTTAATAGTTCCTCGTGTATCAAAAACTTCCCCTTTGTGATTCATGTTCTCAAAACCTAACAATTTGGTCTTTAGTTCTTCTTATAAATAATTAATTGTATAATAATTTTCAAAATATTGAGAAGGTTCCTTCTTCATTTCTGTCTTAGAATGTGAAGCCCGGAAAAAAGATTATAGTTTGCCACACAAAAAATATCCCTATTTCTCTTGTACAGATTGAAGCTTTTGTAGTCTGAGATTCAGTTATTGTTTAATAATGATGATGATAATAATCACTAACAATAGATATCACTTTAATTTTTATTATAAAATGAGATAAATTTGAAATTTGTATCAAACATCATCAATGATGCCCCCTTGACCTTTTGTTAGAGTAGAGAATTTTTCTCATGTTGCTTTCAAGCTTGATTTACTTTGTGTTCCATTATCATTGGCAAAAAGCATATATATCCTGAATCTAGAATTTCTTCATGAGTTACTGCATCATGAAACTCAAATAATGAAAATCTGTGTTCTTATTTAAATTCAGCAATCTATCTCATAAGAGACAACAGGTAATAAGGTTGTACTGCACCATATGTTTTCATTAATGATGAATAAATTGGAATATGAACCCTAGTATCCATGCAATTTTAATTAAGGTCATTGTGCACTGTTGTGTGCTTTCAAGAGTCACCTGGGTAACCAATGTTATATTGGTATAACAAAAAAGAGACTTTTAAGAAAGCATTTTAATAGCTTTTCTTTTGTTTTCTGATGCATGAACACCATTGTACATGACTAAAAAGGATTCTGAATAAACACATTTTTTTAAAAAATCATAGAATATAATGCAATAAAAAGATCCTGCACTCAAATCCTGGATGTCACTTGCTACCTGTATAATCTTGAGGATAGTAAATCATTACACTAATGTTATATGTATTTGTAGGAAAATGGATCCCAAGTTTGTGGGGAAATTTTTTATTGATACGTTTCTTACTATCCCATGTCATTAAATGTTTCTTTTAATTGTGTGGTCTGCTGATTTCATCAGTTCCTGGCAAATAGAGAGAGAAGAAATGCAAGCATTATCAAATCTTGCATCCTTAGGCTCAAGAGCATTGTAGACAGCAACAACAGCCATGAAATCTAAAAATATTTTCTCCTTGGAAGGAAAGCAAATTTGGACAGCACACTAAATAACAGGTATCAACTGCTGACCCAGGTCAATATAGTCACAGATATGGTTTTTCTAGTGGTAATGTATGGCTGTGAAAGTTAGACTATAAAAAAAAGTTGAGCACCACAGAATTGATAAATTTGAATTGTGGTAATGGGGAAAACTTTTGAGAGTTCCTTGGACAGCAAAGAGGTCAAATCAGTCAATCCATAAGAAATTAGTTCAGACTATTCACTGGAGAGTCAAATACTGAAACTGAAGTTTAAGTACTTTGGTCACATAATGAGAAGAAAGGACTCATTAGAAAAGGCTCTGATGTTGGGAAAGATTTAAGGCAAAAGGAAAAGAGGATGAGAGAGGATGAGATGGATAGATAGTGTCATGGAAATATGAACATTAATTTGGATGGACTTAAAGAGATATGAAGGACAGAAGGACTTGGTTCATTGGGGTCATGAAGAGTTGGACACAACTGAACAACAGCAACAATTTGCTCCTCACACTTAAATTTTCAAGTGGATGGGAAGAACTTAACTACTCTGGTCTCCAGAGCAAACCCTTCCCTGACTCCTACTCCTCTCCCCACATCATACTATTCTTATTTTCTTTTTTAAAAAACTTTGACAGGGTTATTATACTGACAGGTGGGGAAAATCTAAAGATGTAATTTAACTATATTCTAGCAAAAATGATAACTTATTTCATGCTATCATAGAAAAGATGGGAAAATATGGACTAGATAACAAGACAATTAGATGGACTAGAAACTGGTTGAATGGATGAACTCAGAGATCGTTTATGATTTGATGTCAATTTGGCAGGTCTTCAACAAAATGCCCTAGAGGCAGTGTTGACTCTGTGCTTTTAAATTAATTTTATCAATGACTTGGCAAAAGGCATAAATGATATGTTTATTAAATTTGCAGATGACACAAAGCTAGCAGAGATAACTAATACATTGCATGGCAGAATTAGGATATGAAAAGATATTGACAGATTAGAAAAGAGAAGAATCTAATACAATAAAATTTAATCAGGACACCAAACTGTTAGTGATAACTTGCAGGAGGATTCCTACTAGGAATAGCTAATAATCATACAACTATAATAACCACAATTGTAATAACTAACATTTTCTTAGTACTTTTAGGGTTTGCAAAATGATTTATATATGTTTTTCTTTTGATTTTCATAACAACCCTGTAAACTAGCTGCTATTATTATTATCATTTAACAGATAATGAAACTGAATATGAGCATGGTTAAGATGCCCAGAGTCACACAGATGGTGAGTGTTGGATATAGTATTTGAACTTGCATCTTCTAATTTCAACAATTTTTCTACTACTCTATCCAACTGCCTACTATGTCCCTTTACCCCACTTAAGTAAAAGATATTCTGAAAGTCTGCATCTACTAAAAACTAATGTATGGTCCTCTATTGATGTGTTCATCTTCAACAGTCAGCCAGAGGGAAGGTGGAGTTAAGATGGCAGAGAGTAGGTAGGTCTTTTTCTGAGATCTTTCTGAAATCCCTCAGATCAACATCAGATCAAGCCTCTAAACCGATTTTGAAGTGAAAGAACCCACAAATATTTGGAGTGTAACAAATTTCTAGCAGAAGATATTTTGGAAGAATTTCAGAAAAGGTCTGTTTCAATCAGGACAAGGGAAAGCACTGCAAGCTCAGTGCAGGGACCCAGGGTTGTGTGTCATCCACACTGGGGAATTTACCAGGAGCCTCTTAGCCAAAATACAGCAGCTTTGTCTACTCTGTCCTGGTTCAGAAGCTAGTAGATCAGCAGATTAACTGTGAGACATCCAACACAAATACAAAAAAGCAAATAGTGAGCCTCTGAACCTGAGAATAATTCAGGATTTGGCCACACACACACACACACACACACACACACACACACCACACACGCAGCACCAGAAGAAAGTCAACAGCATTGGCTCAAGAATTCTCAGCCCAGAGAAGCATAAAGCCTGTCACCTGTAGAAGAAGCTTGGGACAATCTTCCCTTTGTCCTAACAGAAAAATTGCTTATTAAAAAATGAGCAAAAAAGCAAATTTATAGAGACAGAGAACAGACCTCCAACCCTGAGGATGCCAAAGGCAAATCATCTACAGATGAAGCCCCAAAGGGTGATATGACTTGATTCCCATCTGACCAGACTCTCTTGGAAGAATTAAAAAAAAAATCTTAAAAGAGAGTTAGAAGAAAAATGAAAAAAGGAAATGAAAAGTTTGCAAGATAGTTTGAAATTATCTGAAGAAAACTCCTTTAAAAATAGATTTAATGAAATGGAGAAATCATGTAACTCCTTGCAAAATAGATTTGACAAAATGGAAAAAGCATGTAATTTTTTACAAAATGGATTTGAAAAAGAAACCAAATTGTTGAAAAACAGAATTTATGAAATGGGAAAAAAATTCATTGCACAAAACAACTCACTTAAAAGTTCAATTGGCCAAATGCAAAAGGTATAAAAAGGCTAACTGAAGAAAATAACTTACTAAATATTAGAACTGAAAAATGGAAATGAATGACTCAATGAGATATCAAGAATCAGTCAAACAAAACAACAACAAAAAATGAAAAAATAGAAGAAAATGTAAAATATCTCATTGGAAAAACAATTGAATTGGAAAATAGATCCAGTAGAGACAATCTAATAATTCTTGAACTACTGGAAAACGCTGATTAACAAGGAGCCTAGACATCATCTTTCAGGAAATCATCAAGGAAAACTGCCCTGATATCCTAGAACCAGAGGGCAAATTAGCCACCAAAAGAATTCAATTATTATCTCCCGAAAGGGACCCCAAAATGAAAACTCCAAAGAATATCATAACTAAATTTCATAATTATCAAATCCAGGAGAAAATACTGCAAGCAGCCAGAAAGAAACAATTCAGATATTGAGGAACCACAATCAGGATTACCCAGGACCTAGTAGCTTCCACCTTAAAAGATTGAAGGGGCCTGGAATCTGATATTCTGAAAGGCAAAAGAACTTGGATTTCAGTCAAAAATCAACTATTCAGCAAAATTAAGCATAAAAAGAAAAAAAGAACTTTTGAAAGTTAAAAAGTTTATCTCTATATGGAAAGATGATATGTTTAACTCTTGAGAACTGTATCTCTGTTATGAGTATACTTAGAGGGTGCAGGTATAATGTGATTTTATTGTGATGATATAAAAGAGAAACTAGAGATGAAAAGGGGATTGTACTGGAAGAAGAGGAAAATGGAGTTAAAATGGAGTTAATTACATCTCATGAAAAAAGGCAAAAAAGACCTGTTTCAATTGAGGGAAAGAAGGAGGGAGGATGAGCATTGTGTGAATCTTTCATCATATTTGGTTCAAAGAGAGAATATCAGACATATTTATAGAAACATATTCATTCATGTCTTAATTTATAGGGAAATAGTAGGGAAAAGGGGAAAGGAAAGAGTGAGAAGGGAGAACAGAAGTAGAAGGGGAAATGTATAAGAAAGGAGGAAAGGTTGTAAAAGGGGGGGCTCTTTGAGGGAGGTGGTGGTCAGAAGCAAAATACCAGGGAGGAGGGAAATGGAGAAAGGAAAGAAAAAAGTCTAATTGGGGGAAAACAAGATGGTGGGAAATAAAGTTAGTAATTTTAACTGTGAATGTGAATGGGATGAACTCTCCCATAAAACGGAAGTAAATAGCAGACTCTATTAAAAGCCAGAATCCTACAATATGTGGTTTACAAGAAACATATTTAAAACAGAGTGATATATACAGAGTAAAGGTAAAAGGCTGGAGCAGAATCTATTGTGCTTCAGCTGAAGTAAAAAAAAAAAAAAAAAGCAGGGGTAGCAATCCTGATCTCAGATCAAGCAAAAGTAAAAATAGATTTAATTAAAAGAGATAAGGAAGGAAACTACATCTTGCTAATGGACCCCATAGGTAATGAAGTAATATCAATATTAAACATACATGCACCAAATGGTATAGTATCCAAATTCCTAGAGGAGAAGTTAAAAGCTGCAAAAAGAATTAGACAGCAAAACTATATTAGTGGGAGATTTCAACCTTGTTCTCTCAGAACTAGATAAATTGAACTACAAAATAAATAAGAAAGAAGTTAAAGAGATAAATAGAATTTTAGAAAAGTTAGGTAAAATACACCTTTGGAGAAAATTGAATGGAAATAAAAAAGGAATATACTTTTTCTTGGAATTACATGGAACCTATACAAAAATTGACTATGTCTTAGGGCATAAAAACTTGAAAATCAAATGCAGAAAGGCAGAAATAGTAAATGTATTTTTTTTCAGATCATGACACAATAAAAATTTCATGATATAAAAGGCTAAGGGAAAGTAGGACAAAAATTAATTGGAAATGAAATAATCTAATCCTAAAGAATAAGTGAATCAAAAAAAAAAAAAAAAACCCAGACACAATAATTTCATCCAAAAGAATAACAATAATGAGACAACATGCCAAAATTTATGGGATGCAGACAAAGCAGTTCTTAGGGGAAATTTTAATAGTCAGCCAGATGACATATTATCTATAGCTACGTTTTATATAGTGCCTAAAGTTTTCAAAATATTTTTATAAATGTTATCTCCATTGAGCATCATAACAATATTGTGAAGCAGGTACTATTATTTTCTCCATTTTACAAACTTTACACTGAGGCATAGAGAGGTCAAATGACTTGCCTATGGTCAGATAGCTATTATATGCATGTGAGAAAGGATCTGAACTCAGATCTTTCTGATTTCAAGTTCTATGCTCTATCCACTGTGCCATAGCTGCCCCCTGAACATAATTAGGTGAAAGTAAAAGCATTTCCTGAGAAGAAGCAACAAAACATTATCCCCATAAACCTAGGGTGTATTCTAGCATAAACACATACAATATGAAAAACAAAAACAGATATACATAGGGTATAGAGATGTCCAGGGTACACATGTGGAAAGGTTTTCATGCTGGGAGCAGAACAATTACTAATTATGTACCTCCTGTGTGCTAAGCATTGAACTAAATACTGGGAATGCAAAAATGAAATAGTCCTGCATAAGGATCTTATATTTTACCAGTGAAGATAATAGCTAAACAGATACACATAGACATATACAGAAAAATAGACAGAAAAATATAGATGAGTGAATAAATGAGTAACTCAGATGGCATCTAAAAATAAATATGAAGTGATTTTGGGAAAAAGGATACAAGGGCCTAGGGCAACTAGGTAGCACAGAATTTCTGGCCTGGAGTCAGAAGTTCTGAGTTCAAATTTGACCTCAGATGCTTACTAGCTATGGGACTCTGGGAAGTCACTTAATTGTTTGCCTCAATTTCCACATCTGTAAAATGGACTGGAGAAGAAAATGGCAAACCACTTCAATAACTTTCCAAGAAAACCCCAAATGGGGTCACCAAGAGCTGGACATGATTTAAACCACTCAACAACAGAATAAAAGGAATTAGTAAAGGTATTAAGTAAAGGTATATTAGTAAAGTAACTCATATCTCCAATATTATAATGTTATTGGCATTGTCCAGTGACACTACTATGTCACTCTTAGTGAACCAGCACTCTCCAGGTCTCATACTCTCCAGTAGATGGTCTGGTATCCTCTCCTAGTAGCTGCTTAACTCTTATGATATGATAACTCCACTGATCAATGGTTCTCTCCTTTCAGTTCCTGGCTCAGCCAAGGAAAGACTGGGAGTTTCCATGTTCTTTTAGTTTTCAAATTATTCTCTGTGATCTTACAGTCTTGGTTCCTGAAGTCTGTCATCTCCAATACAGAGACTGCTCACTCCTAGAATCACAACATTTGAGAATCAGAAGGAATCTCAGACTATATCTAATCACTTATTAGACATTTATAAAGTGTCTACTACAAGCTAGGTACCATGCTAAGTGCTGAGGATAAAGGAAAGGCTAAAGAAAGTTCTTCTCTTTGAGGAGGTCAAAATCTAATGGGAACATAGCATGCAAACAATTAGGAACAAATAAGCTTTGTATAGAGTGATAATAATGGTCAATAGTAATGGTTCAACTCACACATGAAGGAAAACCTAACACAATATGGCGAATAAGTAATCATCCCATCATTGACTAGCTCCAAAGAAGGGAGGGAAACCAAACTCCTCTGATATTTCTATTTTGAACAGCTATAATTGTGGAGAAGTTGTTCCAGGTATTTAGCCTATATTTGCCTCTCTTCAATTTCCATGTTTTGCACATAGTTCTGTTCCCTGGGCAACAGCATAGCAGCCTTCTTCCAAGTGTTCTCCAGTTTATCCACACCTTTCCCAAACTATGGCGCCCAAAACTGAATACAATCTTTCAGAGGAGGTCAGATGAGAGTAGAGTTTAGAGAGACCATCACCTATCTGTTCTTGGAAGCTAGACCTCTTTTAATACTTTTTTGGAAGCCACATCATATTAACCTAAACCCCATAGATTCTTTTCAGAATAATTTCTATTGTTTCATTCCTTTCCCACCTTATAATTATGAGATGATTTTTTTAATTATGAGAGATCTCTCATCTAGATAAAACTAGGTATAAAGACACAGAAAAGTTAAATGACTTGTCTAGAATTACACAATATATGTGTATGAGGCAGGATTTGAACTCAGATCTTTCTGATTCCAAGTTCTATTTGGGTGCCATTTTATTCAATTCAACCCAGTGCCCCAGCCTGTTAAGATATTTTTTGTATCCAGATTCTTTAAATGAATAAATTATCTACCTCTCCCAATTCTGTTTCATCTACAAATTTAATATACATGTCATCTCTTACTATACCAACTCATCAGTAAAACTATTAAATAATAGAGCAAAGCACAATACAGGAGGTATTCCACTGGAATCTTGGAGACTCCTTTCATGTTGACATTGAACAGTAAACAATTACTCTTTGAGTCTGACCATAAAGTAAAGTTCTGAATCAATTTAATTGCATTATCTTGTAAGACATATCTTTTCATCTTATTAGATGCCAAGGTCTTTAGAACAAAGGGTAGGGTTCTCACCTAGATAATACCCTTAGGTTTAGTTATTTCTATAAATTTCTTTCCCTGGTCTAGGGATTTGAGTTCTTCTGCCAAAGATCCTACCCTAGCTCATGGTAAACATTCTTTATGACTTTAATTTCTGAAGACTAAATGATAAACCAGGTAATTTAGTAATTATCTAATAACAAATACCAAATGGCTGTGAATTTGGGGGATACCCAGTTTTCAAAACCTCAACTTATTTAATTTTCCCATAGAGGTGAATAAGTGGAGAAAAAGTGCTGAGATAAGCTAAGGTCAATGTCTCTTCTAAATGTTGCAATTAAAATTAAAATTTGAAGCACAAAGTTCCAAGCACATTCAGTTTATTGATAAGACTAGCAATGACAAAAGGGGGGGGAGGTGGATCTCTTGACTCACCAGTCATTCAAAAAACCACTAAGTTGAGCTTACTAGCCTTCTTTTAGTTTGAGGGAATACAAGAGAACAAAGATCAGGAAGCATAAAATAATATGATTGGTTACAAAATCTAAAGTATATAGATGATGGAAAACAGTGTGATTAGATGGAAGTCATGAATGCAGGGCTAGCAACAACCTTTCTTTCTATCTTGTTGCTATGGAAAGTTATGGAAACTTGCATAGTTAGTAAGAGTCACAGTGATAACAGCCTAGATTTTCATAAAGAATAATCAGAATTATAGAGATAACAGACTTCCTTAAGTATATATGGGCAATAAGATATATAGAGACAATATATTACTTGAATGAAGGTGATTTAGAGGACAATTTAGCTCAGGGAAGAAAGCTGAAGTTCTAAATTTAACTAAAAAAAAAAACAGGGGGGGCAGCTAGGTGGCGCAGTGGATTGAGCACCAGCCCTGAAGTCAGGAGGACCTGCGTTCAAATCTGGTCTCAGACACTTAACATTCCCTAGCCGTGTGACCCTAGGCAAGTCACTTAACCTCAATTGCCTCAGCAAAAAAGAAAAAAGAAATAAAAAATAAAATAAAAAAATAAAAAGAAACAGGGCTCAGGTTATTTTAACATATTGGGGAATGATGCACAATAGAGTAAGTTTCAAAATAAAATCAGAACTAATTTGATTTTCCCATAAATATCTAACTATATTCATGATCATTTTCATATACATATGTGATCAGGAAAAGTTTGAAAGGAGCTGGGAGTACTTGCTTACAAAAATAAATGTGGGGGACTGGATGGGCCTAACGGACGATGCCCAGCGGAGTAGCCCGGCCCTTTCTCCCCGGCGGCGGCGGCAGCTTCTCCCCCGGTGCAATATGTTCAAGAGAATGGCCGAATTTGGGCCTGACTCCGGCGGGAGAGTGAAGGGGGTTACTATTGTTAAACCTATAGTTTATGGCAATGTTGCTCGTTATTTTGGAAAGAAAAGAGAAGATGGTCACACTCATCAGTGGACAGTATATGTAAAGCCATACCGGAATGAGGATATGTCAGCATATGTGAAGAAAATCCAATTTAAATTGCACGAAAGCTATGGCCATCCTTTAAGAGTTGTTACTAAGCCACCATATGAGATTACTGAAACAGGTTGAGGTGAATTTGAAATAATCATCAAAATATTTTTCATTGATCCTAATGAGAGACCTGTAACACTCTATCACTTACTAAAGCTATTTCAATCAGACACCAATGCAATGCTTGGGAAAAAGACTGTGGTTTCTGAATTCTATGATGAAATGATATTTCAAGATCCAACAGCAATGATGCAACAGTTATTAACGACATCTCGCCAGCTAACCTTAGGAGCCTATAAGCATGAAACAGAATTTGCCGAACTTGAAGTAAAAACCAGGGAAAAATTAGAAGCTGCCAAGAAAAAAACAAGCTTTGAAATTGCTGAACTTAAAGAGAGATTAAAAGCAAGTCGTGAAACTATTGATTGTTTAAAAAATGAAATCAGGAAGCTTGAAGAAGATGATCAGACTAAAGAGATATAAAAAAAAAAAAAATCTCACAAAGACTTAGTAGGGAAGCAACTGAAAACAGTTTGTTAAATGGAGCAAATGCTATTATGTTTTTTAAAGGAACCCGAGGCAGAGTTGTCTGTCTTAGGCTTTCTTATCAAAGACTCCAAGGATTTGTACCTCTTAAACAATTTGAATGTAAAATCCACATATGTAATTATAAAGTGCATTGTATAGGCATTTTGCTGATCCACTGAGGGCATTCCTATGACTTCAAGCACAACCTCTAGTTTATTGTTATTGTTGTTTTTTTAATTGCATTGTGTATAAAGCTTGGTAACTTTAGTGAGAAATTTTCACTGTAAAGTATAGCTTTTGCACAAATTTTGTATTTTTTCAGAATGTAGAATTAGGGTTTTAAAAATGGACTTGCCCACTTACCTGCTTCCAGCAGACTCAAGCCTGTTTTGTTTGTATGTGCTACGGAGGTCACCCACAAAAGAGAACTTTTCCTCACCTGCAATGATCCCTCCATGTGAAGATCATGGACTCAACACTGAAAACCACGGAGCCATATTGGCCACTGCTGGATCCGTAATGGACACAAAGGGGCTTTTAGAAGTATGAAGGAGATTACACAGCTCCAAGGACCCCTAGTACAAGGTTGAACTACTTTTTGTCACCTTTAAGCTTTGAAGGGAGTTTTTGTATTCTCTTGAATGAGTTAAGACTGATGTAGCACTGCAAGAGTCTCTTCAGGGAATTGTCAGTGTGTTAGTTCCCATTTAGGGAATAAGGACTGCCTCTAGGATTCACTGATGTGGCTAGGAAGCTTTTGCCAGTGTAGCCAAGTGAATGTGCCTAGGATCCCAGCTAGTGTGTGTCAGAGATGGGATTGGAACCCGGACCTTCCTGGTTCTGCCTCCAGCTCTGTCCACTAGGCCCCACTGCCTCTCCTTTACTTAGGCATTATCTTTAAAGGCTGAAGAACATATTTTCATTTTTGAATATAGTTTGTAAATAAATATTTGAAGATTGAAAAAAAAATAAATGTGAAATTTTACAACTGGGTTTATTTTTTTTTTCTCAATAGTATTTTATTTTTCCAATTACCTGTAAAGATGGTTTTCAACATTCATTTTTGTAAGATTTTGAGTTCCAAATTTTATCTCCCTTCTTCCTTCCCTTCCCTTTTCCCTCCCCAAGACAAGCAATATGAAATAGGTTATACATGTATAATCATTTTAAATATATTCCTATATTAGTCAGGTTGTGAAAGAAAAATCAGAAAAGGAAAAACAAAAAGAAAAAAAGCAAACAAATAAGCAAAAAAGAGAGGAAATACTATGCCTAGATCAACAACCAGTCTCCATAGTTCTCTTTCTGACTGTGGATGGCATTTTTCATCTTAAGTCTATTGGAGATGTCTTGGGTCATGGTATCACTGAAAAAAAATTAAGTCTAATGTCATGCCACATGAGAAGTGGATTCAGTAAATGGACATAGATAACCTAGAGAAGGAAGATGGGATTGAGAGAGGAAGCTATTTCAATTACTATCATATGAAACTTTTTCTATTTGACTCCAAAGGGGAGAATCAGGACAAATAGATTGAAGATGTAAAACAACAAATTTAAGTTGGAAAACACTTCTTGAGCAGGAAAAGTTTCTAAACAAGGAGAACAATCTCCAAGTAAAATAGTTTGCCTCAGAAGATAGTGGATCAATCTATCTTTTTTTTCTCTAATTAGCTACATTTTAAAGAGATTCTGGAGGGTATCTTGGCTTTCTTATTTAAATTCAGTGATACTGAACCTGAAGAGCACCTCTGATTTAGAAAAGTTAATAAATTATTCAAAGTCATAACTTGGGGTTCTCCACTCCTTTGATTCCCAAGGGGTCTTCACCACTAGTTATCCTCTATCTCTTCTTTTTGTTAGCTAAGATCCTTGACAAAGTTATCTATGCCTGGTACCTCCCCTCCTTCTTTGTTTATTTTCTTTTTAACACTCTGTAATCTGGTTTCTGTTCTCTCCACTCACCCATTTGGAACTTTTATTCTCCAAAGTCTTTAATAATCTTTTAACATCAAATCTTCATCCTTTTTTAAGTCTTCTTTAGCATTTGACACTGTTGACCACCCTTTCCTCTTGAATAGTCTCTCCACTCTGAATTATTCTAATTGGCCACCCATAGGTCCGGGGCCAAGCCCCATTTGGTTGTCCTGTAGATCAATAGGTCATTAACTCATTTTCAATGTAAATAGCAATCATTTCAGCTTTGGCCAGAAACCCTGAGGTCTTCCCCTCCCAGATTCATTCATTCATTTATTTATTTAGATTCTTTTGGACTAGGTGGAAGGAGATTTTTTGCCTCAATTACTACTTAGTCTTAATCACTGAATGTGTGTGGCCTCCATCAAACTGAGACCTGTTGAAGACCTTAGTTTAAAAAAGCCAAAGTCTCCCATTTCATCCAGGGCCATCTCCAGTCCTCCTGATCTATGTCTTGACATTGTCCCTAAATGGCTCTAGGAGAAAAATGAAGCAAGTGATCTGGTACAGCTCTCCCTCACTTAAATCCAATTCACTTTAATGTCATAACATTACTTCCTGGACATCATGGTCCTCTTCCAGAGTGAAGACCAACAACAGTCTATCTGACTGGTCCTTCATAGTCTCCTTTGCTGAATCATCATCCATGCCATATTCACCATGGATGGATGCACCCCAAGGTTGTGTCCTGACTTCTCTTAATTTTCTCTATGTAGTCTCTCAATTGGGGACCTTATCAAGTCCCATGGCTCAAATTATCTCATTCAGATGACTCCCATGTCTATAGATGCAACCCTTGTCTCTCTTCTGAGATCCTTTTGTACATCAGCAAGAGACTATTAGACATTTTGAAATGGATTATCCTATAGATATCTCAAGTACAATGTGTTTAAAAAAAAAAAGACTTAAACCTCCCCTTTAAAAAAACTGTCTCCTGAATTATTTTTTTTTAACTTTTATTAACTCTCTCGTGGTTAGTTTATAAATAAACTCTTAATTTTGATCATTGAGGGCACCATCCTACTTCTATTCAATCAGGTTTGGACCATTGATGTCATCTTCAGCTCCACATTCTAACTCATTCCACATTTCTAGTCAATTTTTAAATCTTTTCACTGCTATATGTACATCTCTTGGATACCCCACCACCCACACAGCACCTATCTTAGTTGAGGCCCTTATTATTTCTCATCTGGATCCAACTGTAATTTGCTGCACTAATCACTAATTTGTCTCTCTGACTCAAATTTCTCCTCACTCCAAACCATTTTTAACATAGTAATCAGAGTGACTTTCTTATAGTGCAGATCTGACCGTGCCCTATTACCTAGAAGCTCAAATATAAATTCCTCTGTCACTTCAAGCTTTTTAAATTTAATCCCTTCCAAATTAGGCATTGACCCACACCTAACACCATATACCAAGATAAGGTCAAAATGGATTCATGATCTAGGCATAAAGAATGATATTATAAACAAATTAGAACAATGTAGGATGGTTTACCTCTCAGACCTGTGGAGGGGGAAGGAATTTGTGACCAAAGAAGAACTAGAGGTCATCATTAATCACAAAATAGATAAGTTTGACTATATCAAGTTAAAAAGTTTTTGTACACACAAAATTAATGCAGACAAGATTAGAAGGGTAGCAGTAAACTGGGAAAATATTTTTACATCCAAAGATTCTGATAAAGGCCTCATTTCTAAAATATATAGAGAACTGACTCAAATATATAAGAATTCAAGCCATTCTCCAATGGATAAATGGTCAAAAGATATGAACAGACAATTTTCAGATGAAGAAATTGAAACTATTTCCAGTCACATGAAAAGGTGCTCCAAGTCACTATTGATCAGAGAAATGCAAATTAAGACAACTCTGAGATACCACTACACACCTGTCAGATTGGCTAAAATGACAGGAAATGATAATGATAACTGTTGGAGGGGATGTGGGAAAACTGGGACACTGATACATTGTTGGTGGAACTGTGAACGGATCCAACCATTCTGGAGAGCAATTTGGAGCTATGCTCAAAAAGTTATCAAACTGTGCATACCCTTTGACCCAGCAGTGTTTCTACTGGGCCTATATCCCAAAGAGATTTTAAAGGAGGGAAAGGGACCCACATGTGCAAAAATGTTTGTGGCAGCTCTTTTTGTAATGGCAAGAAACTGGAAATTGAAAGGATGCCCATCAATTGGAGAGTGGCTGAATAAATTATGGTATATGAATGTTATGGAATATTATTGTTCTGTAAGAAATGAGCAACAGGAGGATTTCAGAGAGGATTGGAGAGACTTGCATGAACCGATGCTGAATGAAATCAGCAGAACCAGGAGAACATTATACACAGCAACAAGACTATATGATGATCAATTTTGATAGACATGGTTCTCTTCAACAATGATGTGATTCAAACCAGTTGTTCTGCGATGAAGATAGTCATATACATCCAGAGAGAGGCCTGTGGGAACTGAGAGTGAACCACAACACAGCATTTTAACGCTTTCTGTGAATATTTCCATGCATTTTGTTTTCCTTCTTAGGTTGTTTTTTTCTTCTTCTCTTTCTAGATCTGATGTTTCTTGTGCAGTAAGATAACTGTGTAGATATGTATACATGTATTGTATTTGTCATATAATTTATCCTATGTAGCATGTATTAGATTACCTGTCATCTAGGGGTGGGGGGTGGGGGGCAGGAGGGGAAAAGCTTGGGAAAAAAAAAGTTTTTGCAAAGGTCAATGTTGAAAGGTCACATATGTTTTGTAAATAAAAAGCTTTATATCAAAAAAAAAAAAAAAGATAAATTTAATCCCTTCCCTTTTTTCCCCCATTTTAATGACAAGTTTCTCCTTTCTGTACTCTCTATGATGTGGCCTTATTGGTCCACTTGTTCTTCACACCTGATACTCCATCTCCCATCTCATCCCTTACCTTTGCACTTACTGCCCTCCATACCTAGTATGCTCTCTCTTCACACCTTGCACCTCCTGAAATCTCTGGCTTCCTTTAAGATTGAACTCAAGTGCTACCTATTACAGGAAAAGACTATCTTGGTTTTATGATTTCCTTCCCTTTTAAGGTTACCTTTTGTTATTTGTATGTAATATTTTTTTTTACAATAATTAGACCATTTTTAGCCCAGGGGACAATATGATAATGCCTAAAATATACTTGCTTTTCTCTTCTTCAGCTTTAAGAAGTTAATTTTAGATGAAAAGTTCCAAGTTCATTCACAACCATTCTTGAATTCTAGTTTTAGAAAATGGAATTTCTCCTATCACCATTCCCATCACACACACACACACACACACACACACACACACACACACAGAGCAGGAATTTAAATCTTCTGAAGAAAGAAGAATGTTAATCATCAGATTTGATTATAAATTGTGCCACATAGACTTTTCTATGAGATAATTCAGAACCTTCTCAAATTACTAGAGAGCTATTCAAAATTTGATTTTTACCAAACAAAGTACACACAATTTGCTGAGAAGAATAAATATCAAAAGTTGAAGGAGATTGTAAGGATGGGCTAAAAATTATATTATTTTCCCTCTGATACCTTAATTGGTAAGAATACTTTTTAATTGAATAAAACAACCTGACAAGTGAGAATTGTGACTTGTTTGCCTTAAATCAATCAAAGTCATTATATGAAGCTGTATCACCTCTTAAGTAATTGGTATAAAACAAAAGAAAAAAAAAAGAATTGTTTTAGAACTAGACAGATATTCTGAAGATCCGGATTTAAGAGGCTGAAGTCAACATGGAATTTCTAATACATTTTTTAAGGCACAAGGGAGGTTTCACTTAAGTATAATCTGCTACTTAATTACTCTAGTTTCCAGCAAACTGAATTTTACCTCAATTACAGAATAGACAAAGGGTTAATTAGAGAAAGAGGTAAAGTTAGCAGAAAGTCCAGACTTCACAAAGGTGTTAGGAATTTTCTTTTTATATTATTATACAATATGCATATATCTTTTTATAAATTACTTAAGGGTTCAGAGTGATCATAGTCAAACTTAGGACTTTTTAAAAAATGATCCCCCTAAAAATGAAGAGTGTGAAATCAAGTAGATCTTAAGGACATTTATGCTGTCCTTAAAATGAGCTAATTATTGTACCTTGATGTTACAAATTAGGAATCTTGTGTAGGATATACTTCCCCCCTCTTTCTTTCTATTTGAGGCTTAATTACTAAGCTAATTTTTTAAAAGTTACTTTGTTTTAAGTGACTTTTTTGATTGATTAATTTTTATTATCCCCATTTTATAGATGAGGAATCTGAAGTTCAAAATTATAGAGTGGTTTTTCCCACCATTACCTAACTGGTAAATATAAGAACTAATAAAAAATTATAGAGTTAGAAATTCAAACACAGATCTCTGGAATTTATGTCTGGTTTCTTTTCACTATTTCCTGCTATCAGTTTAGGGGAGTAGCAAGGTCAAGAGAAATTTTTCTTTTCTTTTTTTTCTCCCCTCCATCCCTAATATACATCATAGCCCCACAAACTTAAAGCTGAGAGGGACCTCAGAGATCATTAGCCTATTTTATTTAACGAATTTGAATACAAATCCTCTATAAATCTAACTACTACATCACATAGATTTTAACATCATAAATAATGCTGTTAGTTTTTCTCTTTCATGAACCATAGAGAATTCTCTATGGTTCTGAGACTTTTAACAGTAGATAACAGACATAGCTTCTTCCTCCTTTATCTGAATAAAAACTCTGATTTCATTTCACATTTAGAGATGTCAACATTTTAACTTTTAAGATCATTTGAAATTGTATTCCCATTTTGTATTGAATTATATTCATAGGAATACAGGAGTGCCTTGTATTAGCTAATTACAAGAAGTCTTAACTAGTTACATGGCAAAGTGGAGCAAGTCTTAGACCTGAAGTCAGGAAAATTTGAGTTCAGATCCTTTCTTAGCCACTTACTTGCTGTGTGGCCCTGGGAAAGTCATTTAATCTCTATATACCCTAGTTTCCTCATCTGTAAAATGGAAATTATTATAGTACCTCCCTCCAGGATTACAGTGAGGATAAAATGATGTATTTGTAAAGTACTCTGCAAACTTTGAAGCACTATATAAATGATAGTCATCTTCCACCTCCTCTTGATTATTATTACTATTATCTCATTCACTTAGCAAATAGCTATTATCCTCCTGCTGATGTCCCTACAGATAAATATGATAGAACTCCATTCCAAAATTGGAACTATTTCAATCTCTGAAGCAATATCCCTGGATTATTGTAATAGCTTCCTATCTGATCTCCTTAGTTTTCCTCTCCTCCAATATAGTCTATATGTAGCCACAATATTAATTATCTGAAAATACCATTCTCCTTATCTTTTTCTTGTTCAAATAACTTCAGATGACCTCAATATAAAGTCAGACTAATTTCTGTTCCTCAGGAAACCCACAATTTGATCCCAATCTACCTATTCCACCCTATTTCTCACTATTCTCAAAACACTCCCAAAACACTTATTGCCCTTCCTTTAATCATGTACTATCTTGTATCATTATTTAATTGTCTCATATAACAACTGTATCCCAATAGCCCTTTTTCTCATGTGTCCATTCTTTGGCCTTCTCCTCAGTTTTGAGTTTCTCCTTAAATTTTTGTTTGAAGAATCCTCCAAAGAATGTCATCTGTACTCTCTTCAAAGCCAGACCAGCTCACAATTCCCTGAACTATATATCTACACCTTGGCTTTATATGTATATCTTTCTCCATCTTTCGGGTTCCTTTTTGTTTTTCCTTCTCCTACTAGAATATAAGCTCTTTAAGAGTAGCTTCTTTTTGCTTATATTTGTATTCCTAATTTATCACAATGTCTATCTAATCTATCTAAAAGGGACAATTGGCAAAGTTAAGGCTACCTTCCATTTATTCTGAAAGTATCTTGAGAGTAAACATTTATCTATTGATATTCCCTTATTAAAATATTAGCTTCATGAGGATAGAGATTATTTTCCCATTTCTTTGTATCTCAAGGGTTTAGCACCAATATAATAAGTGCAGAATGTCTGATTGATTAGTGGAAGGATATGTGTTGTGCCTCCTTTACAAACACCATATCTAAAACTTCTCTCCTATCCTAATACCATAATTTGCACCTACGTGGTCAATAAATCATATTAATTAAATTGTTTAATTGAATATTGATACTATCTGTGTTTTCATCAGGCAGTGAATTCCTACCTAGTGAACAAGTCCTAGTCTTAGAACCTGACCAAGACAATCATAGAAAGTTAGTGATTTCCCTGGGGAAATAAAACTAATAAATATAAGAGAGTGCTTTATTTACTTTAAACCAAGAACTCTTGTCTATAGAAAGCTAATAGTTCTTTAATTGAACAAATTCATCATTTCTACCAGTAGATGTCACCAAAGTTGCTCAGTAATATTTTATAACTAGGTTCTATTTTGGAGAGTTGTTTACTAATTCTCATCACAAAAACAAGAAACAATTTATTTGTCCTTGTCTCCTAGTAAAAGTATCATTTTTAAAACTCAGGAGTCCTTTGGAATGAAAGATGCATTTTTTTAGCTAATCTTTTTTTTTTTTTCCCATAGAATTACAGACAGCATGAAACGAACATTTTGTATTAGACCTAAAATATCATAAAAACAAACTTTAAAAGGTCTGACTTTTTATAACAGGGGATTATAATATATTAGTACCCAACAATACATGTTACAATGTGGACCAGGAAATTAGTGTAGTACTTTATCTACTTTTTCCATCCAGAGTCTAGTACAGATATCTTCAGTATGGCTTAAAGTGTATACTCAAAATTCCTTCAACTCATCTCTTGCTTCTGTCATGAATTTAGTTTTCCTCCTTACTTACCTTGGTCTTCCACTTAGCAGCTTGTTAAAATATGTAGTAAAATATTGTATATGTGATTTTTCCTCATCTGCCTAATCAAGATGTAAATAGTTCTTATTGAGAGATCTTATCTGAATCAAAATCTTATATTTTCTTAAATTGTCATGTAACTCATGACTTCCCATATAATCCAAACTTCCAAGCCTGGGGAGTTTTATAAATCATTACTTATACAGGAGACTCCCAATAGGTTGAAATAATGCTGATATAATGTTGCAGGATTATGTGAGGGAAAGGAGTCTTTCAGGGAGCATTCTTCAAGAGAATAGGCTAATTACAGAGAAAAGAGGAAAAACTTTGGAAACTACAGGCAAGTAAGACAAATAGGATCCTCTAGGGGAGGCAAGCTGGAAATCAGCTTTAGAGAGAGTTTTCCTTGCATGAGATGAGCTGAAATCTCTTTCTCTTGGTTTGAGCTGACATCTTGTACCTCTCCCCTAAAAAATTTGTCACTGATTCAATGCAATTCAACAAGCACTTATTAAATGATTATGGTGTGCAAAGCCTTGTAGATGAGGTAAAATGCAAAGCTTCCATGAGGAATCATTCATGTTATTGCAAGGTCTTATAAGGGATATGCCATATATACAAATTATTATCATCCCCAAATAAGTACACTAGAGATATGAGAACATTGTTATATAAGATCTGAGGGATTAATTATTTCCACCTAGGACTACCAAGGAAGGATTTGTGGGGAGAAATCAGAATGAATTTTAAAAGATGGATAAGAATTTGATGGTTAAATGGAGTAGAGAAATTGTGGTTTGTTCTTCATTCTTGAAGAGGATCATAACATCAGGAAGATGAAGCCATGACATGCAAATAAACTAGATTTAAGTGTGGGAGGATTGTGCAAGGATTCCTGCCTCACTTTCCCCTGCAGGGCCATCTAAATCCTGTGACCAGATGAAATGGGAGACCTTGACCTTTTTATGCTAAAGTCTTCCATTGGCCTGTTTGCCTAAGGCTGCACCCATTCAGTGATTAAGGCTAGGTAGCAATTGAGGCAAAGAATCTTTTTTTTTTTTTTTTTAACTTAAACCTAAATGATGAATAAATGAATGAATCAATGAATCAATCTGGGAGGGGAAGATCCTTTGGGTTTCTGGCCAAAGCAGAAAAGACTGCTATTCATATTCAATCTGAGTTAATCAAGACCCAAACAATGGTCCTTCAAATTTGAAGGTTGTAATTGTTGAGTGATTTCAGTCATATCTGACTCTTTTTGACCCACTTAGGACTTTCTTGGCAAAGATATTGGAGTGGTTTGCTCTTTCCTTCTCAAACTCATTTTATAGATGAGGCAAACAAAATTAGCTGACTCACCCAGGGTCCCACAGCTGATAAGTATCTGAGGCTGGATTTGAGTTCAAGTTCTCCTAACTCCACAACTAGTTCTTTATCCACAGTGCCATTTAAGTTCTATAGGGATCCAAGATACAAAATAAATCGATATAAATCATCAGCATTTTTGTATATTACCAACAAAGTTCAGCAGCAAGAGATACAAAAAGAAATTCCATTCAAAATAACTGGATAGTATAAAATATTTGGGAATTTATCTGCCAAGGAAAAGTCAGGAACTATACGAACTAAACTACAAAACAGTTTCCACAGAAATACATTCAGACCTAGTCAATTGGAAAAACATCAAGTGCTCATGGATAGGCCGAGTGAATATAATAAAAATGACAATACTACCCAAACTAATTTACTTATTTAGTGCCATACCAATCAAACTCCCAATAAATTTTACAGATCTAGAAAAAATAGTAGCAAAGTTCATCTGTAAGAAGAAAAGGTCACGAATTTCAAGGGAATTAATGAAAAAAAAGGCTGATGAAGGTGGCCTTTCTGTACCAGATCTAAAACTATATTATAAAGCAGTGGTCATCAAAACCATTTGGTACTGGCTGAGAAATAGAGCAGTCGATCAGTGGTATAGAATAGGTTATCAGGACAATCTAGGCAATAAATTTAGCAATTTAGTGTTTGATAAACCCAAAGACCCCAGCTTTTGGGATAAGTACTCACTATTTGGCAAAAACTGCTGGGAAAATTGGAAACTAGTGTGGAAGAAACTAGGGTTTGACCCACATCTAACATCACATACCAAGATAAGATCTAAATGGGTTCATGATCTGGATATAAAGAGTGATATTATAAGCAAATTAGAGGAACATAGTATAGTTTACCTCTCAGACCTGTGGAGATGGAATAAATTTATGTCCAAAGAAGAAATGGAACTCTTAATTGAACACCAGATAGAAAATTCTGACTATATTAAGTTTAAAAGTTTTTTACAAACAAAACTAATACAGACAAGATTAAGAGGGAAACAATAAATTGGGAAATCATCTTTACATTTAATGGTTCTGATAAAGGCCTCATTTCCAAAATATATAGAGAATTGTCTCATATTTATAATAATTCAAGCCACACTCTAATCGATAAATGGTCAAAGGATATGAACAGGCAATTTTCAGATGATAAAATTAAAACTATTTCTAGTCATATGAAAAGGTGCTCCAAATCACTATTGATCAGAGAAATTCAAATTAAGATAATTCTGAGATACCACTACACACTTGCCAGATTGGCTAAGGTGACAAGAAAAGGTAATGACGAATGTTGGAAGGGATGTGGGAAAACTGGGACACTAATACATTGTTGGTGGAGTTGTGAATGGATCCAACCATTCTGGAGAGTAATTTGGAGCTATGCTCAAAAAGTTATCAAACTGTACATACCTTTTGACCCAGAAGCATTTTTATTGGGCTTATATTCCAAAGAAATCTTAAAGGAAGGAAAGGGCCCCACATGTGAAAGAATGTTTGTGGCAGCCCTTTTTGTAGTGGCTAGAAATTGAATGGATGCCCATCAATAGGAGAGTCGCTGAATAAATTGTGGTATATGAATATTATAGAATATTATTGTTCTGTGAGAAACAACCAGCAGAATGATTTCAGAGAGGCCTTGGAGAGACTTGCATGAACTGATGCTGAGTGAAATGAGCAGAGCCAGGAGATCATTCTGACGGACATTGCTCTCTTCAACAATGAAATGTTTCAAACTAGTTCCAATTGTTCAATGAAGAAAGCCATATACATCCAGAGAAAGGAATATGAAATGTGGACCACAACATAACATTTTCATGCTCTCTATTGATGTTTGCTTGCATTGTGTTTCCTTTCTCAGTTTTATTTTCTTGTAAACACAATTTTTCTTGCACAGCAAGATAACTGTAAAAATATGTATACATATATTGGATTTGTTAAGTATTTTAACATAATTAACATGTAGTGGACTTCCTGCCATCTGGGGGAGGGGTGGGGACTGGGGGGAAAAATTTGTAACAGAAAGCTTTGTAAGGGTCATTGTTGAAGAATTACCCATACATATATTTTGCAATTAAAAAGCTTTAATTAAAAAAAAAAAAAAAAAGAAGTTCTATAGGGATCAATGTCTGGGAGGAAAACTGAAAGGCAGTCTTTGTGTTATGTATATCTACCATACTATGGTATTAGATACTGTCTTTGGATAGGATCTTGGTTTAAGCCATTATTAATAACAAATTTTATTCAGTCAAAAGACACTATTAAGAGCTTCATGATAAATCCTTACATATAAGGATATCCCATATCATTTAAGAAATTTCCAAAATTTTCACTCCCACTATTTTGGCTTTTCTGACCCCACCCCTTAAATATATAATGAATGGAGAATGAGGAAATTAATATAAATTAAAGCAGGGAAGAAACATAAACTTGTGACTAGGAATAGAGGAAGGGTTTCCTTTCTTAAGTATGATGTCTTTTAGCTACCAAAATCAATGTACATTCCTATTTTTACTGAGATTGATGATTGACAGTTCTAAAACAATCACTGAAACTAGTTATCTGGAATGACAAAGATGGTTATAAAGAAAAAGCTGCAAAACCATTTAAAATAATTTATGTGTTTAGACATAAACTAGGTTTCAAAAACCAAATCCACAACAACAACAAAAAAAACTTTTAAGTGTTTTAGTTAGAAATATATATACATTTGAAATATTCCTTATTATTTACTGAATCTCAATCATCTTCTTGAAAGAACAAAAACTACTACCAAAAGAAAGGAAAGTCAGAGAATTTCTGGTGTCTATTTTCACTGGTCTATTTAATTATAACCATGGAGTCTTACAGAAACAAAACAATTTAGAAAAGAGGTTGATCCCAAACCCATTTTTACTCGAGATTTCTCATGAATTCTGATTTTATTTCCCAGACTGTATATACTATTTGTGAATTCTTTATCTGAATCTGAGAACAAATTAGTTAGAGCTTTCTTTTTATTCATGCCTACCGTAAAAAGGGATTTCAGAACAAAGAGATCATGGATAGATGTCTAAATTTGTGAAGCCTAGTATTTTGAATTTGGGAAGGATAATAGAGAATTGTTCTCAGAACTAAAAAAATTGGGACAGAAGGAGTAATGGGGGAAAAGATTAGGAGTGGTCTAGGATTCATGTCTCAATTTATCACTAATTATGTAGGAAATCTAAGTCTTATTTATTTCTTTGTTATAAAAGGCAGAATTAGGCCATTTGGTTTGCTTCTCTGTGATCTTTTGGATAGAAATACCAGAAAAAAATAAATTGAATGAATATTAGAAATACTATACATACCATAGTTTTGGTTTGAATCCCTAACCTAGCATAGTATTATTGACCATAGTAAAGAAGGACAAGCAGAGTTGTTAGGGGAGTGAAGGCCTAAGGTTGGTTGGCCAGGGCACATTCTTTAAATTGGAGATTCTGAATGAATCAAACAATCAGAGGTTAATGCACCAGGCATGGAATGAATGATTGTTTGGGATAAGAAAGTTGCAAAGATAGAGTGAAATTCCAGGGTGAGAAAACTGCCCTGATTTGGTGGAGAAAATCCTGGGAGTCACAAGTATTTTCCAGAGGTGGATGAAGGAATGTCAGAAATTCATCTACCATAATCATTATCTTCATTTGCCATTTTGATATCAAGCATGTTATGAATATGCAGATTTTCCTAAGATGCCTTATTAAGTCAAAATTTATTAAAAATAATGTGATAGTGGGGCAGCTAGGTGGTGCAGTAGATAGAGCACCAGCCCTGAACTCAAAAGGATCTGAATTCAAATGTGGCCTCAGACACTTAATACTTCCTAGCTGTGTGACCCTGGGCAAGTCACTTAACTCCAATTGCCTCAGGAAAAAAAATAATAATGTGATAGTGATGTAATAGGACTCTGTGTCAATAGAATGGTCAATTAGGACCACTCACAACTTATTCAGTTGAATAAGATCTATTTCTATGAATTCCAGGAGTTTTAAAGTAAAAAACCCTAACATTTTCTTTTACCCATTTAATTTCTATATTGGAGAACATAGATCTTTTTCCAAATGAGTGATTGTGTGATAAATTAGCATATACACTAGGAAGGCAGAGAAAACCCATTCACAAAATATGCACATTGAAATGAGGTCTATAAAAATATGTATGTATATATACATGTGTGTATACATATATACATATACACATGTGTATAAAACACATTTATGCATATACACATCCATATACATACATGGATGTCTAAGTATCTATCTCTACACACATACATATACATGTATGAAGATATATTTGTGTATATACACATACACACACATACTGCATCCAGATTGGAGTTGTGGTATGGTAACTCCAGAGATACTTTCCTGCTTTCATTCTCTTTTTGTCTAGGAATAGCCTCATCTCTAATGTGTGATTGAAATACTCCCTCACTTTCCTTGGGTTCCAAGGTGGCAATCAGTTAGGATGGGAAGCTGTTTTCTGTGACTTCCACTTCTATGTGTATGCTTTGGAATTTATGGTCATTGTAATTATTTGAGGGAGGCAAAGTAGGGAGAAAGGGAAAGGAAAGAAAACATGACTCATCTCATGGCCAATTCTGAGCCTGTTCTCTTAGAGAAAAGAATCTGGCTGAACTTCAAAGAAACTCCCGCATTACAGATAGTCATGCATATACATGAATAAAAATATACATGAATAAAATTCTTTACAAAGAATAAAAGTGGCAAAGTTTGTTTGTGGTCAGAAAATGTGATTCAACTTTCCTATCTATTCTCTAACCTCTGAAACACAATGGAGAACAGTTTTCTCCAGTAATCCCTATAAGGAGATGTTTTACCTCTATAAAATAGGCTGATATACAATTGTTAGCAATAGGAGGGGAAAGAACCTAAAGTGGAAACCAGGAAATTCGAGTTCTCTTCTACTAATTAGACATCCTCCAACAGGTCTCAGTTTTCTCACATGAAAAATGAGAGTGTTGGACTAGATAGTCTATAAAATCCTCTACATTTTTTTTAAATTTTATATGATGACCTTGTTTACAAGAGGCATTTTATTTTTTTTAATGTATTAATGCTTTTTATTTGCAAAACATATGTATGGGTAATTCCTAAACATTAACCCTTACAAAGCTTTCTGTTACAAATTTTTCCCCCCTACTCCCCACCTCTCCCCTAGATAGCAGGATATCCACTACATGATAATTATGTTAGAATATTGAAATCGAATATATGTATAGTTATTGCCACACATCATTTTTTTGTTCAGGAGAAATCATATCTATAAGAGAGAATAATCCGATACAGGAAATACAATGTAAGCAAACATCAATAGAGAACATGAAAATGTTATGTTGTGGTCCACATTTCACATCCCTCTCTCTGGGTGTATATGGCCTTCTTCACTGAACAATTGTAATTGGTTTGAAGCATTTCATTGTTGAAGAGAGTCATGTCCATTAGAACTGATCCTCATATTGGAGAGACTTGCATGAACTGATGCTGAGTGAAATCAGCAGAACCAGGAGAACATTATACACAGCAACAAGACTATTCGATGATCAATTTTGATGGACATGGTTCTCTTCAACAATGATGTGATTCAAACCAGTTGTGCTGCGATGAAGATAGTCATATACATCCAGAGAGAGGCCTGTGGGAACTGAGAGTGAACCACAACACAGCATTTTAACGCTTTCTGTGAATATTTCCATGCATTCTGTTTTCTTTCTTAGGTTGTTTTTTTTTCTTCTTCTCTTTCTAGATCTGATGTTTCTTGTGCAGTAAGATAACTGTATAGATATGTATACATGTATTGTATTTGTCATATAATTTATCCTATCTAGCATGTATTAGATTACCTGTCATCTAGGGGTGGGGGGCGGGGGGGAGGCAAAGGAAAAGCTTTGGAAAAAAAAAGGTTTTTTTGCAAAGGTCAATGTTGAAAAGTCACTCATATGTTTTGCAAATAAAAAGCTTTATTAAAAAAAAAAAAAAAAAAAGAACTGATCCTCATATAGTACTGTTGTTGCCATGTACAACGATCTCCTGGTTCTGCTTACAAGAGGCATTTTAAAAGAAAAACAAAGTTCTTTTTTTTGAGGCACTCAAGTGTTTTGAGTTTGTCAATCAATCACCAAATATTTGTTGAATGCTTTCCAAATGCAAGGCAAGATCAGCAGAACTTAACTTTCTTAATTATGAATTCAGAAATGCTTCATTAAAGAAGGAAAAATATGGTAAAGCAACCAGATAAATGAAAAAAAAAAAAACCAAACCATTAAATGTTGGTTATTTTATGCCACCTACTCTATTGGAAGGAGGGTAATGATATGGTGTAGCTCCTAGGGAGGAGGTAGCAATAACCCTAAGGCTACCCAGCTTTGGGAGTGACACAAAAAATACTAGCTGTCAGATAACAATCTATTGTCAGTAATGACAAAGCTTCAGAGAATTCAATAGTGGAGTGCAATTCTACCTCTAAATCATAGAATTCAATCATGGGTGCAACTTCACCTTTACCACTTCTCAATTTTACCTCTAAACCATAAAATTAGCATATCAGTGACTTGAAGAACCTGATCTTTCTTTTTCCTATAAAATTATTTTAGTGCTCCTGATTCTTTGCTAAATTCCCTTGCCGTCAGCAGCATAATAAATCTTTGTCCCTTAACTTAGAAACAAACTGAGCTTGCAAATTCTTTTGCCAGACCTGTGATATCGACCTGGGACCCCTAACTTTGTTGGGGTGTCTTCTGAGTCAACAGTAAGAAAGGAAAAAGTTAGATCTATTTATTCAAACATCATAGATTTAAAGCTGAGAGGCTACTTAAGTCCAACCCTCCTCATTTTAAATATAAGGAAAGTAAGAAGCAGCCAGATATCGAAGTTTCCTCATCTACAAAGTTAAGAAGTTGAATTAAATGCTCTGTAAGGCCCCCTTCCAATTGTAAGGTTCATGGTCCTATGAAGAATTCAAAAATCAAAAAAAAAATCTAATTAGAAATAAACCTTTAGACTTCTAGTAGATGAAGTAATTTATTTTGCATGAAGAACAAGGCATCAGAGAACCTTCAAGTTCATTAGTTTCACATTTCTTAAATGGCCAATATGATTATGAAATAATCATTGGACCTCTGGTGCTAAAATCAATCCAAGCAGAACACTCATTTACTTGAAACTGGTAGTAGGAATGCTAAGAAAATTTCTTTCCCTGCTTTTGTCATGGACCCAAACTATTCAAAACTCTCCTATGGATTTTCATTTTTCTTTTAAAAAAAACATGAGAATATTAGCTTGAGAATTTAGATCAATAACTAACTGTCCCCATATGGCACTGCATATATGTGCATGTGTCTATATAAATACATGTATGTATAGATAGATATAGAGTGATAATAGTTCCTGGGAAAGGACATTATGCACTTTTTTTAAGGGACCTTGGTATATAAACTGGAATGAATGAATAAAATGGTTTATTAAAAGTGAGAATAACTGAAATGGAAATATATTTTCTGATTACCTTGTTAACAAATTTTGTTTTAAATTTGCGTACTACACAATCCAATAAATGATTTTTTCTAGCAATTCTGAAAACCATTGCAGCCATACTTAATGAAACACATGCTTCACAAGAGTTATGAGGGCAATTGGAACAAAGGCTAAATTCCAAATGGCTACATATGGAGTGCTTATTTGGATCTCACCTAAGAAACTAAGAAACAAATTAGCACAAAAATTGGTTAAAAGTATACTCAATTGGGTAATAAAAGAAATTGTGCCAAATTCATCAACCAAGAAACCTTAGAAAGCCCCCATGAACACCAATTAGACTAATGTAAATGGTCAATTCTTCTTTTTCTCATTTTATCATTGGTTTTTTGCTTTCTAATTTTCCCATTTCTTAAAACTTCTTCCCTTCCATCCCTGATACATTTCAAGATTACTGGTATTGGTAGCAAGAAATTAAGATATATTTGGCATTTATTTTTCTGTGTACATATTATGCAGGCTGAATCATATTGGATTGAATGTTTCATTTTGTTTTTGAAGGTTTCTTTATCTCTAAAAAAAAGAAAGAAAATAGAAAGCAGAAAAAGAAAGAAATAGAAAGAATCAAAATGTAAATTCATGATAAAGCTAAATGTACAGAAGATACTTTTAAACTTAGCCTAAAGATAATTTTTCCCTTAATAATCTCCAAATCCCTTATCTCTAAAAAAAAGATGGAAGCTATTTCAAAAATGGCATAACAGCAATAGCGAAGAAGACTTTCAGCTTTAGTTTTCTTTTTTCTTCTTAAAATATATGTGACTGTTTTACAGTTATTTATCTCTCCATTTGCCCACAATCATTTAAACAATATAAGCAAAAATAAAGCTATCATAACATATGCATAGTATAGCTCCCCAAACCCCCCCAAAAAAACAAAAAACCAATCACATGTCCTAACCATCTTCAATTTTCAAGGAGCAATCTAGTAGTGCAATAGAGAGAACCTATCTTGAAATGGCCTTTAATTAAGTGGCATTCATGGCTTAAAGCAGAGCAGAAACATAACTGATACTAGATTGAACTGGGGGCCTAAGCTCTATCTTTTTTCAATATTTTAGACCACCAGCATTTTAAATTTTTTTCCTGATCTTTGTATGCTGAAAGTAATAGGAAAGGCTTCTCTTTTCTTCTCCTTGCCGTAAGGCTCTTTAAAAAATGCTATATTCTTAGTAAGAAGAACTTTCATATCTATGAAACAATATATATATATATGCATATATATGTATGTATGTGAATTGTATTTTCCTGTGTATACTAATATACACAATACAGTTGCATTGTATTACATATATAGTATTTAGATATTCAAGGACGTGATCAGATGCTCATATGTGCATGACCTGATGAAACTTCTCTATGGACAAATGATTCTCAATGACTTAGGTTAATACAAAGATACAAGAGTATCCATGATTCAAAGTAATTTTCCTCTTTTAATAGGTTTTATTTAGGAGGAGTATAGGCACTACTAATAGAGAGACAGCTTTTAAGTCAAGAAAATCTGACTGCAGGTCTCACTTCTGGCACATACCGGCAGTGTGACCCTGAACAAATCACTTAATTCTTCAATCCCCCAGAAAACTCTCTAAAATCTTAAGTTGCAGGAAAGAAGTTAACCTATATTTATAAAAAAAAGTTTAGAAGAATAATTTAACCCTAAAAAGCTAAATGTAGCCCTATAAGGTAAAAAAAAAAAAATGGACTTTTTTTATTGAGATAGAGGACTTTCAACCAAGAATATCTGATGAAAAGATCAGAGCTGAATAAAAATTTTGAAATGTAAACACAAGTCAAAAAAAACCTTAGAAAAGTATATTCATTTGAATAAGTGGAAAGCACTATATGATGATTCAGCATTAACATTCTCTTTGGGAAAGCAGAAAATTTTTCTCCTTAGAACCTTAATGTCTTCAAAGGGGACTGACAGAGTTAAAACAGAGGAGTTCTGGTTATATTAGTTCTGGGATTTTTTTTTTTTTTTTTTGCTGAGGCAATTCGGGTTAAGTGACTTGCCTAGGGCCACACAGCTAAGAAGTGTTAAGTGTCTGAGATCAGATTTGAACTCAAGTCCTCCTGACTTCAGGACTGGTGCTCTATCCACTGCTCCACCTAGCTGCCCCTCTCTTCTGAGATTTTTGAGAAGAGAAAGACAAGGAAAAGTAAAAACAACACACCATATGGAAAGAAGGAAGAAGATAGAAATTGATATTCCTCATAATTGGATCATGACAAGAATAAATAAATATGGAGCAAGAGGTAGGGGAAGTGAACATCAGATGAATTTCTTATCTGAATTTGGCAAAGGAGGTTTGAAAACTCATACATGTACACAGTTTATGTTAGAAAAATATCAAATTGAACAGGGAAACAATGAGGGACAGGAAGAAAGAAACATGGGAGAACAAATAATATAAGAGAAGGAATAATTGCAAGCAAAACAAACTTCCAGATCTTAAAACAGGGAGGAATCATTAAGAAAAAGAAAAGAATTGGAATCTAAATGAGATATTCATCCACTGGAGAATGGCTACACAAATTGGGGTATAGTAATATTATGGCATGTTATGCCATAAAAAATTATATGAGACATTTTTCACTGAATCCTAGGCAGGATGAACTCACAGAGTAGAATGAGCAAAACTAGGAGAACCATGTATATAATCACAATGTCATTGCGAAGAAAAACTCCTTAGAAAGACTTAAGACCTCTGATCAAAGCAAATGACCAATCATGTCTCCAGAAAACTTTTGATGATGCAAACTACTCATTTTCTCATAGAGAGCTGATGGACTCAAATTGCAAAAAGAAACACAAATTGTTTTTAAACATGGTGCCTATTTAGATGTTTTCTTGACTGTCCTTATTTCTTATGTTTTTCCCTATTTTTAATAAGGAATGGTGGGATTTGGATGAAGCAGAAATGGGGGGTAACAATAGTCATGTTGACAGAGAGAGAGAGACAGAGAGAGAGAGACAGAGAGAGAGAGAGACAGAGAGAGAGAGAGAGAGAGAAGGAGGAAAGGAGGGAGAGAGAGGGAAAGAAAGAGAGGGAGGGAGAGGGAGGGAGATGGAGGGAGGGAGGGAGAATGCACAGAAGAGAACAAATGGAGATTGAGAAGAAAACACAGTCAAGTAGGACAATTTTGAAAGTAATGTATGAAATCTATGCATTTTTTCTTTTTAAAATATTAAATTACATGAAAATGGAAACTCGTGGTTTTAAGTGTAATCTATAGTTTTGGGTTTGTGGTTTGTTTGGTTTTTTGATGTGATATGATATTTTGCATATATAGGGAACTGTTCTTTTTGTGTGTGTATTTAGGTTCAGAATGATAATAATAATAATAGGAATAATGGTCAAGTTCCAAAACAATTTATTGATGGAGTTCTTTCTCAAGGATATCTTTGGCCAGACTCTGCTATCAGAAACCACTGAGTGAGCAGGCTAATGGGATTGAAACCCATAGCAGGAATTCCCAGGGTCTGGGATCTGACATCGCCTCCTGAAGTATCTTCTCTAACAAGGATTCCTGTCATCTATCTGCCCTCTAACTAGAAAACTAAAAGAACTAAGTAATTCCTAAAGCAGAGAAGTTTTAAGAATGGGGCAGCTAGGTGGCACAGTGGATAGAGCACCAGCCCTAAAGTCAGGAGGACCTGAGTTCAAATTTGGTCTAAGACACTTAACATTCCCTAGCTGGGTGACCCTGGGCAAGTCACTTAACCCCAGTTGCCTCAGGAAAAAAAAATGACTACAACACCCTGAGGACACCCTTTAACAGGGAATAACTATAGAATGTTTGACTTCAGGAAGAAGATCTGATCTCCATTGCAAGGGAATTCTCCAGTGTGGAATAATATAATAATAACATAATAGCATTGGGTGTGTTATTGATATCATTATACTCAGAATTCTTGAAATGTGTTATCTGGAAGATCATCCTGCTGGACTGCTATAGAACTCGAATGCCATAAAACCCTGCTCCTTCCTCCTACTCTGATTCCCCACCTCATAGCATTTTTCTGGAGGTGAATCCACATGTTCTTCCTCTGTCTTCACTTGTTTTTGAAACTTTACCCTAACTTGTTTTTAATGTGGTTATTTGTGCCCTTTCCAAGATTGTTTTATTATCAATGGATAAGTGAAGAATAGCTGTAGGAGGGCAACAATGATGATAAAAATGGAAATTATAGAGCTCTCATCTTTAAATGCAGTTGGACAGTGATTATCCTGACCATGGTCATGTCATTTAAAGTTGTGGTGTAAGAAGGACTCATAGGAACTAGGGTGTTCTACTTAAACCAGACCCTGTTGAAAGTTGAATTATATTCAGTGAACTGACCTGTCCTTCTCTTATACATACTTCAGTTCAAGACCTACAAATAGTTAAAGAGAACTATTAGGATATCAGCAATAATTTCATGTTTCCCCAGAGAGTTACTGCTATGGTTCAACTTTATAAACTTGTTATTTAATAAAACTAAAGATCTATTTTAAAAATTAAGAATGATTAAGGAAGCACCTTTCTTTATGAATCCACACTTGAATCTCTTGACCAGAAATATATGACAGATAGCAATTAGATATGATTCTAACTTGATACTCAAAGACTTGAGAAGAGATTGCCCAAAATTAACTGTCCTGGATATTGCCTGTCTCTCTTCAGCTGGCAGGCAGGGATGCAAGCATATATAGTCTTTGACTCTTTTTCTCCTTCTAGAGGTGGACCAGGCCTCAAATTATATATATTCATGCCACCTGTGAGTCAAACCTATACATTTAAACAATACAGTACTTTGTATCTGATCAGTTCTGAAATCTTTCGAAGTTGTTTTCCTTTACATTTTTGTGGTCATAGAGTAAATTATTCTCCTGTTTCTGCTCATTTCACTTTTCATCAGTTCATATAGGTTTTCATATGTTTCTTTGAACTTTTTATATTCAATATTTCTTTCAGCTCACTCAATAATATTCATTACATTCATACACAGTCTTTTCAGCCATTCTTCAACTAATGGACATATATTTTGTTTCCTATTCTTTGTGACGATAAAAAAATTAAGAAGGAGTAGACCTGGGAAAAAATGTTATTTACTCACTTAAATTTTACATGGGAAACATTCCCAATTCATTTTTTTCTATGAATAGTGCAAAGTACTAAGTTATGTTTTTTCCTAAAGTGAGAAGTACTGTGTAAATGTGGAATAGAATTACTTTTAGAAGAAAAGTCAGTATTTCTATCAGTTCTACTTTAATGCTAAGAAAAATAGAGAAATTAAATGTTTTATCCAAAGCTATTCAACATATAATTTGCAGAGCCAGAACTTGAAGTCTTCCAAGTAAGGAAACTTCCTCTTCCCAAGCAAGCCAGCATCTTCTCTGCAATTTATAATCATTGAGTGTTGGTTAGCATTCTAGGAGGCTGTGTCTTATCCAAGTTCACAACAGCAGAGGTGAAATTTATTCTACTTCTTCTTGCCTTGGACCCAACTTAATATTTGCTATGCCATAATACCTTTCTTCTATAAAAAAAAAAGTGCTGCTTGAAATATATTAACACATATGCATCACTTTCTGCTATCATTGATCTTATATATGCCTTGCATTAGTGTATGTATGTGTGTGTATATGTATGTATGTATGTATAAGCATATATGTATGTTCTTTATAGTAGTTTGTGTTATTCCCATGTCAAACATCAATTTGTTTTCTAATCTATTTTCCTTTGTAACCAATCCTCCATATTACCAAGGATAAGACAATTAGATAAGGTTAAGGGTCCAATTTGTGACCATAAAACTTAGGAAAACCAACTGGTCCACATGAGTATCAAACTTATTAACATCTTATTCAAACCTATTTATCAATGAGCTAATGGGTGGGGAAAGTGTGTCACAAGAGGAAGGAGAATTGACCTGATGGGTAGAGTAGAGAATTGTTGTTGAGGTTGAGTAATTTCATTCATGTCCAACTTTAGTCATGTCTGACATTTCGTGACCCCATTTTTTGGGCAAATATACTTGAGTGGGTTGTCATTTCCTTTTCTGAAGCAAACAAGGTTAAATGAATTGCTCAGGTCTGAGCTTAGATTTAAATTCACTGTCCCACTTAGCTGTCCAGACAGATATGAAGGAAGTCAGAAAGACTTAAAGTTCTGGCTTTATAAATTACATGTTGAATAGCTCTGAATAAGACATTTAACTTCTCCATTTTTTCATCTATAAAGTAGAACTGATAGTGACACTGACCTTTCTTCTAAAAGCAATTCTATTCCACATTAACATAGTACTTATTACTTTAAGAAAAACATAACTTAGATAATATTTTACACTATTCATAGAAATAATGGATCAGAAATGTTTTCCATGTAAAATTTAAGTGAGCATTCTTCCTGATTGAGCTCAGTTTTGTAACCAAGTACAGCATAGACAACAAATTTGTTATAATACAAAAATGTTTGTTTCCAGGAATACAAACAGGCCAAAAATAAAACCCCCAGGTATTTTTGAAAGATAAAGAAAAACAAAATTATGTCATTTGTGTCAACTATATTTTTAAGTGCTTAGATTGCAGCTGGACTCAGAGAAAAGCCACTGGTTTTGTTCCTTCCATTTAAGCAGGCACATCAAAATAATCTATAGAGGCTTATTAGAAAACATGATGTTAGCAAATAGATAAAAAAACAGAGACAAACATTGCTACCCAGACAATCGGATGCGTTCCACAGAATAAAATAAAATGGGCCAGAAGCTATATATCTAAGGCAGAAAAAATCAGTCACAATGGGGAGGAATTGCTGATCATCACAAATTTCTTCAGAGGATCCAGACAGTCAGTTTTGCTACATTTCTGTCCTTGTTAAGTTCTGAGTCAGTCAGTACTGACTCCCTAAAGCACCTAAAACCTGTCTTTAACTGTCATAGGGGTCTCTTCCTGGGATGAGTCAGCATAGAGCTTGATGCTGGATGTGAAGTTATATAAGGACAAAGGGTTGCCAAGAACGCTTGTTCAGACACAGGTCAGCAAAACAGTAGTTTGGGACAATAAGAATAACTCATTTGTAGACAACATTTTAAGGTTTCCAAAGTATTTTCTGCAAATAATCTCATTTGATTCTTGCAACAACCCTATCAGTTAAGTGTTACTATTATCTTCATTTTACAGATGAATAAACTGAGACTCAGAAAGATAAATGACTTGCCCAGAATCACAGAACTGGTAAACACTGAAGGCAGAAACTGTATCAACATCTACCTGATTCCAACTCAAGTTAAACAGTGACACGGATAAGGGTTTGTGAATTATTTATTTTGATCCTCATAATCTCTATGAGGACTTATTACATGAATTTTCCTGAAGAGAAAAAATGAGCACTGATACTTTTGGGGACTTGCCCAAAGCTAGTAAGTATGAGAAGTGACACTGAAGGTCAAGTCTAGTGGTCCATATCCAGTGTTCTTTCCACCACTGAGGGGTGACCAAAACTGATTCCTTCCTATGTTTGCAATATACAAAATTTATCACCTAAACAAGGATCCCCAGGATTAGCAGGGTACCCCCCCGTTTTACAATAAATGCATGCACAGTAGCCATTGCTTATTTAGATGATGAATTTTGGAAATTGCCTACACAGTTTTTTCCATCTCTAATATAAAGGATATTATATGTGCAATGCATTATTATGACACTAGGTGGCATTCACACACCATTGAAAACTTGTTCTCTTCTAAAACCTTTACCAAGAAAGTTACATGAATGGATAATGAGTGATGTGAGAAGAACCAGAACATTGTACATAGGATTAGTAACATTGTGTGGTGATCAATTGTGACAGGCTTGGCTCATTTCATCAATATACTGATACAAGACAATTTCAAGACTTGGGATGGAAAATGCTATTTGCATTCAAAGAAAGATGGAGTCTTAATGAAGATAAAAACATAATATTTTCACTTTTTTAAGTTTTTTTTTGGTTTTTGTTTTTCATATTTCCCTTTGGTTCTGATTTTTCTTTCACAGCATGATTGATATGGAAATGTGTTTAATATGTATAGCCTGCATCAGATTGCTTGGGGAGAAGGGAGAGAAGGGAGGGAGAAAAAAATTAAAACTCAGAATTTTACAAAAAAAAATGAATGTTGAATGAGACGATTCAAGCCAGTTTCAATAGTCCTGTGATAAAGAGAACCATCTGCACCCAGAGGGAGGACTGTGGGAACTAAGTGTGGATTGCAACATAGTATTTTCACTCTTTTTGTTGTTGTTTGCTTGCATTTTGTTTTCTCTCTCATTTTTTTTTCTTTTTTGATCTGATTTTTCTTGTGTGGCATGATATTTGTAGAAATATGTATTGAAGAATTGCATATACCTTCTAGGAGAGGATGTGGGGGGAAAGGAGGGAAAAATTTAGAACACAAGACTTTGTAAGGGTGAATGTTGAAAATGATCCATGTGTATATTTTGAAAATAAAAAGCTTTAATTTT
>JAJPUD010001410.1:83209-152896 GCA_023553655.1 Myrmecobius fasciatus | reverse complement strand
GAAAGAAAGAAAGAAGGAAAGAAAGAAAGAAGGAAAGAAAGAAAGAAAGAAAGAAAGAAAGAAAGAAAGAAAGAAAGAAAGAAAGAAAGAAAGAAAGAAAGAAAGAAAGACATATGACTAATGTCTCCAAGGCTGGGTGGGTGAAGAAGATAGTTCAAAAGTGGCCCGGATTCTTTGCCCACAGTTCAATGGCTTCAAACTATTTAAGACAAATGAGAGCACAGCCTATTTTTTAAAGCCCCTCTACCCTACCTTTGGAGCTCACTCATGGCTTCACTAACCAACCCCAACAGGAAATTCTTCCACACAGTCTTACATGCTGACAATTCAGAAATGACAAGAGAGAAGCAGGTCAACAGATGTGTAGAATTCAGCGATGGGACCTGGACCACCCTGGTAAATGCTATGGCATTGATCTGAAATGAAATTGATTGGAATTTTCCCAGAGAATTTTTCAACCCTAATCAAGAAAATTTAGGGTTACACCAACGAAACCTCATACTACAGGATCATAAAGCAAGGAAATCCTCAACAGAAACCAACGGTAACATTCAATTAGGAAAAAACCAACAGATGTCTCGCCCCATCTTTAGCACACATTTACATATAAATATACATATCTGCATATGTTTAATATAAATTTGATCTAATTTTCATTTTTCTTTGTTTAGCTAGAAAGTCATTGAGTATAATCAGGCACAGACCCTTGTCCCTTTTCCAAGAACCAGCCTAGCTAAGAAGACAGAAGTTGATCACTAGTAGGCTGGCCACTAGGTGATGAATTCTTGGGCCATGGCAACTTAGGAAACAAATCAAAACATAAAGTGGCTTGTGTTTCCTTCTCCTTCTACAGCATGGGGGTATAGCAAACTAATAAAACAAAACAAAACAAAACAAAAAAATCTCAAAATGCAGACTCAAGCTAAAAAATGAGCATATTCCCTCATAGCCAAAGTAGCAATAGTTTTAACTATTAAATTATGTTTTCAGATCTGCTGGATTTCTAGGTCTTGAGTTGTTGTTCTGCCTTTTTCTTTGAAATGTGAGGGAGTCTTCCTTGGATCTTTGTAACAATTGATTTGGTCTAATTATGCAAAACGCCAGCATAGCTGTCAGTTAGTGTTATATTTTTTGCAGGCAACTGGGACATTGAAAACTAACAATTCAGTAAGAATTATTAGAACAATACCACTGAAAATCATTGAAAAGGTAGCAGAAAAGAGGGTAAAAGATATTAAGACACAATTTCTAGAATACTTACTAGTTCGCACAATGGATAGAACACTCACTGAGCTTGAAGTCAGAAAGACTTCAGTCTCAGATACTCACTAGCTGTATGACCCTAAACAAAGCACTTAATTTCTGTTTACCTCAGTTTCCTCAACTGTGAAATGGGGGTGATAATAGAATCTACCTCCAAAGGTTGTTATGAGGATTAAATAATATATTTGTAAAGCAATTAGCACAAAATCTGGCACTTCAGCAGGTACTTAATAAATGTTTTTCTTCTTCCTTCCTTTCTTCATTCCTCCTTGTGACTATTGCAGAGGATGAGTAGAGAAGTCCCACAAAAAGACCTTTCAAATTGAATGAATATTTTTTTTAATACTTGATGACTTCGATGCAAGGGTGCTCCAAATCACTATTGATCAGAAAAATGCAAATTAAGACAACTCTGAGATACCATTACACACCTGTCAGATTGGCTAAGATAACAGGAAAAGATAATGACAAATGTTGGAGGGGATGTGGGAAAACTGGGACACTGATACATTGTTGGTGGAACTGTGAATGGATCCAACCATTCTGGAGAGTAATTTGGAGCTATGCTCAAAAAGTTATCAAACTGTGCATACCCTTTGACCCAGCAGTGTTTCTATCGGGCCTATATCCCAAAGAGATCTTAGAGGAGGGAAAGGGACCAACAGGTGCAAAAATGTAACAGAAAGCTTTGCAAGGGTCAATGTTAAAAAATTACCCATACATATGTATTGCAAATAAAAAGCTTTAATAAAATGAAAAAAAAAATACTTGATGACTTTGATGCAAAGGTCAGTGTAGAGAAAAATAATGGAAAAAAATGATTTGAGGCAAGAAATGAGAGAAGTCAAGACTTGTATATTACAGACAAATTTCATATCTCTATTGAATACTTATTTTTTTTAAGAAGAGAGGACATAGGTGCTAGACATGGTTAACAACAAATTTGATCATAAAGAATGAAGTACAGAAGACTCATCTGTCAATGCATACAGAATTATGTCCTAGTAGTCTCCCATCTATCCACTCTTAGAAAGGGAGTATGCTTTATTGCCTCCTCTCCAGGACTTTTGTTAGACATTATTAAGAATTCAATTTGCTTTAATGGTCTTTTCATTTATGTTCCACTTGGACTTTTTAAACAAATGAAATGGACAAAAGCATAGACATTAATCATACTTCCACGATTTTTTTTTTTTTTTTTTTGCTGAGTCAATTGGGGTTAAGTGACTTGCCCAGGGTCACACACCTAGGAAGTGTTAAGTGTCTGAGACCAGATTTGAACTCAGATCCTCCTGACTTCAGGGCTGGTGCTCTATCCACTGCGCCACCTAGCTGCCCCATTCATGATTTCTTAAGAAATTTTAATGAACATAAATCACTTGACTAAAGAAGGGGACCAAAAAATGCAACAAATACAATTTAATTGCCTAAGAGAAATGTAATAGACAAAGATGATATTAGGATAAAATAAGAACATCTTTTAAAAATCTTACAGAAGGAGAATAGTTGAAGATTTTGAGTACTATTGCCTATTTAAGTATCAAAAAGCAGTGGAAAGCAAAGGAGTTTACAAATAGCTTAGCCAGATATCAAACTGAGACCCCCATTTCATTCCCAGGCTACCATCTCATCAACTTCTTATCTCTCAAGAGCACAGAGGACTTAACTATTTCATGCTGTTATCCTGATTGTTGGTTGCTTCTATTACCTCCTACAACTAAGCCGGGCCCTAGTCATGTTCCAAGTCAATTCCCAGCCATCTTTTCTGTAGCTGGCTTGTCACTTTAAAATTCTCAATCCATAATCAAATTTGTGCTCATTGATTTTCTTATAGTTCTATTAATTGTCCTTGTGGGTTTCCAAAGCAAACTATCTCTCTGGAGTCACCACTATCTTACATTTGTTGTCTCCTACTGTTAGAATACAAATTCCTTAAGAGAAGGGACTGATTTCACTTCTGCATTTGCATCCCCCAGGATTATGATGTCCAATCACAGAGTAAATATTTAAATGCCTTTTTATTCATCAATTTATTAAAACAAAGTGACTGAGAAAATATTAATGATTACCAAACTATTTACTTTTCTGTAGCTGCAAAAAACTTATGAGAATTACGTATACATGCAGAAGGCACATCTGATGAAATTATGAGAAAGGAATAAGTAGACCTTTGCAAGCATTATTCTATAACAGACCATTTCTTTACAGTAACAAAATTGATTTAAAGGTGTAGAGAATATATGATCCTACTGTGCTTATTTTTTGACTATGAAAAAGGATTTGATTCAGTATAGAAAATGCTACTTTAAGGCTCTCTTTTAATAACTGTCTCCAATGAACATTTTAAAATTAAATAGGATTCTTGGAAAGATGTAACATCTGAGATAACTGTTCAATAATTATTAAAACTCAAACAAGGGGCAAATTAGGGAGACATATTCTTGTTAAAGGAAGATTTTTAGTTTACAGTCCAAGTACAAGAGGGATTCTCTGAAGATGGTGAAATCTTCCAGTTATTCCTATTGTGATAATATTGTACTGATTGCAAGTAATCCCAAAACACAGCAAAGACCCCTAATCGAGATCTATAATAAAGTTCATTCTATGGGACATGAGAAAATCAAGTGGGTAAAAAACACCTGTTGTTCAGTCCTTTATACGTATTTGAATGAATAATTCATGTAGTTGAGATAGCAGAAGCATGTCTCATTCAGATACTGTGGAGGACCAATGAGCAGATCCCAGAATTAAACATGAAAATGAGAGTAACTGAATTGCCTGTGTGCAATGCCTTAAGTGGCACCAGATTACTCCTTAAAACAAAGGCTCATCTTCTTAATAGCAATATTATTTCAATAATGCTGTATAGCTGTGAGTCACAGAAGAGTAAAGTACCCAAAAAATTCAAGTTGAAAGTCATCAGAAAGGCATATTGCAGTCATAAGTAGCCTACAAAGCCTTTCCAACAAAAAAAAAAGTATGAAAAAATGATAGAAATGATGAAATTGTAAAGATGGATTATCAGAAAAGAAATTTGACTGATCACTTATGGAGAATTAGGGATGACTGGTGGAAAATCTGAAGAGAGCCCTCAATTTGTTAGCTGGCCCTTTTGTGGAAAATTTTTTGGAAGATAAGGACAAAAATCTTAGAGAAGGTGTAGATGGGTTGTGTTCCACACTCCTATCAATGACATTGTACATTCACTGAGGTACTAAAGTATAAAGTATTACAATGAAAAATGCCACATTAGCAATGAATTACACCAGCCTCATAATATTTTTATAATTTTCCAAAGCATATTCACATATGTTATCCCTCTTGATCCTTTTAACAACCTTAAGATATAATCAGGGGATGTATTTCCATGCCCATTATACAGATAAAGAAACTTAGACATGTCAAGGAACTATTAGTTTGTGAACTTATGCTTTTTGTTTGTTTTCTTCTTTTTATATTTCTAACATCTAGTAGATGTTAGATGTAGTAGTAGATGTCAATACCTTATATGTAATGAATGCTTAGTATTTGTTGAATGGAATTAAAACTTGTCTAATATTATTCAGTGTTTATTGATTGCTTGATTCAGTTGGTTAGCAGTAGGACTAGTTCTTTAAACTCTTATCTATTCGTTCCTAAGCAATGATGAGGTTTTAAATTTGGAAACTCATAGTGTCTTTCTTTAGAAGATAAGAGATGCAACTGGGATATGCTCTCAGCTGGCAGAGGTAGTGATGGTTTTCCTCCTCATTTTAAACTAAATCCTGATTAATAACATAGTTTAGCATTGTGGGTAAGGGCATTCTTCTGGGGGCCCTTTCATTCTTCACATTTCACTGGCTAATGTCAACTCAGTCATCAAGTCATCTGAGTAATTATGCTCTGGTGATGTCAGTGTTGCTGGATCAGTTGTGGCTTCCAGCCTTCGTTCTTTTGATAGCATGTTGAATAATATAGACATGGGATAGGGAAATAGTTTGCAGTCATGAGTTAAGAAAGAATAGAATAAAAAGAAAAGGAGAAAACTGTCTGGGGAAACTTTTATCTCTTATTAAAAAAAAAAAAAAAACCTTTCATTCATTCACAAGTGACCAGAAAGAAAAGTTTCAAATCATTTGCTCTAGTCCCCAAAGTAGTTAAAGAAAAGTCACTCATATCACTTAACCAAATGCCTAAAGAAGATATTTGCTTTAGGGTTGAGGTTGGAGAGCAGATAGGAGGAGTATAGGGTAACAGATTTCTTTTCATGGATTCTTTGTTGATAATGGTAAGAGAATTTAGCTACTCCAACTCTCTGTGAAATGAAGCAGACATTAGGCATAAGCTGCTAAATGTGAGTAGTTTTTTTTATTAAACATTTACATAAAATACTTTTTTGTTGTAGTTGTTGTAAGTTCTGCAGAATGGCCCTGGTGAACAAGGAAAGCACTTTTGGTCCCAGGGAATGTTTGGATTCAATTGTTCCTTCTGAGGGTTAGCATGATTGGACAGCATGTAGCATTGTACTTTAAGCACTATCTCTAGCTATTTGATACATCTCCTCTCCCTGTAAATTGAATAGGACAATTGTCTCAAAGATTTCGTTGAAGACTGAGACATCTAGTGTGATAGGTCATGACTTACTTATATTGCCAACTTGGCCTAGATATTAAGGGAAAACTAATTTTTTTATTCTGTTAAGTCCAGTGAAAAGGGCATGGGACCTAGAATCAGGAGACCAGGCTTTTAACTTTGTGACTTAGGCATAGAATAATTATTGGAATGGGATCATGGAAGCCTGTCCTCATTTTACACAAAAGGAATCAAGTTGGCTAACCTTTCTGTGTCTCAGTTTGCTTTTCTGTCAAATAAAAATATATTTCCTATGATACAAGGAAAAGACCACTGCCTCTGGAGTCAGTGGATCTTCTCAGTGATGTTTATTACTTGGGCAACCTAAGAAAAGTCACTTACCTTTTCAAGGCCTCAGTTTCTTCATTTGTAATATGAGAAATCTAATTAGACTAGTTGGCCTCCAAGGTTCCTTCCACCTCTGGTCAGTGAGCCAGTCATCTCCAAAAGTAGTGGAGAGGAGAACTTTTCAAAGTTTATCTTTCTTGCCCTGAAGTCAGGAGGGCCTGAGTTCAAATCTAGTCTCAGACACTTAACACTTCCAGCTGTGTGACCCTGGGCAAGTCACTTAACCCCAATTGCCTCAGGGGAAAAAAGTTTATCTCTCTCTTTTTTTTAAGCAACATAATAGCTTGCATTTGTGTCAATATTATTCCTGTAGTTAAATGTCCTTGCTATATGATGTTCTCTCAAGACCACTCACTGGTCATCCTCTTGTGGGTACCTTTTATTCTTCATTGAGAATTTCTGTAGCATTTTCAAAGATAAGTATGGGTGAAGGATAGGGGTCAGTGTCAAGTAGTTACAAAGCTCTATGGCATGAGCAGTACTTCAAGGGGAATATTGTTTCTGTTCTTAGAAAAACCTTTTACTTGATGTGTGTCACTTGAGAAAACTTTTTCCAGTCATTATGCTAGCTAAACAAGGGTCTTTCATTCTTTAATAGAATCCTCCCTCCCAAATGGGCAGATTTTTGCAGTCAGACTTCTTACAAATGTTTAACTTTTTCTAAGAGAGGAGGGAGACTTGTGAAAGGAAAAGGAGCCAGATAAAAGATTCAGGGAATAGGACCAACTTATTCAGACAAGTGCCATGACTGGGCAAACTGACAGCTAGCCACAATGAGGCAGCAATTTCCCCAGCCTTTCTTCCTGCTTAAAATAACACCTGATCCTGAGACAGATCAACTGGCTGCCTTTCTGATGAGCACAGCTGTGTGGGCTGCCTCTGGGCAGCCTCCCAGATCAGCTGTGCCTTTCACACTGAACCTTTCTCTTGCCCCCACATCTCTGTCTGTGTCCTCTCCTAAAGGTTATGAAAATAAAACACTTGGACACGAGTTCACTGGCAAAGATCATCATTAGACAATTGCTCTAGACCTATTTACAGGCAGAAATGCCCAGACCAGCCATAGAGCCCAAGATACCAGCAGTAACCATAAGCAGTTTTCACACAAGTGCAGAAATAGTTGCCATTTGGAAAAACCTTGCCCAACCATGAGAGATCATCTTGCCCTGCCCAAGTGCCCAGGGAAGTTTCTCTAGAATCAATAGATCTTCAGATTTTGGTTTGGTGACTGAATCATGGGAAGTTAGAGAAGACCAAGTGGGAATTTGCTAGCCATAGGACACAAGGATTTAAGAAGACATCAAGGAGGGATGGGGGGAGGGCAGCTAGGTGGCACAGTGGATAGAGCACCAGCCCTGAAGTCAGGAGGACCTGAGTTCAAATCTGGTCTCAGACACTTAACATTCCCTAGCTGTGTGACCCTGGGCAAGTCACTTAACTTCAATTGCCTCAGGGAAAAAAAAAAGAAGAAGACATCAAGGGATAGTGAAAAGAGCCCTGGTTCAGCTGTTGATGATGATTTATCTAATACTTAAAAATTTATAAGGCACTTTATCTTTAATTTTTCACTTAATCCTCACAACCTCATCAGTGAGGCAAATGCTATTATAACCCCCATTTTACAAATGAAGAAACTGAGGCTGAGAGGTACAGTGACTTCACTTATGTCACATCCCTAGTAAGTACCTGAGGTAAGGCTGGAATCTAAGTCTTCCTGATTCTAAATCAAATAGTTTATCCATTGTGTTATAAAGAGAAGAGAAAAAAACAGAGAGGGTAATTTAGGCACAGGTATGGTAGCAGGAGATGAAATATAAGGCAGAGGAAAACTTCATCAGGCATGTCTACCTAGAATGGGGACAGTGTGGAAAAGATGTAATATTAGATAAAACTGAAAGGTACGTATAGGCAAATTGTACAGAATTTTAAATAAGACTCAGTTTGTACTTGTCCTAGAGATAGTAGGTAGCTTTTAAGGATTTTTTAGTTGACTGGTGACAGATCTGTGTTTTATGAATATTAATTTGGCACTTAAATAGAGGATGGATTGGAGAAGGAGACTGGAGGAAAGAAAAGTAAATAGAAAAGCAAAAAAAAAGCAAATATTGTAATGGGACAGGCAAGAAATAATAAATATCTGAACTATAGTAGGTGCTATATGCTTAAAGAGAAGTGACGAATGTAAGAGCTATAAGCATTGGTAGAACTGAGGAGAGTTGACAATCAATAAACTTATATACAATTGGTTGCCAAGTCTTATCAATATTACTAATTCAGTGAGAGATGTGGTAGAGTCAAGGATGAGTTCGTTTTCAAACTTAGGTGTTTAGAAAGATAGTGGTACCCTCATCAGAAGTAGGGAAGTCTGAAGGAAGAGTGCATTGGGGAAGAAAAAGAACAAGTTCTGTTTTGAAGATACTGAGTTTGATTTGAAGCTGATTTGAAAATATCCATCAACTCTTCAACAATGAAATGTTTCAAACCAGTTCCAATTGTTCAGTGAAGAAAGCCATATTCACCCAGAGAGAGGGATATGAAATGTGGACCACAATATAACATTTTCATGGTCTCTATCCATGTTTGCTTGCATTGGATTTCCTTTCTCAGATATTTTTTGTTCATGTAGATGCAATTGTTCTTGCACAGCAAGATAAGTATGGAAATATGTATACATGTATTCGACTTGTCAAGTACTTTAATATAATTAATATGTACTGGACTTCCTGCCATCTAGGGGAGGGGAGGAGACTAGGGGGGAAAATTTGTAACGGAAAGCTTTGTAAGGATCAATGTTGAGGAACTACCCATACATATGCAAATAAAAAGCTTTAAAAAAAATAAAATTGATATCTTTTTTAATATAAAAAAAATCCATCAAGAAATTGTAATTTTTTTTTAAACGGAGTGTAGGAGAGAGATGAAAATTGGATATGTAGATTCGGAAGTAATATGCATAGAGCGAATAACTGAACCATTTCTACTTGAGCACAAATTTCCTGGAATTTCCCCTAAGTAGACTAGCTTGAACACTTTTAAAAAGATCTTGAAGTCAGGAGGACCTGAGTTCAAATTTGGTCTCAGACACTTAACATTCCCTAGCTGTGTGACCCTGGGCAAGTCACTTAACCTCAATTGCCTCAGCCAAAAAAAAAAAAGATCTTGGAAGGATATTATAAACACTTTGTAATCATCAGACACTATGTAAGTGTGAATTGTATATGTGAATATATATTCACATGAAATATATTCAATTAAACAATAAAAATAGAAGCCCACAAAGTTTTTGAGGTTATATTTGATCCAGACTTATTGAATGAAATATGTAAAAGGAGACAGGGAATTTATTCTCAAATGGAATGAAGGACAATGAGGTCATTACATTTTTATTACATTTATAAATAAACCTAACATCTTGATTTTTATGGATTACATTGTATTTGCCTAGAGTACCATAGTCAATGTAATCCATAAAAATTAAGATGTTAGGTTTATTTATATCTAAGTTTCACAGAGGAGTTATTATCCTCTTAATATGAAAACTGCCTCTGTGAGCACAATCTATTTTATCTCTTTACCATCATTTGTCTAGCAAATGTATCCATTATTATAGATGGAATATGTTAACTTCAGTTACTTAAATGAGAAAAAAGTCTCCTTTTCCTCTTCCTCTCACTCTCTCTCAAATCTGCCTTTGAGACAATTAATCAAATTTGTCATGGCAGCCAGAAAGAAGTCTTTTGGGGTCCCTGTTCTCAGTAGAAAAGACAGCATGTTTTATAGACAAGTGAGAATGCCACCCTCAAATTTAGCCACTAAGTGGCGCCACTTATCTGTGAAATGGGGAAAATTAACTGCACTTGAGTCTTGGAGAAACATCTTTTAAAATTGATAGGTGAGTTTATCATTGTCATTGTTTTCATTTTCATTACCATTGAGTATGTGAGGGAGCTGAGAACACCAAAAAACTTAAGAATTAGAAAGACCTACATTTAAATCCTTAGCTGTTTACTAGCTAACATCACCAAACTTTGGAGCTTCAGTTTCCTCATTGGAAAAATGAGGTTAATAGGACTTCTGCTTCAAGAATCAAATGAGAAAAATTAGGTAGGTAGGGAGAGACAGAGAGACAGACAGACAGACAGACAGAGAGGGAAGGAAGGAAGGAAGGGAGGAAGGAAGGAAGGAAGGGAGGAAGGAAGGAAGGAAGGAAGGAAGGAAGGAAGGAAGGAAGGAAGCAAGGAAGGAAGGGAGAGAGTTGTAGGCTTTTAAGTGCTGTGTGAATGACAGCTATAATCATTATTATATTGGCTTTAATGAGTATCATGGGCAGGATTTGAAAAACTAATGGATTCATTCTTTCCTGGAGTACAGATCCAATGCAATTCTCCCCAGAATACTGATCTAGTGTCCCTTCTTACCATACCTTAATGCCATACACATTCCTGCTCTAGAATTGTTCTTTCTTGGAATAACATATTTCTTTGCTCTTCCTGTTCTGCCTTTTTCCTCTTCTCAATTCTTACACACATTTTAAACATATATTTTCTTTTTCAAATGGCACGTTCTTTCCAACCACACAGTACTCTCTCCTTCCTTAGAACTTAATAATCCTCGTTATCTATGTGGCTCGCTTGTCCCTTGAACAAATAATTTCAAGGGACTAATAGTTGAAAAGACCTGGGATATTGGTCTAATTTTGCCCTAAGTGTTGCCTTGGATCAATCATTTCAATTCTCTAGGCAATTATTTATTTATCAAATGAGTGGGTTGATAAGCTGGTTCACAAGAAAAGAAAAGATTTACCTTCCCCTTTCTTTGTGGAGGTGGGGGACTATTGGTGTGGACCATTGAATATAATGTCAAACCAAGTTAATTAAAACTTGGTTTAGTTGGTTAGTTCTACTGAACTGTTTTTTTTTTCCCCCTTTATTTTTTCTTTGTTATAAAAGATGACTCTAGGGAGGTGAAGAAAGAAAGATGTATTTGGAAAGGAAAGGGGTGGAAAAATAAAAACTATCCATTTAAAAACAAATTAAAGAAATGAGTGGATTGAATGAAATGTTCCTCAGTCCCAAGATTTCTTTCATTATCATGAGAATTCATATTACCACTTAGTTTTTCATGTATTCTATAATTGCTACCTATCCTCACTCACACCATGGTCAGCTCCATGAGAAATGAGACCTCTACTACTTCATATAATCCACAGTTCCTGTACAGAGTAAATGTTCAATAAATCTATGTTAAGGGAATGAATATTTGGATATGATGATAGTACCATGATCCAAATTTCTGTTGCCAGTGAGAAATCTAGTGGATGAAACATGTTTTCTTTTTTGTTTCTTTTAAATGTTTATTTTTTCAGAAAATTCCAGAAGTGAGACATCTCTATCTCAAGGGAGGGAGACAGAAGAGAAGAAAATAACAATGCCCAAAAAGATGCACATCCCCCCAAAAAAATTCTGTTTTAAGTCAACATAGGAAAAGATGTAATAAATAGTCCAGAACAAAATTAAATAGGTTTTATCTGAATATTTATAAAATAATAACAAAAATTAAATGGCCATAATTTATTCTCAGGCTCCAGATTTTTCTCTATTTTCTCTCCTGTCTGTGTGACCCCCTGCAACTCACAACCTCTCCTCACCTAATTTTTTTTTTCCAATCTGAAAAATGGGAATAAAAAAGCACCAATATCAGAGAATTCAAAAGGCTTTTTTAAAATCTTAACATGCTGGGGTAGCTATTTCAGTGGATAGAGCACCAGCTTTGAAGTCAGGAAGACCTGAGTTCAAATCTGTTCTCAGACATTCCCTAGCTGTGTGACCCTGGGCAAATCACTTAACCTCAATTGCCTCAGCAAAAAAAGCAAAAATAAAATAAAATCTTTACACGCTAAGTAAATGTTTCAGATTTTGTGTTGCTTTTCTTTTTTAATTAGGCTCCTTAGGTATAGGGACTCTTTTTTCATTTATCTTTGCATTCTCACCCTTTAGCAGAGAGCTTTGTAAATAGCAGGTGTTTAATAAATGCTTTTGGAACTGGATTGGATATCATTAAAACTGACCTTGCACAGCACAGAATAGAGATCTAGCTTCAGAACCAAAGAGGCTTAGGTACAAGTCCTCCTCAAATACATACACCTCTTATAACTCACAGCTGGTCACCTGACCTCACAGTGGCCCAAAAAACTCTTTAAGACTGTGTTGCAAATCAGTTGCTGGTCTGGATTATTAGAGAAAGTCTTTTTACTGGAAACTCCTTATGTTGATAAAATTGTAGGTGCAGACAGCCTTTGGAGAAATAATTTACAAAGTAACATTGGCAAAATAGAATGAAAATTTCCTCATTTGGGAACATTTTTCACAGCAGGTTCACTTTTAAAAAAAAATCTGAGCTCAAGATTGTACATTTTCTATAAACCACATAAAAAAATAAATAGCCTGGGGGGGGGGAACCTTCATATGTTAGGAGATTTTTACTGTCAGTCATTGCAATTATATTGACAAGTTATAAAGAAAGAACAACCCCAAGCTAACCTTTGAGGGATTTAGCAGCTGGGAAAAGCTCTCTCCTTTTAAATAGAAGATTTATGCTTTGAGTTATGTTTTAGGACAGCCAGCCACCTTCAGTAGCCAAGGCTGAGTGTAGATAGTTCTGAATAGTAACAGTAGCAGACCAGACCCAGCCCTGCATCTAGTGAGAAGAGGGTGGATTGAGGTAATCAATTTTTAGCCTGGTAGTTTCCAGGGAAGGAACATTTTATATTTGACCCTGTTGACAGCAGGAAAATGAGTAAGGAGAATGCTGGGTCTGCATCTGAAATAGATGGAGAGCATGCAGACAGCCTCATACATACTTTTTTTTTTTTTTTTTTTTTTTTTTTTAGATAATGAACTTTTGGTGCCTTTGTTTTTAACCTTCTAGAGATTACCACATAATCCCCTCTCCCTCCCCCATCTCTACTCCTATCCAAAGCCTTCCTTTTGCAACAAAAATAAAAACAATCAAATCAGCAACAAAACCAACCTACCCAGCTTAGTCTGTTAGCATATAGTAACATGTCACAATTATTGTCCCCTACCACTCCGAGAAAAGAAGGGAGTACTCTTCTTTATTTAAAGTTAAAATTATTTTGTGTCTGGGTAAAAGAGGTCATTCTTTGCCTCAGTTCTTACTTGGCCTTAATCAATGAATGAGTGTTGCCTCAGTCAAACTGAGACTTTTGAAAGACCTTAGCTTTTAAAAGGCCAAGGTCTCCTGCTGCATCCAAGGCCATCTCCAGTTGTCCAATCTATTTCTGGCCTCCAGACCCATGTGGCTCTGGAGGGGAAAGTGAGATTACTTTGCACAGCCCTCTCTCACTTAAATACAGATTATTTGCATGTCAGCATCATCTCCTTGATATCACGGTACTCTTTCAGAAGGAAGGACAAAGAGAAACAGATCCCCTACCATTTCAAGGAAAGAAAGGAGTACTTTTCTCTCTCTCTTTTTTTTTTATTAAAGCTTTTTATTTTTCAATATGCGTGGACAATTCTTCAACATTAACCCTTGCAAAACCTTGTGTTCCAATTCACCCCTTCTCCCACACCCTCCTGTAGGTGGCAAGTAGTCTAATACATGGTAGAAATATATGTTAAATCCAATATATGCATACATATTTATAGTTATCATGCTGCACAAGAAAAATCAAATCAAATGTGATTCAAACCAGTTCCTATTGTTCAGCGATGAAGATAGTCATATACATCCAGAGAGAGGCCTGAGGGAATTGAGTGCGAACCACAACACAGCATTTTAACGCTTTCTGTGAATATTTCCTTGCATTTTGTTTTCCTTCTTAGGTTGGTTTTTTTTTTTTCTTCTCTCTTTCTAGATCTGATGTTTCTTGTGCAGTAAGATTAACTGTATAGATATGTATACATACATTGGATTTGTCATATAACAACATATTTAGCATGTATTAGATTACCTGTCTTCTAGGGGTGGGAGTGGGGGGAAGGAGGGGAAAAGCTTGGAACCAAAAACAAGTTTTGCAAAGGTCAATGTAGAAAAATCACTCATATGTTTTGTACATAAAAAGCTTTTAATAAAAAAAAAAAAAAGAAAAAAGAAAAATCAAATCAAACCAGTAAAAAAAAACAAACAAAATAAAATGCATTTTTTTATTAAAATGAATAAAAGCAAACCTTTAAGGTTAATGTGCTATGCATCTATAAAAAGTGACTTGCTCAGAGTAGCATAGCTAGAAAGCACCTGAGGTAGGAATTTGAACCCCAGGTCTTACTAACTCCAAGTCCAGAACTCTACATTCACAATAGTTTCCCCACCAGAAAGAGTTGATTTGAGTTGAGTTTAGGCCGGAAAGGCCTCAGAGGGCTCTCCAGCTCAGGGTTATCCTAAGGGTGTAACAACCCACCTTTAGGGCAAATGCTTTCATCTCCTAGAACCGCGATTCCCAGTCTAGTAAAGTTCTCTTTGTAGATTTCCTTTATTCATTCCCTCACCTGTGTTATGTATTGTGCATCTCTTTAAAAAAAAAATTTTCTTAGTTTTGTTTGAAGAGGTTTATGGACTTTTGGGTTAATTAAAGAGCTTCTTAAATTGAAGGTCAGGCCTAGGGGTGGGAGTCATTGTTTTAGAAGAATCTATCCAGGGCTCCCTGAGCTGCTGGCTGTAACTGGAAGCCGGCACAAATATTTCTTGCTTGAGTGGGAGAGGACATTATTGTATTTTGAGCCTTCAGGGGGAAGCCTGGCAGCCAGAGGAAAGAGTTAATTTGAGTCTAGGTCTTAAAGGTCTCAGAGGACTCATCCTAAAGGTGTAACAACCCACTTACATTCCAGCCTCCCACCCCCACCCTCACCTGCCTCTGTTTACTATATAACTCACCACAGATCTCAAAGGGTCATCAAAACAAGCCTATTGCCTGGTCCTTATCTTGAATCCTTCCTTTGGAAAACATGCACACACAAAAGCAGAAGACCCGTAGTTCAGTAGTGGCAGAATTGGGCTTTGGTTCAATTGCTGTGGAAAGCAATTGAGAATTATGCAAGAAAAGTTACTAAATTGTTCATACTCTTTGACCTGGACATCTCACTACTGGGATTACGGGGTGAGGATAGGGAGCTCCATGTCTGCAAAATTTTTCATAGCTTAAAAATTAAAAATAAAACTTGCTCCCAATAATTGGAGAATGCTTGAATTCACTACAATATGTGAATATATGTAAACGTGACTATAGCATAAATAATAAATATTAAAACTTAGAAAAACATCAGAATTCTAGGATAAGGATGCAAAAGGAAGAAATCAGAGCCAATAGAAAAACAGACCTTTTGAAAGGCAACAACAATGTAAGTAAAGTCATTGTAAAGGCAGCAAAATTGGTCATATATATACAAAAGTTAATATTATTACCATACTGTCAAAAATTAAAGACATGAATTCTTTCTGTTAGCAGTTGATAACTTTCCAGGGAATGTACTTTTTAGGGGAAGTTGTGTGGTGGCTGTTCAGAAGTGTCTTGTGTCAGAAGTTTTTTGTGGGTTTGCTGGAAACGTCTGTTGTATCAAGACAAAATGTATCTAAAAAACCCCAAACTTTTTTTTAAAGAAATAAAAATGTCAAGTCATTTTAGATTGTGAGTTGGCCCGTTTTCCTTCATAAGGATGAAAATATTCCAAAGGTGATCTGCTGACAAACTCCTGGTTCTTGCCTCTTTCTTGCCTGTTGCTGGTTTACAGGATTATGTTAGGCTCAGGTAAATATATCAACCGAGTTTACCCATGAAATTAGAAAGATAAAACTTTTGAAACTGGTTGAAATTAGTATGATCAAACCCCCAAAGCTACTTCTAAAAACAAATATACTTATACATATATGTGCATATATATTTCTTGTGCGGTAAGATAACTGTATAGATATGTATACATATATTGGATTTGTCATATAATTTGTCAAAATAATATAAATAGCTACCATTTATATCAAGATTTAGGATATTAAGATTTACAAAGCATTTTACAAAGATTATCAAGCTTGATTCTTAAAACAATCCAGTGAAGTTGTTGTAGTATTACCTCCATTTTACAAATGCAGAAACTGAGGCTGAGAAATTAAGCAATTTGTCCCGAGTAACAAAATAACAAATGCCTAAGGCAGATTGAAACACAAGTTTTCTTAATTCTAGGTCCAACACTCTCCTCAACTTGTCAAAAAGTTATCTTTTCCCCAGAAGCTCTCCCCTTTATCATATATTCCTGTTTATAGTGAGAGGATTTCCATCTTCCCAGTCATCTAGGTTTGAAATCTAGGTTTCATCCATAACTCTTCACTCATAACCTATCTGTTGTTACGTCCTTTCAATTGTATGACATCTCTTACACGGGCACCCTTCTCTTTTCCAAAACTGCCACCATCCCAATACAAACCCTCATCACCTTACTCCCAAACCACTGCAATAACTGCTGATTGGTCTCTCTGCCTCGATTTCTGTCCATCCTTCTTCACTCAAGTGATCATCTTAAAATACAGATCTATCCATGTCAAGGATCAAATACAAAATCCTCCATTTATCTTGTAAAACTTTTCCTATCCAGTGACAATGGCCTCCTGGCTGTTTCTCTTAACAAGATTTCCATTCCCACTTTAGCCATTTTTATTGGTTGTGCCCGTAATGTTTTCTGTGTTGATCTTTTTGACTTTTCTGTGTTACTTCAAGTCTCAGCAAAAAATCCCATTTTCTACAAGAAAAAAAAAAAAGTCTGATTACTTTCAGTTCTGGTGACTACCTTCTAAGATCATCTTCAATTTATTTTCTTTTTTGCATAATTGTTTAAATGTTGTGTCCCCCTTTAGATGGTAAATTTCTTTAGAATAGCAGCTGTTTCCCCACTCCATTCCCAGGGCTTAAGAGTGCTTGACACATAGTACATCCTAAATAAATGTTGACTTGATTTTATAATACCACCCACCTGCCCATTTCAGCCTGACAGTGGACTAGACAAATAGCACTTTGGGCTATCCTTTAGCAAATTGTAACTTAAAACCTAATCATATCAGCAGTTTTTTTCTTCAGTTGTACAAATCTCTTTCTCCTCATCCCTACCCCCAACCGAGACAAGTTATCAGTTTTCTCTTATTTAATAACTGATAGGGAAGGAGCAAAGGAAAGGACAAAGACCTGGATTTTACATAGCTTCTGAACTTTGGAAACTGCTGAGGAGTCAGTGGTTCCGAGTTGGGTGGCTGGAAGAAATGTGGGGCAAGGAGATATGCCTTAGGTGTGGAATAGAAGAGTTGAAGCAGAATATGGGATTTCAGTGCATAAGGTAGCAATTTGGAGACACTAATCAGATCACTCAGAAGGCTAGAACTGGAAGGCACCTTCCAGACCACCTAATCCAACCTCTTCTTTTACAGATGGGGAGGTTTTACAGAAGTAGTAGATATTTATAAGGCAATGTTTTCTGTGTGTCTTTGATCTCATCACAGAAAATGACAGTAAAGTTGCGTGAAAAGCAACTATACCCTGAGAAAATTTTAAGAAAACTTTTTTTTAAATGGCCTTCATAACTCCTGGTCTTCAAATAGTATCTGGAAATATCAGTTGCTCAAATATTGCTTCTTAAATTGAAAATGCTTCTTTTTTTCCCCCTTGGATAATTATGAATAATAAATAAATAATTTGAAATTCACATATCCAAAATAATTGAAGGTCTTTAAAATTGACTCACAGCCAATAGTTTCCATTTATATAGGTTTTAAGATAAAAATAATGCATATACATATTCCAAATCATATTAATGGTCTGCATCGTGGTTGCCCAACAATGCTATTCACTAATTGTTCTGTAGTTTCAGGTTGTCAGTGTAGTTTGTTTTGCTTGGGTTTTGTTTTTGCCTGACTAATAATTCAATTGATGTAAGGAACTGTTTTCACCAAAGCAGATCTACAACATTTCTGCAACTTTTAGTCTTTGTAAGTCACCCAAGAACCTGAGAAGCTAAGTTCCTTGTGCAGGCTCATGTAGTCACATATGAGACATAAAGTCAGAAGTAGGACTTTACCTAAAATTGTCTTAATTTTGAGGCTGGTTTTCTATCTACTATGCTGTGCTGATTTTCTGTTGGTGAGGGATTAAAAAAAAAATCAGTTCTCTATACTCCCATATTATTTGTGTGGATGGATGTGTGTGTGTGTGTGTTGTGAGACAGGAGGAAAGAGAATATAATTATTACTGTGCTATATGAAATAAGAACTCAGAAAAGCATATGAAAACATGAACTGATGCAGAGTAAAGTAAGTAGAAACTAGGAAAAGCAGAGGAAAAGCAACAAGCATTTATTAAGCACTTTCTTTGTGGCAGTCACTCTGCTAAGCATGGTACAAATTTTATCCCATTTGAACCTCACCATAATTCTGTGAGGTTGGTATTGCTATTATCCTTATCTTATTGTGGAGGAAATAAAGGCAGACACAGGTTAAAGGGACTTGTCCAGAGTTCTATTCACTCAGCTACCAAGAAAGCAATATAAACAATGGATATAATAATGCAAATTTAAAGAAAAAACAATAAATAATGAAAACTGAAGATTGTAATTATTATGACCCAAGAACTCCAGGGAGGAAAAAAATGAGAAAATTTACCTCTATCTTTTCAGAGGTATAGAACATAATATGTATTGTCAGACTTGGCTGATAAATGTATTAAATGTGCAGAACTTTTTTTCTTTTTTTAATTTGTTGTTGTTACAAAGGATGGCTTCATGGGGAGTGGAAGGTGGAAGAGTACATTTAGATATGAAGTTGGTATAATAACAAAAGATCCATTTTTTAAAAAAACAAAAAAATTACTTTAAAAATTTATTTTTTTTTTTGATTATTTTACCTTAGCTCCTATGGTAGATGTTTTAACTTATCTCTGGAGATCTTTTAAAGCAGAACAGAGGTCTTATCTTGATACTTTGGTTCAGTTCTTAGGAAGTCCTTTTGGAAGATCCTGCAAACTTTGTGAAGTTACTGAGAGTGGATGAGGTGTAGCAAAACAAAAAAAGGGCTAAAAAGTACAAATTGGTCTAGAAGTTTTAGCTCTTAAAGCTTAAAATTGCTCTTTCCTTATATATGTAGTATCAAAATCAACCATCTGGTCTCTTCAGCCCGAAGTTGTACTTTAGATAAGAAAAAAGCTCCACCCAAAGCACTGTGATCCCACCCCGTCTTGGTCTGCCATCTGGGAAGGTTTTTCTTTGACATTTTGTCTTCGGTTCCAGAGGAGTTCATTTTTGTAGGTACATGTAAATAGAGTTGCATTTTAAATGAACAATCTGTACCTTGGTTCCTGTTTTATGGTTCTATCTTAGTGTCTGGTACTGTACATTGGGTGGAGAGTATCCACAGGTGTGCAGGTAAATGTTTAATACCTGGCTTTCTGAAGGGGGGGGGAGTGATAGTTTAATCTCTATCACCAACATTTTCTCTATCGTTATTAAGTCCAGACAATAAATACAACAATAAATTAAATCCTGATTTGCGCCATTGTCCAAGATATAAATGCTCACACTGAAAATTTCACAACTGGCTTTTAAGGTGATTTCAGAACACTTGAGTGCCTGAGAGAGACAGAGAGAGAAAGAGAGAGAGAAAGAGAGAAACAGGAAAAAAAGGAGGAGGAGGATGTTACTAGATGATGATGAATAAAAACAGAAAAAAGAGGTTTATTTGGATCTGAGTGACAATAAGGCATTTAGGGAGGAAATTAGGTATATAAATTAGGTGTGGACAGATTACCTTAACATATGCAGATTAGGATTATGGTTTTAAGTCTTGTCTCTTTGTGACCCCATTTAGGGTTTTCTGGGGGAAAAAAATACTGGAGAGATTAGCATTTCCTTTTCCACTTTATTTTACAGATATGAAACTGAGGCTGGCTGAGTTAAGTGACTTGACTCTAGGTCACATAGCTAACAAGATTGAGGCCATATTTGAGCTCATAAATATGAATCTTCTAAATTCCCAGCTATCCACTTTAGCACAGAATAAGGCAATTAGAAAATGCTTGTTGAAACTTCTAAAGTTCCAAAGTCACTCTTTTGCTCTATGCAACCAAAGAAATTTGTCATTATTTTCCTAAAATCAGCAATCATTTAATGATATTCATACAAGGAGAAAATGCTTTAATTATCTTGGGCTTAAAAGAAAAAAAATCAAATTGCTCCATTTCTAGTTAGTTTAGGTAAACACTAATAGCAGAATTTTTTTTTTTAACCTCTGTGACAAGTGGAGATATCCAGTAAGACAAGAATCATAAAACTGAAGTAGCCCAGAGCAGAAAAAATATCTCAGAGGTCATCTGATTCACCTCCTCCTCTAATCCAAAAATTTCCTCTTTCAATTCTTTGATGGATGGGAAGGAAGGCTAAATAATTAGTTGCTGTGGGGAGCACCTGGACATTGTACAATGTACATTGATTACTATTTTTAAAAGCAAAAGATGACCTGGAAATGTTCTAATCAGATAGAGGCCCAGAGCATATTTACCTAATTGGAAAGTTAAAATACATGGGTAAAAGGGAAATAGTCTATTGAGACAATTTGGCTTTGCAGCTGAAGGTGAGAATCTTAATATTTTTCTATAATCTCTGTCTCTAGGAGCAGGATGGGTGGCAAAGGGCTGGAGAGATCACTTCACTAGAGGTTGGGCTACTTAGCACTATGTTAGTGTGGAAGTTGGAGATGGGTTAGATATCACATACACGCATACATTACATATACATATATATTTTACATTCATATATTTATGTATTCATAGCATTTTAAGATTTGCAAAGAATTTTATAAATATTATCTCATTTGATTCTTATAATAAACCTGGAAGGTAGAGGCCATTATCCCCATTTTACAGATGGTGAAACTGAGGCAAATAGGTTAAATGACTTGTCCCAGATTTCATCTGATATCAAATATCTGATATCAAATTCAAACACCGGTCATCTTGAGTTCAGGCCTTACCTACCTCTAGTTGTAATTCAGGAGTAGGAAATGATCTTTTGACTCCTTCCTCAGCATTTACCAGCACCTATATTACTATTATGAAAAAATATAGATTTGTATCCCTCTGGACACCTTCATTGAAGTACCCTGCTCAGCACCACATAGAACCTAGTGTTCTCTCTAGCCCCAGCTCTGGTCTTTTCTCTTCACCCTCCAATTTCTTATCAAATTTTACCTATCATATCCATTAGAATAATGTTCTCAGCTAAGACACTGAAAAGAACTTGAGAAGCTAATTCAAAACATGCTGTTAATAGTGGAGAGCTCAATTTAGATAGGTTCAGTGATAGAATATTTTCATTTTAACAAAAGTCAAATCTCTATCAAAAGAATGAATCTTTAACCACGGAATGTCAGCTTATCAGGTCAACAAACATTTAACATTTGACAGCACCTGCTGGGTAAAGAACACTGTGGCAGGGCCTGGGAAGGTACTCTTCTTGGAGCTCATAGGCTAATAGGTGAAGGCTTTTGTGCATCCATCCCTCAAATGATAACATAGGTAATCAGTCACCTACTCTCCTTCTATGACCTTCAATAGCCCACAGTCCAGAAGGAAACCTGTTTCCTAAATTCTTAACCAAGGCTTTTTTTCCCCCCTCTCCTGATTCTCCCTTGACTTTACACTAGTTTACACCAGTACCTATCCTCTTTGGTCAGTGGGAACACACTTCAGTTTGTATTTATTGCCAAGAAATTAGCCAATGTTGAACCTGGAGAAAAAGAAGGTTGAAGATTTTCCAAAACAGTAACTTTTCTCACCTCACCATAGAAGGAAGGAAACCTAGCTTAGACTAGATGATTGGACTAATATCTTGTTATAAAGGATGAAAGGGGAGAGAGATTTAGAAATGAAGGGGATATAAAGACAAAAGATTTCAAAATGGATCTTTTTACCTTTTTAACGGCTTCAATTTCAATTGTTACAAAGAGGAAAAAAATAAACAAAATGAAATTTACAGATTCACATTTTCAATTGAAAGTAATCTTGGAAATCATCTAGTTCAATAATGTCAAATCCATATAGAAATACAGGCCATTAATCTGTACATATTGACTTGTAATTACATTCAAATCTGGTTCAGACTCCATGGGAGTATTGTGAGCTGTGTATGATGACATTTCTGATAGAGTTCATCATTTTGGGGCCCAGATTCAATGATCAATATCATACAGGTGATCACACAGGTGGCAGACAAGACCCTGGTTCCCTTCAGGCAGCTGGGTGACATAGTAGATTTCTAGATTTCTAGGCCTAGTGTCAGGAAGACTTATTTTCCTGAGTTCAAATCTGGCCTCCACAACACTTAGTAGCTGTGTGACCTTTTTTGCCTCAGTTTCCTCATCTGTAAAATGTGCTGGAGAAGTTAATGGCAAACCAATTCAGTATCTTTGCTAAGAAAATTTCAAATGGGGTCAACAAAGAGTCAGACTATCATGACTCTACAATCACTTCTGGTTTCATCCTCTGGCCTAGTTCCCCAGACTGTACTTCCCAGGCCAAACTCTTGTATATTGATGAGAAACTTTAGATTTGAGAGAGCATGATGAGAAGTGACACTGGTTTTTTATCTTCCACATGTATACCTAAAATATAAGAGAATTCAGTCTCACCCAAGGTATTTACCTAGGAATTGGGGAGGTACCTTTCTCAAGTTAGTACTAGAATTAAGTTTGGGTGTGATCTTTGCCTTAAGTAGGTGAGGAAATAAGTCTTTCCAGCCCAGATTTCTGGGAATATTTCCATTTTCAAAGTCCCCCACCCTTACTCTTTTACATTCCATTTTCATAAATAAATACGCATATACATTGAGTCTGCCAGTCCTCATTCAAGTTGTAAGCAATCTTTGCACTTATATTTACATATTCCTGTGGTTTTTCAGTGTCCTAAACCTAACCCAACCCCTTTCCTCCTCCCATTATTTGGTACTGTTTAATTAAAATCACTGAGATTTTACTCTAGATTATTATAAATTTCAGATTCCCAACCAGTAACTGAAGGTTTTCATTCTTTGCAAATATTAGTCTGTTGTAATTGCATGTTACTTAAGGTCAAGAATATGAGCCAGCCTTTGAGTAAGGTTAAGGAAAAAAAAATACAGGACAAATAAGGAACAGCCAGTAATAAATACCTGTGGAACCCTCCCCACCACATCCCCCCCCAAAGAGGAAGGTCTGCTACAAATAAATGCATGGGAGAGCCAGGAATATTTAAAAGAGTGGCTGGTCTATACTCAACCTTTCAATTTTCTTCTACATAATACTTCTTGAAACCCTTGCTGCCAACAGTGTATGGGGCTAGCAAGACCGAAGAAAAATTATAAAATACACAACACAGATTATATATTTTTGAAGATTTTACTGCAAACCAATTGCCCACACACAAAAAGTTGTGTGGCAGGGGGAAAGGGTTGTACATAGTATAACCATGTTAATCACGGTACGTTACAATGATGGTATACATTACATGTAAGTCTGTAAGTTTAAATATACAACTAAGTGTCATAACACATTGTACAGACCTTTTCTTTATACAATACAACAAAAACCATAAATAATGCCCAGTTTACAAGTGACATTTTAAAACAAACAATGAAACAAACCAACAGTTTTGACCGACTGCGACTGGGGCATTGGTCCATAAAAACCCTTTCTAAAAATAGAAATATTTGTAGCAGCAATGCTTTCTTCAAGCATCTGGGTCCAAATCATTGCAAGACCATTTTCAATAAATTTTAGTTATTAACTATATATATATATATGTATCTTACAAAAAGAAACAAATCTACACATAAATTTATCTTCCAAATATGGAAGAATCAAACAATGTCCCACATTGTAGTGCCCTGCAAGTGTCACATTGATGCTTATAACTAAATCCATCTGTAGTAAGTATACTGCACACATACACACCATTGTTCACATAGTAAACCCACAAGGGGGGAAAAAAAACAAGATTAAAAGTTGAAACATTCTGAGATAAGAAAAGAAAAAAGCTTTGGAGCCAACAAGGACCTCATCAGATAAAGGCACATTTCATAAAGTCTATTATCATAGTCCATACAGATCTTCACAAGATTGTTTTCCAAACTCCATCTTCCTTCCTACAAAAACTGGCTATCCGTGATAGCAAAATCACACTTGTTTCAAAGAGATAGCACCACTTTGGAGGGGGAGAATAAGAAAACAAAAAGCTTGTGAGCTCACTGAAAGGAGGAGTATGTGCTCTTCAAAAGCTTTCAGTCAACAGTGTAGTTGAAATTACAGTTGCCAAGCTTCCAGAGATGTGCAAATTTTTTTTTTTTTTAAAAGATGTCTGGTCAGCTGGCAGTTCAGCTAAAGGGCTAAACTAAATGAAACACACACATAAAACCATCTCAGAACTTCTCTCTCAAAAGCAGTCCAAGAATGTTCAGAGGAAAGAATCCACAGGGGGTGCATAGGAGAAACCCAGGAAGGCTTCTGCAGCTTCCTTGACGCTGGCAGTGATCAGGATGCTATCTGGGGATTTGCCAATGGAGTTTGGAACAGGTTCTTCAGTAAACTCAGGATCAAAATGCCGAAGATCACTGGGTCCACTCTAGTGGAAGCAAAGTGAAACACACCGAGTTAAGAATAGGGCAACAGAAGACTCCAAGGACATTAAAAGCCATTCATGCATTTGATGGAAATTTAGAACCTGGGTCTAATTTGGCCATGTTAGATATTCTATTATGCTTTCCTAGGTCATCTTGAACTTGGTAGTCCCTGAGCACAAAGACTAATTAGAAACTCCTAAGAATTAATGGAAAATATGCTGAACACGGAACCCGAGGACAAATCTTTTGGCCTTTCCACTTAAAACCTGAGGGTCCTTTTGGCAAGTCATTTCAAATGTCTATACCCTAATTAATTTTTTTTTCTTTAAAGCAACAACTTAGACCAAATGACTTCTAAAGCTCCTTCAAGTTTTACATTTGTGATCTGTTTCAACTAATCATTTCTGAAATTAGCTCCAGACAGATGGATTGTGCTTTCACATTTTAGAGATGATTATAAGGCAGGTTTAAGTCAAACTATTACCGACAAAAGGGGTGGATCAAATGACTTGCCAAAGCTACAAGGCCACTGTTTTTGTTCCAAAATGGTAAAGATATAAAATGCTCTTGACTATTTTGCCCATTACTATGTGGCTGAGTGAATGAAGAAGGGGAAAGAATGGAAGGTGGAGGACCACCACTTCCTTTGATCAAAGTTTATTCCATTTTCTAGTTAGAAAAACTATTTTAAGGCCTTTTGAGTCATACTGGTTCCCTCTGATCAAGCCCAGGCTAAAGAAAGAAATGTTCTTTGGGGGGCTAACTATACTTAGAAGTGATACTTACCACATTTGGGTTAAAAGGGGGAGTAATCTTCTTATTAATGAGATCATCCCAGTTAATAAGGGAGAAGAAGATATGATTCTTAATCTCCATCTGTTGAGAAGAAACACAAGATTCATTTAGACAAGCCTAACTCAATCAAGTTGGGATAGTCAGTATTTAGTGTTCTTCCCATGCATTTTCCCATCCTCCTAAGCCCCACTGGAAACTGGAATAGTTTTACTTACAAAGTCATCCTTGGCGCCAAGCCTTTTTGTCCTATCTTTCTGTAGCAGACCCTCGAGAAGGTGTCTTGCAGAATTTGTAATATTTGGCTTCAATTGGAGTGGCTTGTTCAAAATGTTGTCATACATCTCAGCTGTGTTTCGACTATAAAAAGGAGGCTACAAGGAAAAAGAAAAGGAATGTGTTTAATTCAAAGTATAGTGGGGTTCAATACAGTAATACTTAAAATACAATGGGGTTAGTCAAAATGTCTGTGAGCAGCTAACTGAATAAAAAATTAAAGTCATCTACTTGGGGCAGTGCTCAAAGGGAAGAAAATAGAGGAAAATTTAGGCTATTTAAAATAAGAGATTCATTTAAAAAAAAAAAAAGGCAATCAAAAGCGGCGAAATTCTGTGAAACACAGTGCCAATCTACTACTGTGTGCTATCAGCCTCTAGTGACCTTATAGATAAAGGCAGAATATTCTTGGCAGACTGAAGTGTGTTTGCATAGATTAATTTAAGTAGAGCACTTGCCAGAGAATGGGAAAGATGGCGAGAATAAGGTCTCTTCAAGGTCTTTTATATTTTTTAATAGCTACTTACCAGACCATAGAGCATTTCATATAAGACAGCCCCCAGACACCACCAATCAACTGTTCTGTCATAAGGCTGCTTGTGAAGCACTTCAGGGGCAAGATACTGTTTAAAAAAAAAGAAGAAGAAAAAGATTTATTTTAAAGTGATGTCCTGGGAAAAGACACAGAAAAAGCCCTGAGTTTTAAATGGAAAATAAAAAGTAACACTTCTGTTCCTTTACTACTGCCCCTGCCCTGTGCAGCTATGATTTAGACTATAATTTCACTGACCCTTCCGTGGCTTAAATAAATTTAATTTTTTACCAATATTCTTTTTTGAAGGAAAAAAAATAAATAAAAATACATTGTCTTAATTCCCTCAAGTTTATCAAGATACCAATCCCTCTCAGGTGTGCCATGAATTAGAGTAAGGAAAAACACCTGTGGCAAGTATCTTCCCCTGTAATTTGATACTTCTCAGGAAGAAGGGCCTAAAATAAGAGTCTTTATGTTCAAGACTACACCTACCTCAGGAGTGCCGCAGAAGGTGGATGTAGTGCCATTGTGTTCAATGTTTTCTTTACAGAGTCCAAAGTCTGTCAGGACAATATGCCCTTGGGAATCTAGTAAAATATTCTCTGGCTTTAAGTCCCTAAAAAAAAAATAAAATGGAGAAGCACATATGCTTTAGTTTTACTTCACAATAAAATGATATGGTATTTAAAATTCTTAACAATTATGAAAAAAAGCAAAACATATATGCAAAGTTATAGTCAGATTATGTAAAGGTCATCTATTATTTATGTCCATAGCACACTCTATTCTTAAGAAAGACCACATGGTATAGTATGAGCATAAAGAGCATCATGCTCACCTATAAACAATATTCAGAGAGTGCAGGTAACCCAGGGCACTGGCAATTTCAGCAGCATAAAATCGAGCCCGGGGTTCCAGGAAGCATCGCTCTCTCTGGAGATGATAAAACAACTGCAGGAGACAGAGAAAACAGTTAGGCGCCTGCTGACAAAGCCTGTTAACAATGCATTTAATCAGATTTGACATCTATGGCCAAGGAGGACAATGGCAGGAAATGTCCTAATGATGCACTAGGTTTGAAATATGCCAGGTTGAAGGGGAGATACTAATCTTGGTTAATTTCTCCCCTCAATTGTCTTTTTAAAATTTCCCCCCATATGAGTGAGACTGTATATTGTATATACAAACTCCACTATCTCTTTTTAAAGATTTCTTTATTGCTCACCTCTCCACCATTGATGTAGTCCAGGACAAAGTAGAGTTTGTCTGCAGTCTGGAAGGAGAAATGCAATCCAACTAGGAAAGGATGTTTGACATTCTTCAGAAGGACATTCCGCTCTGACATGATGTGTTTTTCCTAGGGGGGAAAAAAGGATAGTTATTTAACGGTGATGTTCTTAAAAGTACAAAGAATATGAGTAAATGCTGTCACCTCCATCTCTTAGGAAAAAAAGTTGACTGTACCTCTTTCTTTTTCAGAATTGCTTTTTTCTGAAGAACTTTGACAGCATAGAATTGCTCCTCTGCCTTGTGTCTTGCAAGAAGAACCTAAAATTAGAAAGTAAAAAGTTTTGTACCATGGTTTGAAGCCTTACTCCACTCCAAAAAAGGGCCACTATTGATGTAAATAGGCAAAATTTACCTTCCCAAAACTGCCTTTTCCAATTACTTTCAAAAAATGAAAGTCTGATGGCTTTGCATGGGGGTTAGATGATGGGCCAAGATTGATCTGTTGGGAAGGACTGGGCTGGGAGAAAAAAAGAAAAACAAACAAATTTCAAAACATGTTTGATATCTCTTGAACATTCTATTCTTTAAAACAAAATGGAGTCAGCAAAATTAAACTAAATCAGTGTGACCAGAAAGCTAATTTTAAATTCAAAGTCCTTATGAATCTATCCAAAGTAAATTTCAGCAAAGGCACATAGGGACTTTCAGTGAACTAAAGTCTTAAAATGTCTCAATTTTTTTTTTAAGTCCACAGATTCAATACTATCACGGTGTTATGGGATGAACTAATGAGGCATTCGTGTCTCTAGGCTAATTTCCAGAAATGCTATTTTTAAACATTAATGTAGGAGGTCTCTGTTACTGACTCATTTACAATTTTCTTCTAAAGATGCATCATAAATAAAAAATGCTTACTGGAGGAGAAGGATTGGCATTCATAAGCTCAGGTTCTTGAGGTTGAGAAATTTTCAAAATAGATTGAACTTCAGGGCTGCAAGGGGCAAAAGTAAAAAAAAAAATTAGAAACGCCACTAGGGGGCATACTTCATACACTAAAATGAATGGCTTAGTATTTTCTAAGATTATGAAATAACTTAAATGGAAAATACCCAACTACATTTCCAGATTAAAGAGTAAACTCTTTAATTAATTATATTAGATGTTTTTCATAGAGGCAAGTCCTGAATTATATAGTTGTTAAAATTTAATCCCAAACCTTGGAGTATTGAAAATAAACTACTTTTAAATAAACATTGCATTTAAAAGGAACAAAAACCTTCCTTTTCCAGGAAGTCTGTGGGTTTTCTAAAGACTTTAGGTTTTTTTTCCCTATTACTCCCAGACTAATTTAAATAGAGCCCGTTAAATTTAATTTCTCCAAGTTGCAAATACTTACTGTTTGCAGTTATAAGAGTTGCTGGCAATCTTCTGAATAAAATCATTCAGTCCCATCCTCCTCTGTTTCATGAAAGCTGCAAAATAATGGGGAAAAGGTATTTAAATGAAATTTTAAAAATACACAATAAAAAAATTTAAAAACAACTATCTAGTGCTCATCCAACCTAGAATAAAATAACTCATTTCTCTAACACTCACCAATAAGGATTGCTACCATGCCCCTCATTTTTGAGTAAGTGAGCGTAGCTCCAGAAGCATCGGTTTTCACCGTCATCTCGACTAGAAGTTAAGGAGCAGAGGAAATCAGCCGCGCAATGAATAAGTCTAAAGACGGGTGCCCAAGTCTATCTCTAAGCACTACTCAAAGTGCTTCTGCTTAGCTCCCTCCCCAGAGGCTCTTATATAGAAAACTCCACCCGGGAAGGGGCGGAGCCACCACGAACAATGAGGGAGAGGCCAAGCCTCCGGCCTGGGCTCAGTTCCCTAGGCGGGCACGCGGAACAGTACCCCGTACGTCCAGCTGGCGCCCAGCCCTAAGTCTTTAGTCTATCCCCTCCCGCTTTTCGGGTCAACTGCCGGGGCCCAAGGCAAGAGGGTCTAGGCTGACTGGGCAGCAGCCACGGCAGCGTGCAGAGCTAGAGCAGAGAGAACAGAACCATAGAGTGCTGTATCTCTTGGAACATTTGCTGAAGGCGCAAGGTAGCAGGGTGCAGCGAGCAGAACCAGAATCTGGAAAGAGAGGGAGATGCTCGGAGGCAAAAGCTCAAGGATACTGCCTGGAAGGCACAACTGTACTAGATGGCTAGGCTTATCTGCTCTGAATCAGCTCTCCCCCCCTCCCCCGCGGAGGAGGCGAAAACCGGACCGCAAGGAAGGGGCGGAGGAAAAGAGGAGGGTTGGACTGGGGTAATTTTCCACCTTTCATTTATTCCACTAGCTCCAAAAGGAAATCAAAGTTGAAGGATCAAAGGCACTTTATACTCGTGAAGTGGTAGTTAACTGAGCTTTTATTCATATCAGCCTTAATTTTTTTTCAGTTCAATTCAGGTTCTCCAGCAACTTCTGCGATGCTTACAGGATATCCTGGAGACCCTACCTTTTTAAACCTACAATTATTACTGTACGCACACTCACACAGGGAGCTTCGTGCCTTTGGAGACTGGGGATCCAGCAACCCGACATAATGAATTTATGGATGAATTTAGAATCAAGAGGGTATAGATTTAACTCCTTCCCCCGACATATAATCACAGATATATAGAGAAGCAAATCACTTAAATTCAGTTTTCCCAGGCAACTCAGACCAAACTACAGACCAGTTGCCAATCTTGCACTCATAGGAAGGGATTTCCACACCAGGAATACCCACACTGAGGAAACCACAAGTCCATACTAAAAATGAGAGAAGGGGGCAGGAGAGTTTAATGCATTTTCGGAGTCTCTCTTCCATCCCCCCTCCTTCCCTAACCTTAGGTCAACACCTAAAAAGGCATTCTCTGCCCAACACTTCAGGACAGGAGCCGGGTCAGGAAGGGCTGAGATTTTAGCCAAATGCCCACATGGACCCTTTCTTTCTTGCCAAAGTATCGGGCACTGGCAAGCATTCAATTTAGTCTCCAATTTAGTCAGTAGCGAAGCAACTAGTGGGCAAAGAAGGAAAAAGGACAAGCTGAAGTCCCAACCCCACACGCCGGCAGTGGGTCCCTTACCAAGTCCGGTCAGCAGGAAAGACTCGCTCCTTTTCTGAGCCTCAGCTCTCTTTTTGTGGCGAGGCTTAAGCAAAGACTCTAGCCGGGCCCTGGTCAGTGCTCCCTGCATCTCTCCCATGGATCCTCCTGCCCCCGGCGGACTCAACACTAACCACTCAGGTTCCCGGGCCGGCAGAAACAGCTGCAGTAATAGCAGCGGCGGCGGCGGCAGCAAAGCACAGCAGCCGGCTCAGCATACAGCAGCCCCGAATGATAAGCAAACTCTGACGTTTCCTTGAAGGAGCCGCCGTGACTCAGGCAGAGCAAGATTTCCTGCCCCAAGTCCCAAACAAATGGCCCTTGTGCACCCGCACAGCCCCGACCCGAGTCGGCTTCCGAAAACGCCTTTTTTGTGCTTTGGGCCAAACCTGAGGCTGAAAAATCCCAGAATTTAGAAGAGGAGGAAGGGAGGAAGGAAGGAAAGAAAGGAGGAAGGGGGAGGGAGAGGTCAGGAATGTGTAGGGGAGGGGGCGGAAATAAAATTCAAGTCTGCAGAGGAAAAAAAAAAAAAGCACAATCTGCATTTCACTTCCCCCCTCTTCCCCCCCCCCCCGCAGCCATTGGGAACCTTTTGGCCGTGAGCATTTCATTTCTTTTCTTGCTTTTTTTTTTAATTGTTGACCATGCCAAGGACACGTGAAGAGGTGGCATATTATAAAACATGTGAATCTGAGGCTATCCTATCCTAACCCTGCCTGAGATCTCCAGGCCAATCAGAACACCGCGGGTTACAAATCAATGCCTTGTTTTTATGTGCTCCCAAGCACCCTACTGTAAAATCAAGGAAGCAAACTTGCTTGGGATTTACTTACCTCACCACTATCCCTACCACAAAGACCTAAACTACTCTGAGAGAAGGGGGCAGGTGGGTTTTTGGTTTTTGTTTTTTCCCCCATCTCTTAGATGTCCTTTCTTAGAAGAGTGCTCAATGCATATTAATAGAAGAGCTGGGTGGCTTACTCCCTCTCATCCTGGAGGGGGAGGGTAGAAGAAAGGTGCACTAGGGAAATTTAATGCTCTGCAAAGCACAGATGCTGCAGGTTTGCCTGCTGCTAACCTGTTAAGATTTAGGAATGGTTTGTAAGCAACTTAAGTACTAGGTGAATGGAAAAAGCCAGCCAGAACACTGGCCACTGGGAAAACACAAAAATGGGGGGGAGGAGGGGGAGAATGCAAAAGATGCTAATGATCTTATGTTTCCATGCTATCTGTTTGCTTGGGTGGCTTGTTGGTTCAGGCAGGAGAGTTTGCCCTACAGTGACCCCTCCACCAGAAGCCAATTTTGAGTTGTATGCAGTGCTTGACAGACTCCTAAACATCAGCTGTCAGACCAGGAATAGAATGTTAAGAAAGATTTAGGCTTTTTTTCCCCCCTGCCTCCTCTCCCCCCCTTTTCTTATGCTGGAATAAACTTCTGTTAACCCATCAGTTTGTCCTAATATGATCTCTAGTCTAGTCTGCTTACTAAATCAGTGTCAATGGAGAATCACCCGAATTTGCCTCTCCTGGAAACTCAGGCTTGGAAAATGGATTGAATCTGCCCTATGAAAACAAACAACAAAGATACCCACTGCCTGAAATTTGTTTCAACATGCAGTCACTCTAAATCCAAAAGCATGGATTTACAGGACTCAAATCACCACACCTTTTGGCTCTTGATATTTTTAAACTCCTTAAGCTTCCATAAGCTTTCCTTCCCCTTCCATATAATCAATCAGCACTCAATATTCCCAGCTCCATCTCCCCTTGTCATACTTCAAAGAGTAAATTTTGTTCTAGCCTCTTTCAAATATCAACCTGTTCCTTTCTCTTTAATAAAAGTGCTTTTGTTGCCTCCAATGAACTTTAGTCATAGATTTCCCCCCATACATCTCCTCTCCTACAACTCCTTTACTCCCCCCATCAACAATTAGTAAAATCCCCAAATAACCAACCACACAGAAATGGACTTTCTTTTCCCAGAGTCAAAGGGAGAGTGACTATAACAAAGGCAGAGTAAGAAAAGCAGACCAACCTTTTAAAGGAGATTTGACTGTTTCGTCTTTCATTGTTTTTCAGGAACCAGAATATAAGGGGGATTGTTTTCTGGTGGTTTGGGATTGAGCTGCTGTTCTGGCTAGAGAAGACTCCTTCCTCCAGATTTCTATGACTCTAGAGCCATAAGACAGGAAGAAGTCCAACTCTTTGCCCTGTTTATGAACCCCATATTTAAAGGCAATTTGCATATGGAAGAAGGAGCAGGCTGCAAAGTTCAACACTGGGCCATTCCTCCTGTACTCCCTCACTCAATTGTAACATCACCCTGAAAATTAGAGTCATCAACGTACCAGGTTTATTACACTCCTGCAAAACACGCAAAAAATGTCACTCTTGATTCTAATTACCATCACAAATCAGCCCAGAAAGAATTCAAAACATAGACACATGGTCTCTATTCTCTCAAAGGATCACCGTCGTGTGTGTGTGTGTGTGTGGTGTGTATGTGTGTGTACACGTGTTAAGGGGGATGGGTGAAGGTTGGGAGGGATCGAAATTAAAATACTTTCAAGAGATGCTGCAGGTGGGGGAGGGGACACACAGGCTACTATTTGTGGCTGGGACAGAAAAGGAAAGTTTGATGGATTGGTCCCCTGCCTCATTCCCTTTTTTAAAGTTCCAAAGCTGGAGACGGATGGGCTGACTACACTTATCTCTTAACAGAGTCAGTCCAAGTTGTTGAGACTGGCTTTTCTTTCAACCGGATACCTGAGGGGTGGAGCAGGCGCCCCCTAGTCCTGTCCCGGCAACCTATTAAACTCTTCCGAACCGGAAAATGACAGATGCCTAATGGCTGGAGTTGCTGCTGGTGAGAGTGTGTGTGTGTGTTTGTGGGGGGGAGGGAAGTGGATGGGGTGTGGAGACAGCTGCCGGAATCAGTTGTGCACGCGTGTCTATTGTGTGGGCTCTGAATTGGTTTTGTATCTGCATTTTAACTGCTAAGCCTATATTTCCTTCCCTTCTCTCCCCCAGTCCTTTTCTCCCGATACAGTCGCATTGTAAGACTAGAAAGTACTCTACTTGTGCAGCTCTTTTTCTTCTTAATCCCTCCGAGAAATGACCGGTTTTGATTCAACAAATGCATTTATCAAATGACTCCTAGAGGGCGCTCTTACTCTCCGTAAGGCATGTAATCTTTTAGCTATTCTTAGTGCTGTTTTCCCCTCCTCCCCGCAAGGTTCGCTCACGCTAGACCTTCCGTCCTGGGAAGAAAATAGGCTTCAAAGAATATCTTGTGTCTGCCGCACATGCATCACTCACATCCCTGTACCTTCCGGATAAAAATCAGCCTGTGGTAGAGGGGGATTCAGAAACTCGAAGGATAACTATCTGCCCCTGAATACAGTTAGAACAAATGTGGAGAGGGATCTTTTCTTGTGTTTTGCTAACTTAAATTTTTTTTCCTCCTCAATGCAAACACTTTATTTTCCCGCAAAATAAAGGATAAAACTCTTCCTTGTAAATTCTAGGTTCCACATTCAATCAACAAGCTCTTATTGAGTCCTTGCTTCTTGGTAGACTTGGTAGACTACATGCCAAACCAATACAAAAGTGAGACAGTTCTTGATTTTATATTCTACTGGAGGATACAGCATATTCATAAATAAAGACAAGATATCTACAAATTAAATAATAGTTATGGGGGAAGGGGGATAACACCAGAGGGAAACAGGAATTCCCATATTAAATAGTAAACTCCATGAGATCAGGATCAATACTTTATATATCTGTTTTCCTTCAGAATTCCCCAGTTGAACTTCTTTTTACTAGTCAAAGATGGAAAAGTGCCAACAAAAAACAGTCATAAATAGGAAGCTCTAGTGCTCAGGGCACGCTTGGAAAGACCAGTCCCTGGCTGCTGCAGGCAACCTCTTCTCCAGAGAGTTTACTAAAGATACTTGGGATAAGGCAGTAGGGAGATGGTAATAGTGTATTGGTCACTGAGAGAGGGCTGGAACCCTCAGGTAGGAGTGCTGGGAAGGAATGGGAAGGATTGACTTGAGGGTGCAGAGGCAAAGATGTTAACATTTCCCAGAAAGGCTCTTCCAAAGAGATGCTAGTCTGGCAAAAAGTGACTAAGAAAACTCCATACCTTCTCAAAGACTTCACTTTGTACTGGAAATTTCCGGCTTTATTTAAGAAATGAAGGCAATAAGGGCTTAACCATATTCTTTTGGAAATACTCCAGTTCAACAACCTCTATAGATATAATCAATATAGTTCACATTAAAGCAAGTTAACAAATCAGTTTATCCTGGACAACTAAGGACAAGTCAGTAACAAAGATGATATTGTTAAGTAAATATCTTTAGAACATATTTAAGTGCTGTACTGATTATTATTATATATTTATACCATTATAGGAAGAAAATTAAAATGTGGCAAAGTAATTGACTTGAAGAAGAGCATTTATGGCTTAAGTTATTAAAATGTATAAAAATACATTATTTCTAATATGTGAATTGCTGAGTTTGTTAAGATCACAAAAAGATTCCATGTTAAATATAAGCCCAGATATACATAGATTTCAAGCCAGGTACAAAGCAAGGAAATGCATACTTGCCAAATAACCATTCAAGGAGAATGTACTTTGTGCACAAGTTCAAATGGAAGAGGGATTTTCTATGAATGGTGAATAACTCTAATTGCTTTTGTTTGTTGATGACATGGTCCTATTCCCATCAAGCCCCATGACACTATTGAGCTTCTCTAATGAGATCCACAACCACTAAAAAAGGAATTGCCTTAGCAATCCACACAAGAAAAATCAAGTGAATGAAAAATGACTATTATTTGGACTATGACATGCAGTGAAATAGGTAGCTTATTGAGTTAGTCCACTAATCTTGCACTGAAGACAGACAGTGAACAGGGTCCAAAATTGAAAAGAAAAAAGGGAGCTGACACTTGGAAAACTGGATAATACTTCAAAAAATCCCAAATTGTTCCCTGACACATGCAAAAAAAAAAAAAAAAGTCTTTTATACCAATGTGCTTTTTTTTTTTTTTTCTTTCTGAGGCAATTGTGGTTAAGTGACTTGCCCAGGGTTACACAGCTAGGGAGTGTTAAGTGTCTGAGACCAGATATGAACTCAGGTCCTCCTGACTTCAGGGCTGGTGCTCTATCCACTGCACCACCTAGCTGCCCCCCACCAATGTTCTTCTAATGAAGTTGCCCTATAGCTACAAATTATAGAATGTATAAAGAATTAAAATAGCAGGTGATCCAAAGGGCAATGGACTAACATGCTGGGCATGTGTAGACTACAGTGTGTTCCTAACAGTGACTTAGGCAAAGAATATGCATAAAAGAAATCCAGTAAATTGGGAAAATGATGTGGTGCAACACCTTGAAGCCACCTGGCCTTGAGAGTGATATAGTTAGAAATGATATATTTCTTCCCCTAGGTTATCCTACTCCAGCTTACTCTATATGACCAGGATGCTATGGCTGCAAATATTGTTGGCTGTCAGATAACATCCTGTTGATCAGTGATAACAGAGTTTCTGAGACTAATGAGCAATAATAATGAGATGTTTAAAGTTGACTCAGGTGTAGAACAAAGTTAGGTGTCTGTCACTTGACTTAGTGATGTTTCAGGCCTAAAAACATACCTCTAGAAGGTTCCCCCATGAACTCTACCCAGAGAATTATGGGTGCTGCATCTCTGTACAAGGTCAGAACCAGATCACTTCTCAATTCCACCTCTAAGTCATAAAATTAACAGATCAGTGACATGAAGCACCTAGTTTTCTTTTTTTTCCCTATAAATTTATCTTCTTGCTTTTGGTTCTTTGCTAACTTCTTTTGGAACTTAGTCCTCTTTAATTGTAATTACAATTATTATTATAAACTTTGCCCCTTGACTTGGAGATGGGTACGAGCCTGCAATTCCTTTGAGACACCTTGCAACACCAGTCTGGAATCCCAACCTTTTGGGGTCTCCTTGGACTCCAACAAAAGGAAGTCTGAGGAAAAGAACTATAGTTTGTAGTTTTTATGCCAAAGGTCACAATTTTAGAGTTGCCAATAGCACCTATACTCTCCTTCAGCAGATTAAAAAAGAGAGTTTGTATGCATTTAGTTAGCAAGAATTCTTAGTCAAAAGAGAAGCCGAGCCCTTTCCCTGCTTAACATCTGTCTGATCCCTTCTTGGAAGGATGGTCTTCCTAATAGCTCCTAACAGCAGCTTTTTGTCCTATAGTAGGATGGCATCATTCCTAGTGGAGTCTCTTCCTCCTCTCTCTCCTCTCCTACCCCATTGAATCTATCTATAAAGAAGCTGATTAACACATAATGTGTAATATATAAATGCTTATTTCTTTTCCCTTATCTTCATACTGTTGAGTGCATTTTGTGAAGTTTGGCCTGTGCACTAGTTTTAACTTTGTGTAGGTCAATAGTCAAACAATCAATAAGTACTTAAGATGTGCTGGCCATTTTGCCACGAATTTGGGTTGAAAAGAAAAAAGTCAGTCCCTGTCTTCAAGGGATTTGTAGTTTACTTTAGCAGTATTGTGTGTGTGTGTGTGTGTGTGTGTGTGTGTGTGTGTGTATACTGATAAGTAAATATAAGACAAATAAATATATGTAGCTTATAGCTTAGGGCCCAAGATGCTGGGCTCATATCTTGAGGGCCGGACCCAAAAGAATCAGTTTCTCTCTTTATCTCCAGTCCTAATCCAGAGTTTGCCTCCATAGGAATCCCAAATAAAGTTTAGATATGGTTCAAGTATTGTTTTCCCAATTGTGAATAATAAGGTCCCCAACTTTCACATAAGCCTTCAATGTTTAATATGGAAAGAGATTATGGATTAGTCTTTGTTTCCCAGATCATACAAAATCCCTAAGACTTCAAGGGCTCATCAGGACTCATGAACAAATATAATTCCCACTCCTCCCCATCTGAGGCAAGTAACATTTCAAGGGTGGATAGAAGGTATTTTTGTTCAGCTGAACCTGCCCTGTAAGAGGAATTCACTGGTTTTGTTCTCCAAATAGGATGTTGCTGTGTTTGTGGCCTCTCTTCTCTCTCTAAGGAGCATGTTGGAAAGGAGAATTGTCACGTGGTAAGAGTAAGACTTAGGGCTCTAAGTGCATTTCTGGTACCCAGAGTACATTAAAAGAGGGCCTCTAGTCTGAACTCCATGGAGGATTTACAGAAGGACCCAAGCAAGAATTGCACAGATGAGCAATCCTAAATAGACTTCGATCTATACTCTTGGAAAAAGTAGCCTCAAAGATAAGATCACAGATGAAATTGAAGGAAAAAAAAATTCTACTTATAACCACTGGATGTAATCCCCAAACATTTTCAGGTAGACTTAAATCTGAATAATTAATGAGATTTTTAAAGTTTTCTTGGCATAGTCAATTAGAATGATTGTGACTATGCTTATTCCACAGGATAGAAGTATATAATTCATTTTGGAATGATGAATAAATGAAAAAAAGTATTAAATGCTTAACCTATGACAAACATGATTAGCCCTGGGGCTACAAATAAAAAAAAAAAGTAAAGATAGTCCCTGCCTTCAAAGAGGTCCCAGTCTTACAGCCACTGGGTGCTACAGTGCATAGAGCTGACCTTAAGAATTAGGTAAGTCATACTTCAGACATTTACTAGATGTATGACTTGTGCAAATCACTTCTTTTTCAGTCTCTCTTTACTAGCTATATGACCCTAGGCAAATAATTTAACTTTTCAAACTCAGTTTCTTCATCTGTAAAATGGACATAATAATAACATCTACTTCAGAGGTCTGTTTTGAGATTCAAATGAGATACCATATATAAGCACTTTTCAACTCTTATAGTATAAATGCTAGTTCCTCATCATCATGGAGAGATGGCTAGAAAGGAATATTTTGGGTTGGAAATTTATGGGGATCATGAATGGGAATAGATTGCTATATTTTTTCCAGGAATGACAGAGTTGATTCCAAACCAGGAAAGGAAGGTGGTGTTTGAAAAGCGGGGGGCAGTTTTATAGATGGCCTGAGAATAAAGTGAAGTATGATTGGAGCCAATGACTTCTATAAGCACTAATCAGCATTCAGGTAGACTTAAATATGAATAATTAATGAGATTTTTAAAGTTTTCTTGGCATAGTGAATTAGAATGATGGTGACTATGCTTATTCCACAGGATAGAAGTATATAATTCATTTTAGAATGATGAATAAATGGGGGAAAAAGTATTAAATGCTTAACCTATGACAAACAAAAAAAAACTTATCACTCACTCCAGATTCTGGTAGCCATTATCTTCTGGTCTGGCTCAGTTTTCTTTATCCCATTTCCTTCGTTCATTCTAAGGCACTTCAATATATGCTAATGTGTCCTCAAATACACTAACTTCTCAGTTCCTAAATCTATTCGATCTCAATTACTTATCTTTCCACTCAACTTTGATTTCTCACCGGGGATATTTGTGCCTTTGATCTGGACATCATCCACAAGTGTTCTTCCATGTGCAACAACTCTGGATTTTCTTAATCTGATCATCATCTTTTTATCTTTCCATCTTTCCTTACTTTTCCTGAAGATAATCTTTGTCCTCACTATGACCTCCAATCTTTTTATCTCTCAGTATTATCCCAGACTATAGTCCTTCTTCTGGCTGTAGTTCTCTTTTTCCAATTTTAGTTCATTAGTGAACCAATTCAACTATACACAATTTTTTATACTTGAATCTTGCTCTCTTCATCTATCATCTTTCATGCTTTGCCAATCTCAACCCTGGATTATTCCTATCATCCTATTCTTTCAATAATATTCATATGCAATTAATAAGCAAACTAACAGAAATCATATGATTATCTCAATAGATGCAGAAAAAGTATTTGACAAAATCTAACACTAAAAATACTAGAGAGCATAAGAATAAATGGAGTTTTCCTTAAAATAATCAGTAGCATCTATTTAAAACCATCAACAAGCATCATATGTAATGGGGATAAACTAGAACCATTCCTTGTAAAATCAAGGGTGAAACAAGGTTGTCCATTATCACCATTACTATTCAATATTGTATTAGAAATGTTAGCTTTAGCAATAAGAAAAGAAATAGAAATTAAAGGAATTAGAGTAGATAATGAGGAAACAAAATTATCACTTTTTGCAGATGATACGATAGTATACTTAGAGAATCCTAGAGAATCAACTAAAAAGCTACTAGAAGCAATTAACAACTTTAGCAAAGTTGCAGGATACAAAATAAAACCATATAAATCATCAGCATTTCTCTATATTACCAATAAAGTCCAGCAGCAAGAGATACAAAAAGAAATTCCATTCAAAATAACTATAGATAATATAAAATATTTGAAAGTTTACCTGCCAAGACAAAGTCAGGAACTATATGAACACAATTACAAAACACTTTCCATACAAATAAAGCCAGATCTAAACAATTGAAAGAATATCAAGTGCTCATGAGTAGGCCCAACTAAAAATAATAATGACAATTCTACCTAAGTTAATCTACTTATTGACATATCAATCAAACTGCCAAGACATTGCTTTACAGAGTTAGAAAAAATAATAGCAAAATTTATCTGAAATAACAAAAGGTAAAAAATTCTAAGGGATTAATGAAAAAAAAAAAGCAAATGAAAATGGCCTAGCCTAGATGTAAAATTATATTATAAAGCAGTTGATCAGTGGAATAGGTTAGGTTCACAAGACACAATAATCAATGACTACAGTAATCTAGTGTTTGATAAAACCAAAGACCCCCAGCTTCTGGGATAAGGAACTCACTATTTAACAAAAATTGCTGGGAAAATTGGAAACTGGTATGAAAGAAACTAAACATTGACCAATATCTGACATCCTATAGCAAGAAAAGATCAAAATGGGTTCATGATTTAGACTTAAGGAGTGATACTATGAAACAAATTAAAAGAGCAAAGTATAGTCTACCTCTCAGATCTGGGGAGAAGAAAGGAATTTTTGGCCAAAGAATATCTAGAGTACATGATGAAATGCAAAATGGATAATTTTGATTATATTAAGTTTAAAAGTTTTTGTATAAACAAAATCAATGCAGACAAGATTATAAGGGAAATAGAAAAGTAGGGGGAAAATTTTACATCGATATGGAATCAATAAGCAATATGAAACTATGCCCGAAGGGCTATAAAACTGTGCATACCCTTTGATCTAGCTGTGTCTCTAATGGGTCTGTATTCCAAAGAGATCATAAAAAATGGAAAAGGACACACATGTGCAAAAATGTTTATAGTAGTCCTTTTTGTGGTAGAAACTGAGCAGATGTCCATTAGTTGGAAAATGACTGGATAAGTTATGGTATATAAATGCCATGGAATATCATTGTTTTATAAGATGATCAGCAAGATGATTTCAGAAAAGCCTGGAGAGATTTACATGAACTGATTCTAAATGAAGTCAATAGAACCAAGACAACATTGTTTACAGCAACAATAAAATTATGCAATGAACAATTCTGATGGATGTGGCTCTTTTCAACAATGAAATGATTCAGGTCAATTCCAATAAACTTGTGATGGAGAGAGCCATCTGCATCTAGAAAGAGGACTATGGGGACTGAATGTAAATAACAACATAGTATTTTCTCTTTTTTATTGTGGTTTGCTTGCATTTTGTTTTTTTTCTTCACTTTTTTTCTTTTTGATCTGATTTTTCTTGTGCAGCATGATAATTGTGGAAATATGTATAGAAGAATTGTACATGTTTAATATATATTGGATTACTTGCTGTCTAGGAGAAGGGTTGGGGAAAAGGGAGGGAGAAAAAAATTTGGAACACAAAATTTTGTAAGGGTGAATGTTGAAAATTATCTTTGCATGTACTTTGAAAATAAAAAGCTATTATTTTTAAAAATAGTATTCATATGCTGATGAATAGAATTAGAGGAAATCATGAAACCATGTTGGCTAGGGCCACTTTAAATTTATACTAGCTAATTTTAATCAGGCTTTCTTTCACCTTATCCCTCTCAGTATAAAAGTTGTTTCAAACGTTTTCTTCTTTCCTTTAGTTTCCTATGCTACACTTTCCCATAAAACTTCTTTGTTGACAGCCTCAATTCATATGTGACTAAAAATATTAAAGACAATTTCCAAGAGCTCCCTCACATCCCAGCAAAGTCATTTTCTATTATTTCTTCTTTCACTTTCTTGAAGTTCTTCTGCTTGCCAAGACCAAGTCGTCTAAATGTATCTTAGATCCCACTTCTTTAGCAGATTGTCCCTACCATCATCCCCACTCTCTACTCTTTAATCTCCCTCTTCAATCTCCCTGTATTATTGGCTCTAGATTCTAAGGATCCTAACATGCCCAAACCAAACTCACTCGTAAAAATCTCTCCCTAAATCTATCCATGCTTGTCAGCTATAATCCTGTATCTTACTCTCTGTTTTCAGCTTTTCAGCTAAACTCCTTGAAAATGGCTACCATTTCTTCCTTTCCTATCAGTCTTTGAAATCCTCTGCAATCTTGTTTCTGACCTCTAACTGTCTCTCCAAAGTTACCAAGATCTCTATCTTTTAAAATCATATTTATCAAAAATCTGCCTTCTCACCTGCCTCCCCAGCTCCTCTCTTTCCTCCCAAAATGAGAACTAAAGAAACACAAAACTTGTTACAAACATAATCAATCAAAATAAATTTCCACATTGGCCATGTGCAAACATATGTGTATACACATACACAAATAATTTATCTTATTCTTAAACTTTTACTTCTTTATGTATCATGTTTCATCTTTATTAGTTATGTATCATGTATAGCATGTTTCATCATTAATCCTCTGGAAACATGGTTGGTCACTATGTTGATAAGAGTTCCCAATTCATTCAAGTTATTTGCTTTTACCATATAATTGTCAGTGTATAAATTGTTCTCCTGGTTCTGTGTACTTCACTCTGCACCAGTTTACAACAGTACTCCAAGATTTCTTTGAAATAATCTTTACAAGTTCTTACATTATAGTAGTATATCATCACATTTATACACCATAATTTGTTCATCCATTCCCTCAATTGATTGGTATCATTTCAGATTCCCATTCTTTGCCACCTCAGAAAGTACTATAAATATTTTTGTTTATATTTCATTGGAGATTGTCTTGCTTAGGACTAATTCCTCCCATAATCTACTGTCCCTCTAATTTCCCCTTTTCCTTTCCCTTTAGGAATGTGTATGTGTGTATATACATGCATGTATTCTTTCATTCTTTAACCAGTTCTGATGAAAGTGAGGTTAAAGTGTCAGCTACTTCTCCCACCACCTTCTCCTTTTTTTGTATGGATGTTTAGTTGCACACTCTGGTTATGTGAAATAATTATCTCTAAACTTCCTTTTTTCTCCCCACAACCCTCAGTGTATTCCTCTTCCCTTTCTTCTCTTAAGAAAAACAAAACTACTTAAGAACTTAATTCTTATCTAACTATACTCTTTTTATGACCATCTTCCTCTCTCCCCCCTTAGGAGATACATGCACTATCATTTCCCTATGTTTGAATATAAGCAGTTTATCCTTGTTTAGTTCCTTATCATTGTTCATTGATGTTTATCTTTTTATGTTTCTCTTAAATTTTATGTTGGAACTTCAAAGTTTCTATGAAGCTCTGGTCTTTTCATCAAGAATGCCATCCCCACCCTTCCCATTTCTATCCTTAGCATTAAAAAGAGTTATGATGGGTAAATTATTCTTGGATTGTAAGTCTGCTTCCCTTCTGGAGGGAAAGGCTAGGCTTGTTCTGTTGTTTTCTTGGGGTATTGGGTCTTGTGTTATTTTAGGATCTCAGGGAAAGTCTGGGGACCCAAAAGCTTTCAATGTTCCCAAAGTAGTCTGATGTGGGGCAAAGTCCGATTGTTGCCCTGCTGGTCTGAGTTCTGCAAGTTCTTAAACCTGTGTTTTGTTCTGAGAAACAGTAGGATGCTTCTGGACTCAATCCCTATTAACCAAATGGAAAGCTCTGGTTCAGAGAGATCAAATTGTAGACTTCCCTTTCATCTGGAATTCTTGCCCTCATTATCTCTCTACAAATAAGTAGAGATTGTGGGACTGAGACCCTGCTCTCTTTCTATAGTTTGAGCCACACTGATGATATCTGATTCTGAAATTCCTCCTTTCTCAATAAACTCATAGAGCTTCTCTACCCTAGTATGTCACCCCTGATGCAGTCCTCTTCTCCATTATCCTGGATCTGTGTTCCAGAATTAAGCATTAGGCAACACAAATTTCAGGTAGTACCTATTCCTGTTATATAGTGCCTTAGCATGAGTGTGTGGATGCCTAAATATGAATCTGGGACCTCCTCTTACACTCTTACCTTTCCCTGGTCACTGGGGTGTTCTACATACAGGATGCTCCTGGTTTGACTCTATTCCCACTGTCCATAAGCTTCTCTGTCTGTCTCTCTGTGCTGCCTTGGGCTGGACAAATAACTCATTTTTTTTCCTCTGAATTTTGCCATCAGGATTCAGTCTGAAGCATTTTCTAAGTCTGTTTGGAAGAATTTTGAGTAGGGGGCTTGCCGGTACTGTTGTCTGCCATCCTGAATCTGTCCCAATTTTCTTTTAATAGCTAAATTTAATGGCCTCTCTTTTGATTACCTTCTTTTCCTACTTTTTTTTTTTTAACATTTTACTCTCGTGGTTTCTATTAACTGACTTTTTTCCCAATCTTTTTTTTATTGGTTCTTCATTTTTGTCATAATTGCTAATTGTGGGTACCAAGACTTAGTTCTGGACCTTTTTGTTTTCTCTTCATCCTTTCTCACTTAATGATCTTATCAACTTCCAGGTGTTCAATTATCATCTCTATGCATATGATTCCCAGAACTTTTTTTTTTTTTTTAATTCAGCCCTGGCTTCTTCTCCTTAGATTTAGTACCCAAATGACTATTAGACATTTCAAATTAGAGTATTATAAGCATTTCAAATTAAACAATTTCAATATAAAATATATTACCTTTTCCTTTAAACTCTTCCCTCTTTTGAACTTGTTATTAGATGACCTTTCCACTCACCCAGGTTTATCTTCAACTCCTTTCTCTTATTTTATATATGCATTCAATTGCCAAATCTTATAGTTTCTCTATATCTCTCATATAGGTTGATTTCTTTCTACTCCCATAGCTTCCATTCTAGTTTTAGTTATATTGTCTCTCACTTGGACTATTATAATAGTCTCCTAGTCTATTTTCAGATCTTTCCTCCATCTAATACATCCTCCATTTAGCTATCAAAGTGATTTTTGTTAAGTGTAAGTTTAGCAATATCCCTCCTGTGCTCAATAACTCCAATGCCTCATTAGTACTACCAACATCAAAAACAAAGTCCTTTGCCATTTAAAGCACTTCACAATCTGACGTTTTCCCTACCTGGCCAATACATTCTACTTCCTTCCCCAAATTTGATCATTCAGTTATACTGGTAACTTGTTATTTCTTGAACACAACTTTCATCTTCTTGTGTTTATATTAACTGTTCCCCACCCCTAACCCCTAGAATCCTCCTCTTCTCTACCTCTTAGCATCCTTTAAGATATAATTAAAGTTTTACACCTTCTAGAAGATGTTTCCTGGCTCCTCCAGCTGTTTTCATCTCCTCAGAGGGCACTTTGACTCTATTCTGTATTTATTCTATATGTTCTGATTTATATATGTTGTCTCCCTATTAACTGTAGAAGGAGATGGCAAACCATTACCAAGAGTGTAATGTAAGTTCTTTGAAGTCAGGGTGAGCAGAGAGGAAGGGAAGAGGGAGAGAGAGAGAGAGAGAGAGAGAGAGAGAGAGAGAGAGAGAGAGAGAGAGAGAGAGAGAGAGAGAGAGAGAGGAGGAAGAGAGAGGAGGAAGAGAGAGAGAGAGAAAGAGAGAGAAACTTAGGACTTAGCACAGTGCCTAGCACATAGTAAATATTTATTAAGTGTTTGGAGATTGTCTTATTACTTTTGAATTTACCCCAGAATCTAAATTTCTTCAACTAATTAATCAACGTGCATTTTAAAAGTAATTGTTGTATGCCAAACTCTAAGCCCAAAAGATGAAAAAAACAAAAGTGATGACAATCTTTATTCTCAAGGAGTTTACATTCTATGGGAGAGACCTCATATAAGTGAATAAAAGCAAATATACTAAATACATATCAAATTAAAACAAGGTAATTTTAGGGGAAAGATACTAATTGCTCTGTGTATATCATGAGATGACCTCATAAAGGATGAGGTGTTTGAAATGATTTTTTTGACAGATATGAGGGATTCATTTTTATCCCAATTGGGAAGGAGTGCATTGCAAACTTGGGGGACATTTGTATAAATTTTGTATATTTGTATAAATGCACAGAGACAGGAGGTGTGAGCAGAGGTTTTATGAGGCTTAAATGAGATAATGGATGTAAAATACATTTCAAATCTTAAACCACTACATAAATGCCAAGTATTATTAATATTGTTTGCCTCGGCTCTCCAAATCTTCAGTTTAGAGATAATTTCATTTCCTGAGGTCTTTTACTTTACTCCAGCTGAGATCAAGCACAGTTTATAAAGTACTATAAATCAACACAGGGCAATGTTGCTAAATATTTAACAACCAGGCCTGGAATGGGGAGGCAATATATGTACACACACTTATAAGTGGCAAAGTGAATTACTAATACTTTCTTAAATCTAGGTAGTTAAACAAAAGAATAAATAAAGCTCACATAGAAAATTTAACAATTAGTTCTTCTTAAGCAAGTCAGTTAGACTCTTGCATTTGCTTAGGTATAAGAAACAGCAAGAAGGTTAAGGTGAAATAAGGTTGTAAGCCAGGCTGTAAAGGATTTTAAGATGCCCTCATAGAGGAGTTTGTATTTGTTTCTAGAGTTAGTAGTGAGTAGTGGAAGTTTATTGAACAGAGGAGTAACAGACTAATATCTGAATATAAATTTGAGGCAAAAAAGACCAATATATACAAAAATATAGCGTTGCATTGAGGGGAACAAAGAATTTGGAGGCTGAAGTTTTAACCTTGTATCACTTTGTGGTATAAACCTCAAGGACATTAAGTTAGTAATTTAACTCGTAAGACTGGATTGAACTAAATGACTTAAATCTCTCAGCTCTAAATCTACAGTCTGATCTATGAACTTTCAAGTATTATTTTAATGGACTTTTTCACTGTATGTCCTCCATGCATGGAATGCTCTCTTTTCTCATATTTAACTCCTGACTTCCCTAGCTACCTTCAAATCTGGGCTAAAAAACCACCGTCTACAGGAAACCTTTTCTCTTAACTCTAATTTAACCCTTCCTTCTGTTAGTTATTTCCAATTTATCCTGTAGGTAGCTTGTACCAGCACTGCCCTATCTTTCTTTGTATCCTAAGTGCCTGTAGGCATGTAACGGATGTATATTGACTGATTATTGAAATGGTCTAAGGATCATAGAATCTTAGACTTAAAAGATGGAAGCTCATTTAGTTCAAGTTCCCCATTTTATAAGTAAGGAAAGTGAGATACTAAGAAATTAAATGATTTGGCCAAGATCACATAGGCAACTAGAGTTAGAATTTGAACCCATTTGCTCTAACTACAAACCCAGGATTTTTGCCACAGCACCAATGCTTCCAAGGCATTTTAAATAATAATTTTTTTTTTTAAATTAACGCAGAAATTCAAGTCAACAAACTCATTAAAAGATGAATGACTATTGTATGAAAGGCACAGTGGAAGACACCTAGATAGGAAGACAAAAAATAGAACCTGAGACGGGTTCAGAGCTCAAAGAATTTCCTACCATGCACATTCTCTCTCTTGATTGGAGCCGCCCCCCCCCCCCCCCCCCATCTCCTCTCCCTCTCAATTACTGCAGACAAAGCTCTTTGATATAGGTAAGTCTTCATGCAGTTTAATGCTAAGTGCTTTCTAGAAATACAAAAAAGTAATTTATAATACAACCTACTGAGTAAAACTAGGAATTATTTTGTTTTATTTTCATTTTATTTTTACTTTCTAGCTTTCTTTCTTTAGAGCTCTTTCTTGTGCATGCAGCTCTTGAAGACTAAATTAGGTAGATTCCTGGGCCATCTAATGTCACCCGTCTGCAAAAAAGAATTCCTTTCAAGCTTTGTAAATATCAATGTTGGGGAACTACCCATACATATGTTATACAAATAAAAAGCTTTAAAAAAAAAATTCCTTTCTTCCACATTCCTGTTAAGTTCTCATCTAGCCCTTGCTTTTTTTTTTTTTTTTAAAGAAAAACAAAAACCAAAAAAATTAGAGAGAAAACCCACTACTTCACAAGTGATTAGGGACAGCTTTTAACTGTTAAGAATGAATAGTTCCTAACAATTAGGAATTGTTTGTTGCTTGCTTCTAACTTGTCCTTTCACTTTTCAATAGTCATTTATAGTTTTTTTCAGTAACAAGTGAACTGCTTAAAAGCAATTGATGGCATTAACCAATTTACTAAAGTAAGATAACATTATTGATCTTTAAACTATAGCTGGGGGAGTTTGTGGTTTGTTTATTTGTTTATTTTTAAAGATTTCTTAACCTTCGAGCAGGAAACACAAACAAATAAAAAGGGGCTAGTTCCTTTCTGCTTGATCCCAGTGGGCAGAACAAAGAGTGTTTAGTGAAAGTTGAGGAGTAGCAAATGTAGTTTTGACTGGTGAGAAGTTTGTAACAAAGCTTTCCCTGAGGACACCTGGTGAGTTACACTGTCACTGCAATTCCCCTACCCAAGCTGGAGGATTACTTATTGCACATGTGGGGAAAAAAAATCCTTTTTAAAGTACATAAGTGATATCAAAAAGCCTTTGATGACTTAGCCAACTGAAGTTTTGTAAGTGGATTTCTAATGGCAGAATATCAGGTAGAGGTGAGGGATAGGAAGACATTGGGAGAAGGATAGGAGACTATTTCTTCTTTGCTACTCTCCTGCTTTTAGCTTTTCCATACAGAGGGATTTGTTTTTATCACAGAGAAAGTCTCTTAAAACTACCAGTTGCTTCTATGGTTTAGGTAGCATGGAATCTAGGATTTTTCTCCACTGGTGATGGACATCAGAGCATACATTTTAGTTTTAACCGTGTAAAGACAAAATTTACAAGATTGGAATGAAATATGAAAGGATTCCCCTTTTCTATGCCCCACTCCCAATCATGGGAAGTCCACAGGTGTTAGAGATTACACATATTTTTGGACTTTTTAAATGTATTGATGAGTTGGTCTGATTTTTTTTTTTTCTCTCAAAAAACAAAATCTTATTCATTAAAGATGGCCCTCTGAGATGTGGAGGGATACTTGGGATAAATATAATGATTAAAAAAATAAGACATTATCAATAAAAGCTTATTTAAAAAAAAGACAGGATACAATCTCCATTGTTTCTCTCCAGTTTTATTTGCAGAAATGAAATCTGTGCAAACAGAACAATAAATAAAGAATGTAAATTGCTGGTGGAAGTCTTTTGTTTCAAGTTAAGAGAGACCAGAAAGTTTTATTTCTCCTAGCACAAATCTCTCCTAAAACATCTCCTCCTCTGACCTTATAATTAAGTCTCTTCATACAAAACAACAGAAGTTTAGGACACCCCTAAGGGCTATTTCCTGTAAAGCCAGAGTACAAATTGCAGTAACAATTGATGGTCTTGGTAACAACTATAATCTTTCTCCCACATCCCCATCCTGGGGAGGAACTTGTTAAAAATTACATACATACATATACACAAACAGAGAATAAGTGAGGCATTGAAGGGTAGGGTGGAGTGAGGTGGGCTCCATGAAGTGGAGACAAGTATGTCAAAAGACCAGATTCCCAATTAGGAGGAGAGTTTTAAAACTGAAAAGTGACACAGAAATTATCTAATCTCACATTCTCTTTTTATTCAGGAAACTGAGGCTTAGAGAGGATGGGGAATTTGCTCAAGGTTATCTGGGCAGTAACTGACCTTTAGGAAATCATTTAATCTCTCCCTAAGCATTCAGTTTTCTCAAGTGGAAAGCAAAACAAAGATTACAAAACATAATAATAATTTATAAGAAGTCAATTAATCCTCATTTAAATTTTTTTTCTTTAAGACTAAACAACAGAGATCTTTTTTTTTTTTAATTTCAATGCTACAGTCAATAAATATTTATTAAGCATCTACTCCAGATAAGGTTTAAAAAAAAAAAATTAAAGCTCTTTTGCTAAAGAGATGAGTCAGGACAAGGGTTAAAATCCCAGATTACTTGTGTGATCTTGGGAAAGTCCTCTAACCAATTTGAGTTTTAGTTGTAAAATGAAGAAATACATGGAATAAATATATGGCCTCTGAGATCCCTTCCAACTCTGGAGTCATGATGTTCATTCTATCTTAAGTTTAGAAGAATGGCAATAACTTGATGCAGACTACATTGTTGATAAAAACTGGTGCTCAGTCATATAAAATAATTATTAATATACACAACAGGAAAATTAGAATAGAGAAGTAGAATATGTAGGTTATATTTCATGAAAGTAGCCTCTACTCCTTTATTTCTCTCTAAACTCTGCTCCTGGTTACAGATATCTTTCTCTGCTTCTTTCTGTGTGTGTGTGTTTTTCCCCCTTCTAGTTAGGATTAGAATGTAAACTCTAAGAGGGTAAGGAGTATCTTATTTTTTGCTTCTATTTGTATTTCCAACCTGTAATACTTGACTTGGCACATACATAAGAATTTAATAAATGCTTGATGATATGAAGTAACCTCTACTGCACTTCCTTTTCCCCAAAACAAAATTCTCAATTCTCAATTCTAAGAGTACAATATATTCAACAACATTCATATTATACATATCTTGCTCTTTATGTATTTGTTTGCAAGTTGTCTCCCCCATTAGATTGTAAACTTCTTGAGGGCAAGGCCTGGCTGTTGCCTCTTTTATCGTCCTCAGTGCTTAATACAATGCCTGGCATGTAATAGGCACTAAATAAATGTTTAAGAGAATTATTAAATTCTCTTAAATTTTCCTTTTCCATAAATTATTGAGCCTTAGGAATCACTTTTTTAAAAGTGTAATTTAATTTAAAAAAATAATAAAATTTATTTGATATACACATAATAACATTTTCCAAATTCTATTTAAAAATAAATTTATTAATTTAACCTTATAGTAAAAAGTAAATAAATGCAAAATACATAAAATATGGACTATTTTGTCTGTAACCCTTTCTAGTTCTTATGATTATATTTTCATGTGTGTAATATTTTCTTAAAGGCAAATATAAATATTGACTATATTCTGATTAGTTTCTTGAACAGTTCAATAATAAGAATCTAGAACAAATGAATTAATGAATGAAATTGTATATTTTCTTAAGAATAAAAGTGATTATGTTCTATAAGAAACGACCAGCAGGATGATTTCAGAGAGGTCTGGAGAGACTTGCATGAACTGATGCTGAGCGAAATGAGCAGAACCAGGAGATGGTTATACATGGCAACAACAAGACTATATAATGATCAATTCTGATGGACATTGTTCTCTTCAACAATGAAATGTTTCAAACCAGTTCCAATTGTTCAGTGAAGAAAGCCATATACACCCAGAGAGAGGGATGTGAAATGTGGATCACAACATAACATTTTCATGCTCTCTATTGATGTTTGCTTGCATTGTGTTTCCTTTCTTTGATTTTTTTTTCTTGTAGATATGATTTTTCTTGCACAAGATAAGTGTGGAAATATGTATACATATATTTGATTTATCAAGTATTTTAACATAGTTAACATAATCCAATTAGTGGATTTCCTGCCTTCTAGGGGAGGGGTGGGGATTAAGGGGGAAAATTTGTAACAGAAAGCTTTGTAAGGGTCAATGTTGAAAAATTACCCATACATATGTTTTGCAAATAAAAAGCATTTTAATAAAGAAAAAAAATTTAATTTAAAAGAATAAAAGTGATTATATATATATTTACATATATATACACACATAATGATCTATATTTTCCCAGGGTAACACCAATGATTTAATATAATTAAAAATTAATATATATAGTGTAGGCAATTGCCTAATGATGGGCAATTGCCCATCATTCTCAGGGCCTCAATATCCTCATCTACCAAAAAGAATGTGATTAGTCTAGAGGATCACTTAATTCTAGAACACCTCAAGTTCTAAAAGTTCATGATTCCATATTATTGCTGTGTAAGAAACGACCAGCAGGATGATTTCAGAGAGGTCTGGAGAGACTTGCATGAACTGATGCTGAGTGAAACGAGCAGAACCAGGAGATCATTATACACGGCAACAACAGTATTACATGATGATCAATTCTGATGGACATGGCTCTCTGCAACAAAGAATTTTCTCAAACCAGTTCCAATTGTTCACTGAAGAAAACCATATACACCCAGAGAGAGGGATATGAAATATGGACCACAACATAACATTTTCATGATCTCTATTGAGGTTTGCTTGCGTTGTGTTTCCTTTCTCTGATTTTCTTTTTTTTTCTTGTAGATAGGATTTTTCTTGCACAACTTATCAAGTATTTCAACATTATTAACATGTAGTGGACTTCCTGCCATCTAGGGGAGGGGAGGGGACTGGGGGTAAAAGTTGTAATGGAAAGCTTTGTAAAGATCAATGCTGGGGAATTACCCATACATATGTTATACAAATAAAAAGCTTTAAAAAAAAAAAAGTTCATGATTCCAAAGGTTCTTCTGAGGAGCCCAATCTGAAGGAGATATATATGCAATGGTAAGATTAGAGTGTCTATCTTCTTTTCTGGAGGAGGACTCAATACAAAATACTTGAATTACTTAAGACACCCACACACCCATCATCACTCCTCAAATTGCTTTTTTTCCCCCCAAGACTAAATTTGTCTTATCAAGATTCTGCACTACTTTGTGAGTGAAAAGGGTGAAAATACAAGAGAAGAAAGCCTAAAACAAAGAGGAGAAAAATGTTGGTAGGTGAGGGAGAAACAGCCTTGGGATAAAGCAAATCTGAAACTATGTAGCAGGCACATCTATAGGTGAGATTCTTAACCCATGCATTATGGCAGGTTGACCTTTTAGAAGCCAATTAGGCCAGAAAATCTTTTATGCTATCATTCGAACAACAATTCAGATGCCTATTTTATCTGCAAAAATGCTGATATCTATTTTATCTAGAAAGAGGTCAAAGCCATCCCTCAGAAAATAAACAAGAGAATAATTTTTTTTTTATCCCTTGCTCTCTTCCTTTTCTACAATCTTCACCTTTTCCTCAGCAGTTAGTCATCATGTATTATTAAATGCTTATTTTGTGTTGGAGATATAAAGGGAAAAGATATTCTCCTTTCTCAAGTACTACATAGTCTAAGTGGGAGGATAGACAAAATGAAGGGAGGGGAGGGAAGGAGAGAGGCAGAGAGAGAAGGGGAAGGAGAGAGAGGGAGAGAGAAGGGGAGAGGGAGAGAAGAAGGGAGGGAAGGAGGAAAGGAAGAAGGCAAAGAGAGAGGGAAGGAGGGAAAGAAAAAAGAGGAAGAAGGGGGGGGGAAAGGGAGAGGCTGATAACATTTGAAAAGTGAGTGATAACAGATGGAAAATTTGAAAACTCTATTTGTACCCACAGGATGCCAAAAGGCTTAAAAGAAAGACTTCACGATGATAAATGACAGATCCTTTATGGATTATTTTTGGGAAAATATGGAGAAGTAGTTTCATCATGGAGAGGGGTAGATGAGATGAAACTACATGCTTTGAAGTATTATCTTATTATGGTTTAAATAAAGGTAGTACTCTGACCAATAGGTGTGTACTCTCTAAAGGCAAATGTATATATTTAATGACATTATACATGTGAAAAATGACAATTACTGTTCACTAGCTGTGAGAAATGCATGTGCTAGAAGAAACTGTTCTTCCCATGATTCATAAACATAAAGAATTCCCTGTAGCTTGTACGATACACTGAACTATATATCCTGTACATGTTACATCTGCTTATGTAACAAAAAGGCAGCTTTCTCTATAGTAAAGATTGGAACATAATAGTTTCACTAGAAGTTTTTTTTTACAATAGTCAATTCCTATTTTAGGCCGCAATTTCCCCTAACACTTACAGAATAATACTGTTTAATGATAAAAATTGATTCCTTTTACCAGTTATTTTTTAATAACACAAAAGACATCTTTTCCTGTACTTCATATAAAATTTGTCTCTAGCTGTCTCATGATTTTATGCGATTGGAATAACATTTCTAATTTGCTCTGTTATTGTCCCACTGACAAACATTAGTTCTGAGAATTTAATGGCTTAAAACTCAAAAGTTTCCCTTTTCCTTATTTCACCTAAAACTAATAACCCCAGTAGGAACCTTGTACCTATCCCCCAAAATGAAAGAATTAAGATTTACATAATAGGATATGTTTCCCCAAAGTTGCCTTTGAAAAACTATCTAGTATTTTTTTTTTTTTTTTGCTTTTTGCTGAGGCAAATGGGGTTAAGTGACTTGCCCAGGGTCACACAACTAGGGAATGTTAAGTGTCTGAGACCAAATTTGAACCCAGATCCTCCTGACTTGAGGGCTGGTGCTCTATCCACTGCGCCACCTAGCTGCCCCGTATGTAGTATTTTTTACAAAGGTTTTGTTTTTCTTTTTTTCTTTTTCACTGGGGGAAGGTAGATTAAAAGAAGAGAAAAATGCTTATAAATTGAAAAAAATAATTTAAACAAAAAAACTATATAGGAAATTAATATAAATTACATATACTACAAACTCTGATTCAGGCTGTTCAACTGGGATAACATGAACATTACAATTCCATTCTCTTCTGTTGCTCAAAACAGATTGGGAAACTATCAGGTTCCATTTTTTTTTTTTTTCTTAAGGATGTGGTATTTTCTGAAGACATCATTCTACTATATTATGATAGTAGCAGCATTGGGATAGGCAGAGAATCAAATCATTAGAAGGATTACAGTAAGCCATTCATTTTCAAAAGGGAGAAAAATGGGCATTTTTTCCAGCCAATTAAGGTGATTACTAAACCTGCAGTTCAAAGAAATACAGGTAATGAGTCAGGGAATTATTACCAAATGATATCGTTTTTTTTTTTTTTTTTTTTGTTTTTTTTTTTTTTTTTTTTTTTTTTTTTTTTTTTTTTTTGGTTTTTTTTCTGGCAGCCTTGAGTGCTACACTGGTACCTCTTACATTAAAAAAAAAAAAAAAACAAAAAAAAAACCCCAAAAACAAAAAAACCAGAAACCTAGAGAAGTGAAAGTTCTTTGGAAGAAAAGAGATAAGAAATATGAATGTGAAGGTAGGGTCGGGTTACAACCTGCCCAAAAGGAAGGAACATGCTCATTGATGAGATCATAAAAGCAATGAAATATGTATGACCTAGGTGATTGAAAGCAAGTCATTCCCTGTCTCTGATCCTCAGTTTTTTCATCTGTAAATAGGGAACTAGATGGTCTTTCAACTCTTTTAACTGTAAATCTAGAATCTTATGACTCCATTGTGAAAGAAGCAGGTATTGCTTCTTGTTTTCCAATGTTTACCTTGTGTATACTTTATGAAATTTTCCAGATTTTCAGAGAATAGCCAAATCATGTTTCATTCTGTTTTGTTTTTCGTTTGACCCTTTGTGACTACATTTGGGGTTTTCCTGGCAAAGACTTTAGAGTGGTTTTCCATTTCCCCTCTCAGCTCATTTTACAAATCAGGAAATGGAGGCAAACAGGGTAAGTGATTTGTCCAGGATCACATGGGTAATAAGTGTTGAGATCAGATCTGAGCTTGGAGAGATGAGTCTTCCTGACCCCACACATAAAGCTTCTCCCCACTGGGAAATCAAATCCCAGACTTCTGAGTGACAGAATGGGTGAGGAAATACCACTATATTAATGAGAAAGTGGTCATATTCTATTCATTCACTAGATACTAGACCATTTTATAAAGGAAAACTGTGGAATCTCCTTTTTTGGAGACAGTAAAGAAAAGGGTAAAAAGACTTTATTTTTCTGAGATGGTTGGAATCTGGTACAACCTAAAGTCAAAGGAATTCACTTACCCTCAGAAGAACTTTTCCAATCCTACTTTATTATTTCAGTGCAATTGGAGAGAAGGGGAAAGGGCAGAGGGAATAAGTACTTATAAAGCACCCACTAGGTACTTTACAAATATCTCATTTGATCTTTAAAATAAGCCTATCAGATAGATTCCTTTAAACTCATTTTATAGTTGTGACCACTCCAGGATCACACAGCTGGGAAATGTCTGAAATTAAATTCAAATTCAGATCTTCTTCACTCTAGATATAGAGCTTAAGTTATTGCACAATTTAGCTCCCTTTAACTGAAAGAAAATTACAGAATTTCTTCTCAAACTCTTTCTGGTTACTAGCTGATAGTAATGAAGAAGTTATATCCTATTGTGTATACAAATAAAATCTATCTGAAAAAACCCTCCTCTTAAAAGATTCTAGAGTGGTTTGGTTTTGTAGGAAAATACCAGTATAGTTTTACTTTTCTAATTCAAATAGTATCAAAACTTTTGACCTTTCTAGCCAGGCTGAGGCATCTGAAATGATGAAAGGGCAATTTCAGAGGAATGTTTATTTCTAGATCTTGCAACTGTGATGTTTTTTCAATGATTTGTTTTAGCTTAGATAGTCTTAACTGAAATTTAACAAACACTTTTTACTTCTTGTCCCTTTCAAACATTATCTGTACATAATAGCTAGATCTCAATGATTATGAAATTGCCATTGAGGTGGGGCCGCTAGGTGGCGCAGTGGATAGAGCACCAGCCTTAAAGTCAGGAGGACCTGAGTTCAAATCTAATCTCAGACACTTAACATTCCCCAGCTGTGTGACCCCGGGCAAGTCACTTACCCTCAATTGCCTCAGCAAAAAGTAAAAAAAAAAAAAAAAAAAAAAAAAAAAGAAATTGCCTTTGAGGTCTAGCTAATAATTAGAAAAACTAATTTCCATGTCATGGATGAATGGTCGTGTAAGTTACCATGAATGAAAAAATATTAATGGAGACCTTGTTTTATATGCATAAATTATCCAGTTATATTGCCCTTTTCTATAATTCTATCATGAAAAATATATGAATATATGCACATATTTTATAGTAGATAGCTACATATAAAATACATGTTACATATGTAGTATATAGTTTTGTCATTGTCAGTATATTTATATATTAAATTAAATTTATGTTTATTCACTTGTGAATAATAATCATAAAGTAGAATGATCAGAACATTGGACTGAGAGTCAAGACCTATTTTTTGTCTCTTCTGCTCCCCATATGTGGGAATGAAGAAGTACCTTACTCTCTCTAGAGCTTATTTCCTTATCCATAAGATAAGAGGGTTGAATTACACAACCTCCAGAGTTCTCTAAAGAGCAAAAAGAAATCTTAAGTAAAGTGCTTTGCAAACCTTAAAGTATTATGTAAATGTTCATTACTATTAAACCACATGCCATTTTCCACATGCCATTTGTTAATCTGCATATTTTTCTTCCTGTTGAAAGAATAATTTTATTGCAATATAATTACTAAAGTGTGTTTAAACCATGACTGAGATTTGGGAAAGACTGAATTTAGAAAGACCAATGAAACCCACTACATCCTGGGCCATCTCCAGTGGTCTTGGTCTTTATTTTATCACTGACTTTGATGGAGAAGAGAGAGTGAAGCTGATGATTTTATGCAAACTCTTCCTCACTTAAATTTAATTCATATACAAGTCAAAACATCATCCTCATGATGTCATTGGTCCTCTTTGAGAATGAAGGTTGAAAAACAACAATAACACTGATAAGGAAATGATTTTGTGCTGGAAAAGCAGCAGTGTTAGGAAAGATGAAGGGAGTTCATTCTTGGCTCTACCCAGTGGAGTACCTTTCTACTTCAAGAAATTCCTGCGGGGCAGCTAGGTGGCGCAGTGGATAGAGCACCAGCCCTGAAGTCAGGAGGACCTGAGTTCAAATCTGGTCTCAGACACGTAACAGCTGTGTGACCCTGGGCAAGTCACTTAACCCCAATTGCCTCAGCAAAAAAAAAAAAAAAAACCAAAAAAAAAAAAAAAATTCCTGCTATATCCACAAGCCCAGAAAAGAGAAGAGACTGTGGGCTAAGCAGCTCATACAGTTTCGAGTTGTAAGGCTGGCCACTGAGATACTGCCTTGTGTGGTCAATACCCTGGGAAACTTTCATACTGTGGAAACTTCCTTTGTGCATTTAATGGTCCACATTTTAGTATTGTCCTCATATAAATCAGAATTCATTTTTTTAACTATTCTGTATGTTATTCTGTATGACTAATAGGGAAATACATTTTGCATGATTATACATGTATAATTTATATCAAATTGTTTGCTCTGTCAGAGGGAAGGAGAGGATTTGGAATTGAAAATTTTAAAAAATGAATTTAAAACATTGATTTTTACATAAAATTTGAAAATTTTTTTGAAAAGATATTCATTATGTGATTATTGTTTTTTCATAGTACGAATGAATATTCATTCAAACAGAATGATAAATTCTGCTCACCAAGTTGTAAGTCATGTTGAAAACTGAATTTTCCAATTAGACTGGTAAGTTTAAAAAAGGAGATTGACTGACATAAATACTCCTGAGTTTGAAATAGATATGGGGGATTTTGTTCCCTGCTCTGTGACTGATTTTGGTTGCCAATTCTCTTACGAGCACCTGGAGGCAGTGAGTTAAACATGGCCTCCTCAAAACGATCTGATAATAATCATGACTTCCAAAGACAAATAAAGTAATGGACTATAGAGAATCATATATATATATATATGTATATATATAAACATATGTTTATATTTACACAAATATATTATACACATACACGTCCTTAAATATGGCCAATATCTTGATTAGTTTATATGTGTGTATGTATGTATGTGTAACATTTATTATAAGAGAAGACTTCTTAGTATTTGGATGGTGGAGTGATGGGCAGTGATAATGGAAAAAAACAGCATCGAAAATATTTTAAGAGTTAGAAAACCATAAAAAATGATCTGATATTAAGATCCTATGATAATCTAATTGCAACATGATAAAACTTTTTGAAGTTTTAAAAACAAAATTGATTTGTTGGAAGACACAAATGTTTAACATTTATCTTATGCATGCCTTGACCTATTTATTCTATGATGTTACTTAAATTTTTTTCATTTTAATATATAAAATAATCCATGACAGGGTGAATTTCATTCCTATAAGTACATTCTTTTGTCTGCAATCATTTCAACAACCAATAAGCATTTGTTAAGCTGTGCCATTCACATGGGGGAAGGGAAGGCTGGAACCATAAAGGAGAGAGCAAAAGTACTTCCTGCCCTCCAGAAGTTTATATTCTAATGAGAGAAAAACCCCAAAATTAGCTATCAGAGCTGGAACTAATCTCCAACTTCAAGTGTCAGTCTTCTATGCTCTTCTCTTTCTATGACTCTCCCTAGTACTATGGCCTTCAATCCTTGCTGTCATTCTGAAGTATACAATCCATTCCTCTTTGGTCTTTCTCTTTATCTTTTGCTTTGAATATTTCTCTCTTCATTTATCTTTTTTTTTTTTTTTTTTTTACTTTTTTTCATTCTTTCCCTTCCCTCCAAGTGCCGCTTTTCTTTAACTCACATTTTGTTCCTTTCCCCCCATTCTGTTCTTTTTTTTTCTTCCTCTTTTCCTTTTAATATAGATGCTCTTTTTCTCCTTTGTACATACATGGTGTGCTCATTGAATTGCCAGTTGTCCTGACCTTTGTCTTGCTATTCGACTTCAATGACTGTGGAAGAGAGACTGAGGCTGATGACTTGGTCTAACTCACTGGCAAGTCAAGACACCATGCCATGATGTCATTGGTCCTCTTTGAAAACAAAGAATGAACAAGAATTCATTGAACAAAGCTTAATGTTTTTTATTCTTAATTTGTAAAGCATTTGATTTGAACATATCTTTTTTATGAAAAAAAAAGTTATTGCTTTTTGTATATGGTCCTTGATGGAATAATTTTCTAACTGATTTAGTGACCCTTAATAGCAAAAAGATATTCTGTCCTCTATATCTAAAATGTCCAGATTATCTTGTCATTTGGGAATCTATCTATATGGAGCTATAGTTTTGCCACAAATGTAATTCTTTGTAATATTCTACTTAAGAAAATAATATTTTTACACACACACATCCATGAATGTACATCCATCAGATACTTCCAGTGTTTATAATTAAAATGAAGACTTACAAACTACTTTTTCTCCCTAAGCCTTGTAGAAACCAAAACTGGATGCAACCTTGCCACATGATTTTAGCTGTTACCCACTTTTTTCCCTTTTTAAACAAAATTGTATTTTAATTGTTAGGCAGATAATCTCTTAATTTTTGCTTTTAAAAAAAAAATTCTAGACCTAGAATTCAAGTTACATGAACTTTAAAATAATAACAGTAATAATGCCACTAAATGATTTTAAAAAAATACAAAATAGGCTTAAATAAAGAAGATAATATGGGTGGCATGAAGGACCAATTAAAATAAATGAGCCCATAATACTTCCATAGTTGTAGGTACCCAATAAATGCTTATTGATAAAGATAAAGTTTCAAACTTTTTTTTAATATGCTTTGTTTTCAGCCAAATAAAAATATTTTTGGCATGAAGATGAAGGATTAGATGAATAGGAAGGAAAAATGAAAACTTCCCCCTAATTATTTTTATATGACAGGATTTGAAAATCTTGAAAGCAGATTTTTTTCTTTTATTTAGAAGAAAGAATGCTGGACTTGAAGTGATATTGCTTGTGTTTAAATTCCTGTTATTATTGTAAGACAGGCCTGACTGAGGCTAATTTCCTGATCTTAATATTGTAAAGAAAAGAAAAGAACCACAAAAGTAAGATCTGTTGGTTAACAAAAGGAAATTTACTTAGCAATTGCAAAGGAAGGGCTCCGGGAAGGCCACAATGTTGATTCAGATGAATTGGACCAATTAAGACTATGTAATGATTCCTATAGGGTTTACAGAAAAGAACCAGCCTACTTTATCTTAAAAGGCCAAGGACTCTGATAGGTACTCTTCCTCCTATGGTAGGTCATTTACTAATTTCATAAGCTTGGTAAATTACAAATTTCCTGACCCCTGTTTGTCTCATCTTTCAAAGTAAAGAGTATATGAACATACAATTCTCTATAGCTTAAGATCTGTCAAACTCTTAAAGAATAAAGATTATATGTCCTGGAATGCTATTCTTGGCAACTGAAAAAATGAAACTTTTAACATATTTAATTGTATATTTGGATTTATTTTTAATGATCACTATCACTAAATTATTACTCATGGTAAATGCTCATTATTAATTGCAATTAAAATCCACCAGAATTTTGATATGCCTCATTACTTTGGCATATAAATGGATAAAAATGGGGGAAATAGTAGTTAAAATGAGATAATTTCCTGAACTTATAAAACTACACTATATTAGCAAAGGAAAAAATGTCCAGAAACACTGTATTATTTACCACGAAACTTCTGAGGAAAGGGAGATACAAAGAGAATGATTGGAACAGAAATGGATCTGTTAAATTGAGTGGGGGAGGGATGCAAAGATTAAAAAAAAACCTTTAGAAAGTTTTTCTGACATATGAAAAAAGGCAACTATGAATTTTAAGGGGATATAAAATTTAGCTTATGGCAAACAAAGATTAATAGTTGAAGTCAGTTTTGTTGAATTTGGGCTTTAACAGAAATTAGAGAGTGTTGGAAGAACAAAGGGAGGACTGTCTCAGCAGTTGGGAACCTCCACTGAACGCCCCCCCCCCAAAAAAAAGCCATTCAAAGCTTGCCTTCCCTTCTCTCCTAGTCATAATGCTATACATTTTCAGCTATGACAGCTAAGTTTGGAAAGAAAACAAAGAGAAATCCGGATTGCCTTAAAAAAAATTTTTTTTAAGTTTTCTGTAACATTGTTTTTGTTTTGTTTCCTTGCTTTTTGGTGGAGAAGTCTCAGTTATTTGCACTCCAGCTAATGACAAAAGCATCAAAACATCAGTAGCAGCAGCTATAACAGAGTACAAAGAAAACTCAACAAGGAGCCCTGGTGTCATGACCCACAAAAATGACCAAAACAATTATGAAGGATGCTGTTGATTCTTTAAAGATTATGTTACTTCTGCAAAAATTTCTTTTCTATCTTGATCATTCTCTATTCTCTGGGAGAGGCCAGATGGGGCATTTTGGAGTATTTGTGCTTCTACATGAATTCTATGCTCTTTTATGAGCTCATGGTGGCAAACTCTGTTTTGATCCTGGGAGCCATCATTGGAGATTGGATAGAGAAGAATGTAAGGTTTAAAGTGGCCCAGACTTATTTGATTGTACAGAATGTTTTAGCCACCATCCCAATTATGTTATTTAACATAAAGCTGATCTTCTGACCACGGATAGTGAATGGGTTCTTACTTCCTATTATATCCAGTTTATTACATCATATATATTGCAAATTTGACCAGCACTGTAAGGAATCACAATTCAGAGACTAAATTGTTGTTGTTGCAGGGAGTACAGAAGCAAATTAGCAGGTATGAATATTATAATGTGAAGAATTGATCATTTAACTAATATTTTGGCTCCCATGGCTATTGGTCAGATAATGATATTAAGTTCTTCAATGACTGGCTATGGGCTCATCTCTGGATGGAATTTATTCTCCATGTGAATTCAGAATTTCTTACTGTGGAAAGTTTACCAGAAACCCCAGTTCTGGCTTTGAAAGCTTCTCCAAAGTCAGATGAAAGAACTGAAACAATTGAATCTACATAAAAATATTAAATCAAAAGCCCAGGAGGGATACCATCTGATAAGTGAAAAAGACCCTAAGTATGAGTTTCAGAATAAAAAAGAGCCTGGCTATGTTTCCCCACAAAGCCTTTCCATACTTTCAATGAGGGATGGCTTTTATACTAAACCAACCAATGTTTCTTGCTGGCATGGCTCTTTCTTTCCTTTATATGATTGTCCTGTGCTTTGATCACATCACTAGTGACTATGTTTCCCTTCAGGGAATGAGTGGCTTAGTGCTCAGTCACTGCATGGCAGCCTTTGCATGCAGTGAAAACCACAAGACTATGAGAAAAGCGTGGCTTGATTTAAACAGGTTTCATCTCTGTAATAACTGAGATAGTCTGACCCTCTCATGATCTCTGTTTTCATGCATTCTTCCTTTGAAGACATCTATACTAGATTAATTCAAAGAAATCATTCCCAGTAGTACTAAAGAAGGACTTGAAGCTATTTTTTGCAACTGAAATGTACAATTTTCTAATTGAGTCTTATCTTTAAAGGATTCACAGAGATGAGTCCAAAGCCTGTCTCTTTAATCTCTATCAGGTTGCTGTTTGCAGGGGTAATTGCTATTGGACTTAGTCTTTGGGTCTTCAATTTGATTGTGATATAGTTACTGCAAGAAAATATAATAGAGTTGGAATGAATGAGGTATTATATGTAGTTACAGATCTTTATGAATTATCTTCTAGATCTTGTGCATTTCATCATGTTCATTTTGGCTCCCAATCCTGAAACTTTTGGTTTACTTATGTTGATTTCAGTCTCTTTTGTGGTGGTAATGATGTATTTCTGATGTATGTCCAGAAAACTCTTGGAAATCAGCTTTTTGTCTGTTGTCCTGATAGAAAAACAATTTCCAATGAAGCAGAAAGTATGTGTTTCTTGTGTAAGAGAGTTAATTGTTGTTATTCCCGTTACTTTAGAATACCCTTAAATGATCAAGATGTTTCTTTTGAACTTCTGAGGTATGCTTTAAGGGACAAGTTTCAAAGAAACTAAAAATATATTAATGTGAGTAACAGAGTTCCCTTCATATCTAGAGATTAAATGACTAGGAAAAATGCTCCATCAACTGACATATAGGGAATATTTTGGTAATGTTGATGTTCCCCTTTTACTTTAATGGTTAGAATAGAAAAATGATGTTTATGCTTTAATATGATTGTGCTTTGATAGATGTCCATTTCTTATCCATCTATATATTCTAGAATTCAGATTATTGTTTGCCCCCTAAAATGGTAGTTGTATTCATTCTTTTTGAGTAAGGTTAGCCTCATTTCCTTATATCTTCTCCCCGTTATTTAAATATAGTTAATTAAAATGGTTTCTCCTCCAGACATAAAAATTGAAGTTTGTTAAGCTGGTCTCAGTATTGTCCTATTTATGGTGAGGGTTTGAGAGATATGTGGGAAGTTTTGATACTCATCTAGTACTTTCTTGCCATGGATATTTTGGTTGAATCTGAGAGAGCACATTTATTTTTATTATTACCACATGGCATAGAATAGAGCAAAATATATTATATAAACATAGCATTTCACATAATGAACTAGCATAGATATTACAGATACACTTATACCATAGCATTATAACCATCTTTACATAAAGATGCAAGACATACTGAAAGTAGTCTGGATTATATAAACTGAAAGCTAGAAATGAACACAAGAAGTATCTAAATTTTACTCCGACCACTGAATTAAATCAACTCTATAATCCTGGATTATAAGAGTCTTAAATCTAGTGAATTCAATGTAAAGTGTGATGAGTAAATTGGCAAAATTTTTGTTTTACAAATCATCTGACATGCTTTTAAGCAGACTTTTGGTAAAGTAATTCTATATGTATCCTTTTGTAGCCACAAACTAAAATACTTTTATAGTAATATTGGGTTCAAAAATGTGTTCTACCTAAATGTCTTTAGAAAAACAAGAACTATGGTATTTTGCTTTCTGAGATTTACCAGTCATTATTGAATATGCCAGCACCAAGTTGGGCACTTTCATAGGGACTGCAATATATTGCTTAAGAGCTTCTCCTTTTCCTCCTTCTCTTTCTCCTTTTTCTCTTCCTTTTCCTCCTCCTACTCCTTTTTCTTCCTTCTTCCTTCTTTTTCTTCTTTTTCCTTCTTCTTCTTCCTTCTTTTTTTCTTCTTCTTCCTTCTTCTTCTTTCTTTTTTTTCTTCTCCTTCTTCCTTCTTCCTTCTTTCTTCTTCTTCTTCTTCTTCTTCTTCTTCTTCTTCTTCTTCTTCTTCGTGTGTATGTACATGCTTAATTTTTTCCTTCTTCCTTTTTTGTTTTTCCTACAATTTGTCTAGACTAGTCTTAAATTAATTAAAGACAATTAAAAATTAAAAATAAAGACAAAAAAATTAAACACAAACATATATATATACATACATATACATAAACACACAAATACATATATGCATATATACTCAAACATACATCTACATATATGTAAATACATAAGCACACATACATCATGCATATACATACGTATAAGTATATGAACTAAAGGAGCCAAAAGGTTATGAGGGTTCCATCACTTATGTAAAGAGATTTTATTACCCAATGAATTGTGTTATAGAGATTTGAATAAGTCAGTTTACCCAGGTTAAAGTATAATAGTGGACCAAATCTAGACCTCAGACAAACACTAGTGTCAAAATAGTAAAATTTGTTCAACTTATCTTTGGCAAATATAACAGACTCTAGGTGAGCATGTCTAACTTTGTTAATAGGGGAGTTTCTAACTGATATTTTGCCTCAAGTAAGAATAATTTTCTTTTTTTTTCTTTTTTTTTCTTTTACTATTAATACTTTTTATTTGCAAAACATATGTATGGGTAATTCCTAAACATTAACCCTTACAAAGCTTTCTGTTACAATTTTCCCCCCCTACTCCCCACCCCTCCCCTAGATAGCAGGATATCCACTACATGATAATTATGTTAGAATACTTAAATCGAATATATGTATAGTTATTGCCACACATCATTTTTTTGGTCAGGAGAAATCGTATCTATAAGAAAGAATAATCCGATAAAAAATACAATGCCAGCAAACATCAATAGAGAACATGAAAACGTTATGTTGTGGTCCACATTTCACATCCCTCTCTCTGGGTGTATATGGCCTTCTTCACTGAACGATTGTAATTGGTTTGAAGCATTTCATTTTTGAAGAGAGCCATGTCCCTTAGAACTGATCCTCATATAGTATTGTTGTTGCCGTGTACAGCGATCTCCTGGTTCTGCTCATCTCACTCAGCATCAGTTCATGCAAGTCTCTCCAGGCTTCTCTGAAATTGTCCTGCTGGTCGTTTCTTACAGAGCAATAATATTCCATAATATTCATATACCATAATTTACTCAGCCACTCTCCAATTGAAGGGCATCTATTCAGTTTCCAGTTTCTAGCCACTACAAAAAGAGATGCCACAAACATTCTTGCACATGTGGGGCCCTTTCCTTCCCTTATGATTTCTTTGGGATATAAGCCCAATAGAAACACTGCTGGGTCAAAGGGTATGCACAGTTTGATAACTTTTTGAGCATAGCTCCAAATTGCTCTCCAGCATTGTTGGATCCATTCACAGCTCCACCAACAATGCATCAGTGTCCCAGTCTTCCTACATCCCTCCAACATTCATTGTTATCTTTTCCTGTCATTTTAGCCAATCTGACAGGTGTGTAGTGGTACCTCAGAGTTGTCTTAATTTGCATTTCTCTGATCAATAGTGATTTGGAGCACCTTTTCATATGATTATAAATAGTTTTAATTTCATCATCTGAAAATTGTCTGTTCATATCCTTTGACCATTTATCAATTGGAGAATGGCTTGAATTCAAGTAAGAATAATTTTCAAGACTTGAACTTGGATCCTCTTTTAATCCTTTGAGGTTCGAGATGTTTGATACAGTCATGTGAAATTATATATATTTTTTCTATACAAACCTTGCTTAGGAATGGTAGCATTTTAAAAATCTCTATATTCCTAAAGTATTTATCACCATTCTCTCTAATTGCACAGATAACAAAATAGGACAAAAGATTAACTTCATGAGTCAAGGAAAAAAGAACCCGAGTAGACTCAATAATACTCATAGATTAGTAATAGACATAAACTCAATTCCTAGCCAATAGTCCACAGTTCGTTGTTGAGAAGCTGAGGGAACATGTCCAGATAAAACATGATTTACTATATCCAAGTGTGCTGTCCTGTCTTCCCTAATAAGAGGAGTAAAGGCATAGAAAGAAGAAATTGATAAACTACATGCTCAACTCCCTAGATTTTCAAGGACTTGTTGTTAAAGAATGAGATTGTCTTTTATGAATTCTGGGGGCGACAAGTTGAATTATTATGATTTGGGAATTATGTAATGACACAACTTTTCTATGAACTCTTTAAAGTTTGTTCTCCTAAAATATGGGTCCACATTAATAATAAAAAATATGTTTAAAATGATTGTACATGTATGACCTATGTCAGATTGCTTGCCTCCTTGGAGTGGGGAAGGGTAGGGAAGGAGGAAACATATTTGGAATTCAAATGTTACAAAAATGAATATTGAAAACTATCTTTATGTATATTGGAAAAATATAATACAGACAGAAAAAAAGAAAATATTGGGTGCATGGCAGACTTTTTCTGGCTTTCTACTTTTTTGCATCATGAGTTCTAATGTTGAGTAGTTACTTTCCCCCAATAACATGCCTATCATTTTTATCCCATCAAACAGTTCCTCCTTGACCCTGAAGAATCAGTTATGGAACAGTAGTTCTTTTTCTCTCCCTTAACTTTTGGATAATAAAATCATAATTTCATTTTCATGGAAATTTTCAGACCTTCACTATTTTGCCATCACTTAGGAACCTCTTCTCTTCTCCCATGAAATATTGATTCCATTTGTCTAAATCATATCTAAAGCCTGATTGCAGTCATCTACCCAGGTAATCCTCTCTCTTTTGTCCTCCTCTCTTTGTCTTCCCTACTTTTGCTATCACACTTAGGGACTTCAATACACATGTTGCTATCTTCTCAAAACCCCTGGCTTCACTTTTCATTAATTTCTTCAGCTCTGATGACCTCTCATTTCATCTCATTTCAACTCAGCCACACAAGGATATGCATATTCTTGATCTTGCCATCACCCATTGGTGATTCACCATCCATAGCTCTCGAATTCCCATGTCTCTCCATAACATCATTTCTTTTTCTCTTTCTCTCTACTTCATCCCTCTTAATATCTTTTAACTTATCACAACTCTCCATCCTCAAGTTGTGTTCCCAACCTTTCAGCCCTGGCCTGATCTCTTTTTTCTCCCTTTGTAGTCTTAGCCCCATGGTAATCAGTTCAATTATACTCTCTTCTTTATTCCTGAATCTCTTGCTCTCTTGTCTTATCACTACTCATGCCCTGCCAGACTCCAATCTGCAGTTCCTTCTTCCATCTATACCTACTCTATACATTTATACCATAGAGGAAGTTACCTAGTCAGGCTCCATTATGAATTCAACTTAGTGATTTCAATTGGACCATCATTTTTCACAATTCTTTTATTCTTCCATGACTGTCATATTCTGTACAATGGTTGTTCCAAATCTCCTCTTTTTGGGCTTCTTTATCCTCCCTTCCCTCCTTTTTTTTTCTCAGCAAAACATCTTATACCCCCCCCCCCCACATACATTCTTTTTAAGTACAAGTTCTGATATGTTTGAGGTTAGTGCCTAATTATGAGTGTTTTGTTTCTTTTGCAAATAATATACTTACATTGTTACATATGCTAGGTAAATAAAATTTGTTACATAAAATCATTTACAAGTTTTCTTTTATCTATAGTAATATAGTAGTCAGAATTTTGTAGCTCACTCTTTGAGAAACCACTGCATCAGAGAAATTCACTATTTCCTGAGGAGGCTATTTCATTTTTGGACAGTTCTATTTGAGAGAAAGTTACTTCTTTAACTGAACCCTCAGACAAAGTTTCTAGATAACTGATACAATTATATAATATCTTTCATGCCAATTCTATCCTCTGAAATTACACAGACTAGAAGTAAAATCTCTCCACTCCCTTAATAAGTGTGGTAGACATCAGCTGCCTGCAAGGTATGATTCAAAGGTCACTGGAAATCCTTTTTTCTCTACCCAATCCCCTCTTCTGCTCTCTAAAGATATCATCCTATAGACCTGCCTCCATTCTAACATTAATGATTCATTCTCTTGGGTTAAGAGTGACCCCCCCCCCCTAGTGAGATAGCACTTTAAAAGCCATTACCAATTTAGCACATTTAAAATCTCCTTAGAAATTAGGTGGTAGAGCCCTGAAGGAAGGGGATTTAGAAAAGGCAAGTCATCACAGAGGAGAGTGCAGAATCTGGAGATTCCACTGGAGAAAGGCAGTTTTGTTTCTAGACTGGAGGTTTCTGGGTTTCTCTGAAGCAACCTCAGAAATCTAGGACACAAAGTACCTACTGCTCATGTGAAGGGAGAAGAAATTAAGAGCAGGGAAAGTTGGAAAGGGTAGGGGGAGGTGATAGGACTTTCAAGGCAAACTTCTATCTCACAGCTTTGAACATCACCTTCCAACTCTGACAAGAGTGTAGTTATTAAAAAGAAATAATGCTGGGGATAGAGTGCTGATTGAGTTATTCATTTTTCCACTTGAAATTGGAAATGAAAAGAGAGTTAGGGAAATAGAGAATTAACAAAAACCTTTATGTTGAGGGAAAGAAGTGATAGTTTGAATACAGAAGATGGCCTTATTAAAAGACAATAATGCCTTGAACTGTATTATAATATTTGTCAGGATAAATATGTTACAAGACGTAGATTAAGCCTTTGGTATGGTTTACCTAGTGAGAGGGTGAAAGTGTGCTCCAGTTCTTCTCCTTCCAGAATAATGTATTCTTCCTCCCTCCCTCTTTCCCTTCCTTTCCTTCCTTCCTTCCTTCCTTCCTTCCTTCCTTCCTTCCTTCCTTCCT
>JAJPUD010001410.1:41803-79302 GCA_023553655.1 Myrmecobius fasciatus | reverse complement strand
AGAGAGAGAGAGAGAGAGAGAGAGAGAGAGAGAGAGAGAGAGAGAGAGAGAGGTAAGCTCTTTGAGCTATGAATGGGTTTTTTTATGTCTTGTAACTCCAGGTCCTAGCATAATATCATGAATATGGCAAAAACTTAATATGTCTTTGCTAAATTGAACAAAAGGGATTGTGAGTCCTAATAATAGTATTGTCCTTGCTTTTATTCTTATTCTTATTCTAATGGACCAGTGGCTGCAAACATTCTATATCGGTTTACTTTGCTAGGTTCCAAATTTTTTTAAGCCAGCAACCAGATATATGTATGTTTTTGTTCTTTTTCATTGCTAGAAACTGTTAATAATATTCTCTGGGTGTTGCTTCATTCTTCTGAGTCATGAAATTACCATACTCTCCATGAATTAAATCTGAGGATGACCCAAAGGATGATGAAGAGACTTGTGGAGTATGAATGTACTTAACCAAGCAAAAACTGGGCAGAAATGGCACATACCTGGGTTAAATTCAAATAATATGAATACTTCAAATGATGAATTGGGACATAGCTGTAAAATGTGTTGTTACAAGACATCATTAGATAGATAGTGTTATGACAAAGTCAGTTGATTGATCAATTGTGTGAGAGTGGAGATCAATGCCAAAAGAAGTAGAAAATTATATTTCAGGGCTGTTTCAGTTCTTCTCTGTGCAGAGCACAGGCCATCTAGCCTAATTCATTATTTGCTTTGGGCCTACAAATTCTCCAAATAAAACAACAATTGGGGTTAAGTGACTTGCCCAGGATCACACAGCTAGGAAGTGTTAAGTATCTGAGGCCAAATTTGAACTCAAGTCCTCCTGACTTCAGGGTTGGCGCTCTATCCACTGGCAACATGATTGCCCCGCAAAACAACTCTTGATCTTCTACAGCATATTTAAGGATTTGCCGACTATATGGGATTTTATCCTTTTCTGTAAGGAAGGACCCCTGAAACTTTTGCTTGAGAGAAAAGAGCACCAGGCCTGGGACAAGAAAGGCTGGAGTTCAAATGTGATATCAGATATATACTAGTTGTATGACCCTGGACAGATCTCTCAACTCTGTTTGTCTCAATTTCCTCATCCATAAAATAATCTGCAGAAGAAAATGGTAAACTATTCCAGTATTTTTGCCAAGGAAACCTTAAATGGGGTCACAAAAAGGTAAGCATAACTGAAAAATAAACAATAGCAACAATTCCATTATCTCTTGCTCAGAGAATATGTGCTAAATTTAATTCTACAGCAGGGAACATATTTCTGATCTGCAGAAAGCAGGAATTCCCTCAGAATGCTACTTGCATCTTTTTTTTTTTTTTGGATTGGCTGGATGATGCTTGATGCTTGCATATGTTATTAGATTAGCCCTTACTAAGGGTTATGGAAAAACACAATTATACTATGGTTGGAGCTGTGAATTGGTCCAACCATTTTGGAAAGCAATTTTGAAATATGCTAAGAAAGTGATTAAAATCTGCACATGCTTTGACTCAGAGTTCCCACTACTGGGTAAGTACTTCAAAGGAATCAAACACACCTATATTTAAATATTCATATATGTGTTTAGATGTTAAGTTGTTTATAAGAAGCTCAATGAGCAAAATATGATTAGAGTCACTCTCCTTTGTCATTTCAGTTTGAGTGGAAATGGGTCACATCCACAGCTGATTAATAATTATTTTAAAACATTCATGAGATGTGATTGAGAAGTAGCTAAATAAGTTATATTATATGAATATATTGAAAAACTACCATGCTAAAACAAATGATGAATATGATGACCACAGAGAAGCACTGAAGACTTAGATGAACTTATACAGAGTGAAATAAGCAGAACCAGGAAAACAATATATACAACAGCAATGTAAATGGAAAGAACAACAAGAACACCAAATATTTTATCATAACAATGAGCAAACTTGGCCCTGAAAAAAGTGGGCTTATGGACAAAGAACACTGCAAAAACTCTTGGACTTGATTAATGACTCCATTAATGACTTAATGACTTAGGTTTTTATTCAATTAACTTAGGTTAATGACTTAGTTTTTGCTGAATTGTTTCCTCCCTGCTCCTATCTGGTTTTTAATATTTATTTATTTATTACAAGGGATAGTTCTCTTGGTAGAAGGTAGTTAGCTGGTATAGTGGATAGAGTACCGGGCCTCCAGTCAGAAAGATGAGTCTATTTGAGTTCATTCTGGCTGAGATAACTCCTAAGCAAGTCACTTAACCCTGTTCATCTCAGTTTCCTCATGTGTAAAAATGAGCTGGAGAAGGAAATGGCAAAATGCTCCAGTATTTTTGCCAAGAAAATCACAAATGGGGCATGAAGAGTTGGTCCCAACTAAAAATGACTGGATAACAACTGTTAGTAGGAGTAGGGGAAGGGGATATACTGATAAAGAAGATGACATTAAAAATGCTTAAATAAAAGAAATTCCATGTGGGAAGTGTGTGGAGATTAGCTTTTTTTCAGGATATTTTAAAAAGATATTCACCTACTTTTCCAGTATATTTTTGTCATTGGGGGGCTAGTGTATGTAGACATTTATAACTAGATCCCAATAAATAGGGTGGCTTTTAAAAAATTAAACATACTTTAAAAATATAAAATATTAGGAAAACCAAGTCCCTCTGTCATAATACATAGCAGTGTTCTCCTATACTCATTGTGACTGAGAGATTCTTTTAATTTCTTTTTATTCTGGTTCCTGACCAGTTTCAGTAGGGGCTAACAAAGGAATAATATGGTAATAGTAGAATTATATCTTGGAAGCATAAGAATCTCAATTATTTATCATTTTTACAGTAGTGTCAAGAAAATTCTTTTTCTTGAATAGACTAGTCATTAGTGCTTTAGACATTTTTTAGTATAAAAGAAAAATATGCCTAAAATCAAAATTTCTCCTTTACTACAATTTAATTATTTTATTTTGGGGGTGAATGATTACTCCTGCCAAACATAACAGCACTTAGATGTCTAGAAATTATGAAGTTGTCATTTTAGAAATATGATGGCAAATGTTATCATTCATGTGTAAGGAATAGATAAAGCTCAGTATGGTATTTGATAATTTCCAAATCAGAGAATCTTAGATTTTGAAGAGATCCTATATCTTATCTATTTCAAACAATATTAGAACATAAATTCCCTCTATAACATACCAAACAAATGGTCATCCAGTCTTTGCTTAAAGATTCATGCCCTCCCACTTTACTTTGGATAGCATTTTTCATTAAGCCCCAAACTGTCTCTTTGCACCTTCTCCCACCTGCTTCTCATTCTGCTCTCCTCTGGCTCCTATTTATGTGATTAGATGTTAAGTTGTTTATAAGAAGCTCAATTAGCAAAATATGATTAGAGTCACTCTCCTTTGTCATTTCAGTTTGAGTGGAAATGGGTCACTTCCATAGCTGATTAACAATTATTTTAAAACATTCATGAGATGTGCCACTAGAGAACTAAAAGCACACATTAAATAGATTGCCTTTTGCTTACACAAAATGACATGCAATTTCTAATCTTCCTGCACAGGGCCAATGCTTGTCGATATTTATTTAGCCACTAGTATTTCAAGTAGGTTTGCCATGACAAAACAGAACCATGTCTTTCCTGGACCATGCATTCCACTTGAATCTTGGGTCCATTTTCTTTTCATATTACCACTGATCAATTATTTCTAGATGGAATAATGCTTTAAAAAGATATAATTTCCTTCCTTAGAGTGTTGACTCTGTTTCTAATATGGATGTGAATAACCACTGTCAGATTCCTGTTTCTTGGAAAATAACCATAAACATATTTTAAAAATTGGTGGACCTTATGCTAATGACTTATTTGATGAATAGTCTGTATACCTAAGAAGGCAAGAGACCTGAACATAAACAATGAGAGGGTAGGAATTTCTTCTCTGAATGTAGAGTCTAGGAAGCCACCTTCTTCTGTTTTCATTTTTCTTATTGTCTGATGGACCAATAGGATTTCAGGTGAGAGATTTTCTAAAAACTATACTCTGAAATTTAGGTTAGGTATTTTGTAATATTGTGGCAAGAAATATAGATTAGAGAATCACTGTACATTATGAGACGATTAATCTCACCTACTATAATATGACTTTATCAGCAAATACTAACATCTTGGACCAATGCCTAAAGTATGATTTTGCTTCAGTTGTCTTAAATTTTCAGTCAGTCTGGATTTAGAAAAGGATATAATCTTCTTATATAACACTATTTAAGATGACAATCACAAGCACCTGCTTTGGCTCTCCCTCCCTCCCTGCCCCCAACATTCATGGGACTGCTGATAAAATATAACCCTGTGTGTACACAGCCCCAGAATGTGATTTTCCATTAGTACCTGAGTCATCGTTATTCCAGAAAGTTCTTGGGTCAGGCTTATTCAGGATGTCAGCTTTATTACCCGGTTCTTTCATCTATAAAACACAAGGAAGAACAACACAATGTGATACTGACTGTGACGTCTCAGATGCTTGGATTGCTGAGGTGCCCATACTAAACCAAATTCAACAGTCCTACATTTACAAAAGTTTATATGAAAGTCCAATGCTGATTATCACTGCCTCCTATATTTCTTGAAATCTCTGTAATCTTTGTAGGATGGAGACCTCTTGAGAATTTTCCTGAGGCTGTGTATCCTTGAAGATAATCCCTGATCTCTCCAGCAGTTGTCTCTTCCAATGGTACCAGCTTGTGTCCTTTCGACTTCTGGAGGGAAGACTAGGTGTCCAAAATAAGAGACCAACCATTTTCTTCTTGATCCCTCCCCTATCCTCTCTAAGTTTCTGTAAGGCTTGCTACTCTATATGGTTCTAAACCTACCTATCTGATCACTCTTTAGTTTCTTTTGCAATCATTCAAATTATGCTAAAGGTGGTTCTCTTCAAGAGTTCTACCCATGGTCCTCTTTTCCCTTGTTCTCCCTTTATAGATGATTTCACTTAGAAATTTCATTAAATCAGATGGATGTAGTTATCATCTCTATGCTGTAGATCCTCAGATCTACTTATCTAGCCCTCCCTTTTCCCCTAACCTCCTACTGCCTATTAGACATCTGAAACTGGATATCCCAAAGATATCTTAAAACTCAACATGCTAAAACTAAACTAATTATCTTTCCTCTCAAACTCTTCTCATTTCTGAACTTTCTTTTTATTATCTAGAGCACCACTATTCTACTAGTCACTCAGAGTCAAAATCTAATCTAACTGGCATCTTTGATTCATCATTCTCGCCCTTCTGTTCCAATCTATTGCCAAGGTCTGTCCATTTTATCCTCCTAATATCTCTCATATACAATATCCTTTTCTCTTCTGCCACTGCCATCACCCTGGCATCCTCTTACCTGGACTATTTTAACAAGTTTCTTCCTACTCCAAAACATCCTCTATTTAATTGTCAAACAAATCTTTCTAAAGTGGAGATTTGACCATGTTGCTTCCTGATCTGCCATAATTAATATTAATAAACTCTTTTACCTCTTGGATCAAAATAAAATTTCCTGTTTAACATTAAGCTTGTCACAAATAGGCCTCCTGCTACCTTTTTAGTCTTCTTGCACATTATTGTCACATACTCTGTGGGCCAGTAACATTAGCTTCTTTGTTCCTTGAACAAGAGGCTTCCTCTCCTGACATCAATCATTTTCAATATAATTACCTTCCAGGCTTGGAATTCTCTCCTTCCTCATTTCTGCTTCCTGACTTCCTTCAATTTTCATTTCCAATTCAAACTTCTACAGGACTACTTTCCTGATCTCCCTTAATACTTAAGTATCCTCCCTCTAATGATTATTTACAATTTATCCTTTATACATTTTGTTTGTACATCATTATTTTCATAGTCTCCCATTAGACAGTGAGCTCTTTGAGATCAGAGACTGGTTTTTTTTTTTTGTTGTTGTTGTTTTTGTTTTGTTTTGTTTTTGTTTTTGTTTTTTTGTTTTTGTCTTTTTATCCCTAATGCTTAGTATACTTTCTGGCACACAATAAATGCTTATTGACTCACTGGTAGCTTCCATGACTTTTAGAAAAGATCAAAAGAGCATATATTTGGAGCTAAATGGGAACTTATCAAAGGCCATCCTGGTCTGACTCCTCTATTCCCCATTTTTACAAATGAAGAAACTGAGATCCAGAGAGATGATGTAACTAGCCAGAAGCAATATAGGTAATTAATTATATATCTGGATTTGAATCCAGGTTATCTAACTCCAAATCTAACAACCTTTACATTGTACCATATTAGAATATACTAAGCAGATGTTACCACAGCAAGAATTCTAATGGCTTTTAGGCAATTGGTATAATATTTATGTCAGTGCCTGTTCTGCCTCTGATGTGTCCTGATCCTTAGTAGTGATCATTTAGTAGAAAAGTGGCTAAGATTGTTCACATGGTCATCCTTCCCTCTTCCTCTCCCATCCTGGGAGTGTAGTTCTTCCCAACTGCAGCAGTCCACTGCAAACTTCCCCATGGTAGGGAAACAATCAGACTCAACAAAGTGGACCTCATATGTTTCTTCAGGGAAGGCTCCCAAAGTTACATGGTTTGCTTGGCTGTTTTTGACTATCTGTATCTTTATTCAGCCCTCAGTCTAAACAAGGATAACAGAAATTTGGCCTGGAGATTAGAGTAGTGTTAGAGGTCACTGTTCTGTCATCCTAAGCATTGCCAATAATTTTTGATATGGTTTTGAACTAATTATTTATCTTTTCTCAATTGCATAATGCTTTCTCAACACACAGTGTAAATATAGAGTATGGCAGACTCAGGCTTGGCCCCAGGGGAAATTATAATGATATGGAGCAAAATTAAGAGACATGTAGGTGCCAAATAAAATACCTGTTAATTGATATATTTCTTTTTACAATTTTATTATTTATGTTATTTCCCTTTTTCTTTCTTTCTCTTTTTTTCATACAATCTCCATTTTTCTGTTATTGCAATTGGGTAAGTTTCAATGTTAAATTTGAAACTTGTTCAATTGAGCTATAGATATTTGTTACTTTTTCCAAATTCTTAATATTCTGCAGGATAAAGGCATTATGAACTATGGAGAAGCTACTATCTGCTGGGATGGAGAAGGGGGAGGGAAAATACATAAAATCCTGGAGTTGGACTCACATTCTGTCTTATTATCCACAAGTAACTTCTCTGAACCTTATTTTCTTCATTTTTAGAGATAATTAATGCATCTTTCTCACAAGAGTAAATGAAATCATGTATGTACTTTGTAAAATTTTAACGCTATGTACATGTGAACTCTATCAATTAACATTTATTAAAAGCCCAAGATGTGCTGGGCACTGTGTTAGGCACTAGTGATACAAATCCCAAAGTAGGACAGCTTTTGTCTCTAAAAAAGTTAAATATTTATAAATATATATATTTATATATGTAAATATTTGTTATATATTTATACATGTTCACAGAAATGTAAATATAAGATACAATGGGGGAGGGAAATACACAGTGATTTGGAAAAAGCCATGTCAGTAAAGACTTTTTGAAGCAGATGGGACTTGAGCTGAGATTTGTGGAAATCTAGGGCTTCTAAGAGGTAAAGGTACGAAGGAAAAGTATCTCAGGTACTAAAGATAGTTTGTGCAGAGGCAGAGACAAAGGTGGGAACTGCAAGGTAGGTACCCATATCAGCAAGAATACCAGTTTGATAGAACTGAGGAAGAGCAATTATGCTATTAGTTTGGAAATATACATTGGAGTCAGACTGTGAAGGGTTTCAAATGCCATGATTTAATTTTTGTTTTAAAGTCAGGAGAGGAACATAGTCAGGCTTATGTTTTAGAGAAATAACTTCGATAGTTATGGAAGGGATGGTTTGGAGCAAACAGACAGTAGATAGGGAGATCAATTAATCTAGTCAACAAGTATTTATTAAGCCCTTACTATCTGGTAGCTTCTGTGCTAAGCTGTGGGTATACAAAGACAGACAAAACTAGTCAGTGATACAAGGGAGTTTGCATTCTAGTAAGAGAGACAACAAGCCAACAACTATGCACAAAGAAGATATACTGGAGGGAGTAAGATAAATTGGAGATAATTTCAGAGGACAGACACTAGCAATGAAAGAGGTGAACCAGGAAAGTCCTTTTGCTGCAATTTGACATGAGACTTAAAAGTAGTCAGTTACTCAGACTGTGGAGACTGGAGTGAGAGTTGACTTGAGACCATCCTGAGGAGTATTGTAACAGTTCAGGCAAAAGGTGATGATGAGGATCCCTCTTACAAAGATTCCTTCCAGCTTTAAATCTACCATCTGAATCTCAAAGTATTATATCAATATGGATTATTATTATTATTGTTATTGTTATATTCACCTTCAGGCCCAATTGTATTCCTATGCAAAATTCTACCTGAAAATAGTCCAAAAACAACACCCACTTTAATCTGGTTTATCTATATAAACATACCTTCAACTCAACAGGCATAGTGGCTCTGGATCATTTTGTATAATACATACCCCCTCCCTCTCTCATTCTCCGCCTCCAATTATGTTTTTCTTCGACCAATCTAAGATACCCTATTCAGATGAGCATCTGTCTAAAGGTAGTGACTTGGGGCTTATGGAAGTTGGGGAAAATGTGGTTGTAGATGAAAGAAACAGATCACATGTGATTATTGCTAGACTAGGTCTGGGTTGGAAAAGTATTTCCAGTTCAGGGCTTTATAAGAAAAAGAAAAAAGATAGCAGGTATTTTTAATTAGCACAAGTGGAAAAGTGTCACTTAGCTTTTCTGGCCACAGATATTTACAATAAGTGCTATAGATCAAGAGAAAACAACAACAAAAAAAATGGATATAAGATTTAGTTAATGTGACTCCTGTATCTCACTACAGTTTAGTTTAGGTTCTATCTCCAAGCTGTGTAATTCTTCCAGTAGAATGTAAGTTCCCTAAGAGCACAGTTTGTTTCATTTTTATCTCTTTATCTCCAGTGGCCAGAAATAGGTCTCATTGTTTAATCAATTCTTATTGAAAGGAATGATCTAATTCTCTACATTTTAATTTTTTAATGTCATATCTATGTTAAATGCTTACTGTTTTCTTCATACAATGGGACAATACTTTATTAATTGGTCCAGAGTTCTAAAAGCTTATTCTAGATTTTGGCTTGCCTTAGGGCTTGCAAATGCAATGGTTACTGCAAAATCATTTAATAAGTTGGCCATTCTGAGAGTCCAGGATGTTGACTTAATTTTTACAGAGGATCCCAGATGTGCTGGAGGACTCACTTCAGATCTGGCAAATGTTTTCTTTAAATTTCAGTTGACCTTCCTTAATGTCTGATATGAAACACATGTAAAAAATGATACCTGACAGAAATAAAGTGCTTTCTTTGTATGAGCATTTTTTACGATGACTGGCAGTGCTAGTAAATTTTCAATCTGAAACTGGGTAGCTTTTTTTCTTTCTTTTTTAGCAAAGCAAATTGTAAATTTACAGTGATTTTGTTTTCCAGCAGATCTTTGCATTTCTGTGTGTTGGTTCACAAAGGAAAATATGAAAGCATCCTTGTAATAAAAAGTATGTGTATCAATGAATTTTAAGAGTTACAGGTTCTAATCTCTGCTGGTCATTTAAGTGCACAATTTCTGCAAAGTAATGAGCATAAAAACTCAGGTCTTTCAAAGAAATTTCTGGGGAAAAACCTAGCAACAAACTCATAAACAAATATGAACCCAAAAATCCTTCTCAAATTTATATAATACTTATAAATCCTGTCTCCTCTAGGAAGTCTTCCCTCATTACTTGGACTACATTAATCTCTCCATCTTTGAACTATAGCACTTACAATCTATACTATACACTTTAATTTATGCTGTCTTCATTACAAAAAGAATGTCATACTAAATGAAGGGCTGGTCTTTCAGTTGAGAAGTAATTTACCATTTTGGTGTATCAAACAATTTTCTAAGAGTGGAGGAGCTGGAAATGTATGTGAATTCCTCATACTGATAAAATTTTAGGCCCAAACCAAATACAAATTATGTGTATTGGTCTTATCTCTCCAATAAACTTATAAGCTCTTTAGGGCAGAGATGTGGACAGAAAGATATGGATCTTCTATTTCTGTTTTATCCATCAGAGCATAGTTCTAATACAGCACAGGTCATCAATAAATATTTGTTGATTAAAACTGTATAAAACTTTGGGAATTATAATAAGTATTTTGTAAATGGATAAATTTTCTTTTTATTTAGCATTTTACAAAAAGCAAAACAAAAACTCAAGAAATCCTTCCTAAATGTCTTCAGAAAAGATATTTAAGCTTTTAAAATATCTTCATGGAAGACATTTAAGCAAGACCAAGCTTTGTGATTTCTTCTGAGGAAAAGCCAGAATTTATGCTGGTTATTTCCCTACTCCAGCTCCCAACAATAGTCTTCACAAAAAAAAAAAGTTTCTGAGACAACTCAGTGACAAAGAAAAGCTGTATCATCTCTTTTCTCTATGTGAACAGCGTCCATTTCCTATTCCTTGTTCAGGAATCTTAGTCAAGTTCTCTATCATTTGAAGACATTTTTGTTGTTGAGCCATTTTTCAGTCATATCTGACTCTTTGTGAACTCATTTGGGGTTTTCTTAGCAGAGATATTGGAGTGGTTTGCCATTCCCTTCTCTAGATCATTTTATAGATGAAGAAAATGAGGCAACAGGGTTAATTGACTTGCTCAGAATCATACCATTAGTAAGTATGCAAGGCCAGATTTTAATTCAGAAACATGAATCTTCCTGACTCCAAGCCCATTGTTCTATCCACTGCACCTATCTAGTTGTCCCTTGAGGCCTTGGCAGGGTCCAAACATTCAATAACCAACCTCATGTACAAACAAATACTATATTTTTCTGTTTTGTACACATTTAATGAGAAACTAAGGAAAATATCTTGTTGAAATCCACTGGTATCTCCACACTCCCTTGATTTAGTAATCTTATCAAAAAAGAAAATTGTTAGTTTGGCTTATCTTCTACTCAATTCTTATTATCTTCTAGTAATTGCTTTCAGGCTGCTGGCTAGTTAATAAATCATCTTTAAATTTTTTCTGGGGATCGAAATCAAGATCAACAGTTTATCAGTTTTCAGAATTTTCTTTCTTTTTTTGAAAACTGGAATAATATTCTGGTATCTGTCTTGTACTCCATGCTTCATCAAAAATTACCAACAATGATTTGGTAATATTATCTCCAAATACTTTCTCTGAAGGGAAGAAAATCAACCCAGTGATTTGACTTCATTTAAAGGAGATAGATGTTCTCTCTCTCTCTTTTTTTTTTTTTTTGCTTTTTGCTGAGGCAATTAGGGTTAAGTGACTTGCCCAGGGTCACACAGCTAGGGAATGTTAAGTGTCTGAGACCAGATTTGAACTCAAGTCCTCCTGACTTCAGGGCTGGTGTTCTCTCCACTGCACCACCTAGCTGCTCCAGAGATAGGTGTTCTCTTGCTATCTTCTCAATTATCTGTGATTGTTCCATCCTTTCCAACTTGAAGAAAAGTTTCATTGAGAGATAGAGAAACAGAAGCAAAATGAGTATTGAACACTGAGAGCAACCTAGAAAAGCAAAGATCTTAAGATGATTCCTTCCAAAAGATCTAGAATTAAAAAAAAATCTATGATTGGAGATTCCCTTTTATAAATGGATAACTTCAAATGTATAATCATATACTCCTTACCCTGGAAGGGACAGAGAATCATGGAGAAGGCAAAGGAAGAGGCAAGAGAGAAGGCTTATTTGGAATCCTTAAAACTACTCTTCCTGAACTTAATATTTCCTTGAAAAACTTTTATTCTCAAATGATACATATATTTGTGCAAAGAGGGAGTCAGTTTAGAGTATAACAAAATTTGATACACAATTGGGTAATAATTAACAGGCTTTAATCTTGCATTAAATTAATGCTGAGGAAGGCTGAGGATAATAGTTTGGTGCATAGCTATTTAGGTAACTGTCAAAGAGTTAGCCCTTAGTTCCCAAATCAGTAGAAAATCTGAGTCATGTTCTATTATGAAACCTAAATGAAGCAAAACCAACCAGAGAGAATGCATCTGTCTGTCTGTCTATTTTATCTATCTATCTATCTTCCTTCAAACAAATAAATCAGCAACAATAATGATATTTCCTCAATCTTTTATTGTATCTGTAATCTCTTTGGTGTGGATATGCTATCTATTGATGGGGGTAGAAGTGGGATGGGCAGGAATATCTGTGAAGATTGGTAAAAACTTCATGGAGAAAGTAGAGTTTCAAATAAATTCTGAGGGGAAAAGAAATTTCTAATTATTTAGGGACAGGAAATGAGAGAGTGCATTCCAGGCTTGAGGGATAGTCAGTGTAAAAGCATTATGTGTGAAAAAGAATAAGAACAATTTACGTGGACTATACAGTGTGAAAGGCAAATAATGTGCAACAAGAATGAAAAGGTATATTAAGATCAGAATATGAAGAGCTTTAAAAGCCAAATGAAGGAGTTTATTTTCTATTCCAAAACAATCATTGTAACTCTTTCAATAGATTAGTAATATGGTTAGACATGTACTTCAGGAAAACCGCTTTAGCAGCTGTGTAGAAGACAGATTGGAATGAGAAGAGACTTGAAATAGATGGCCAATTAGGATGCTATTGCAATAATTCTGACAAGAGGTAATGAGGACTTGAACCAGTGAAGGAGAGAGAAAGGTACATCTGCAAAAGATGATGAGAGTTGGAGGGGACAAGATTTGGATTTATAGGGTAAGAGAGAATAAGGAATCAGGGATAACATCAGGATGCAAACTTCAGCAACCAAAGGAATGGTGGTGTTATCAACAAATAAGGGGAAGCTCAGAAGAAAAATGTGAGGTGGATTTTTTATGGGAGTGGGGTAAGTGGAGAAGAAGGGAGAAAATGAGTTCTGTTTTAGACATGGTGAATTTGAGATGCTACATATCCATCACTAAATTCAGGGATGGATATGTAGATCTGTAAATTATGTATGTAGAGAGCATAATTAAATCTTCAAATGCTAATAAGATCACAAAGTAGAATACATAGAGAAGAGAAATGAAGTGAAGAGAGGAGAAGAGGAGAGGAGAATAAATGAGGGGAAAGGAGAGGAAAGAAAAAGAGAAGAAAGAGAGAAAATGAGAGTAGATAAGAAGAGAAGAGGGTCCAGGATAGAAATCTGGGGCACATCCAGAGTTAGGAGGAGGAGCAGGGATGTAGCAAAGGACACTGAAGAGTAATTATACTAACAGGAGTAAAATCAAAGAGAACAATGCCATGAAAATCTGGAGAGGAAAGAGTGGAGAGGGTGACTGACAGTATGAAAATCTGTAGAATTGTTCAAAAGGAAGAAGATTAAGAAAAGACTATTAGTTTTGGGAAATACAGATCATTAGTAAAAATTTTAGGAAAGATACTTTAATTGTTGAGGTTGAAAGACAGGATTAGGAGGGCTGAGAAGCAAGTAAGGGAAAATCTTTTCTATGCCTTTGAAAAGTTCCTATTTTTTCAATTATTTTGAAAATCAGTTACTAAGACTTTTAAAAAGTTGTGCCATCTCCAGCATAGGCAATATTGTATGTATGTATGTATACATACATATACACATATACATACATGCATGCCTGTGTGCACACACATATTTTTACAAGTATTTTATTAAACATGTAATACTTAATTAAACATTTATTTTCTCTCCTTCCCATATTCCTCTATTACAAAAAAAGAGAAAAATAAAATCCTTGTAACAGATGTGCTTTAAATTTTGATATTAATCATGTCTAGAAATATATCTCTTTCCAAATATCTGGTCCATCTCTTCTCTTTTTGTCTAAATTTTGTCCAGGCCCAATTGTCTTTCCAGACTTAATATTGTTAAGTGCCATTCCTATTTCTTCCTATAGAACATTGAGTATTGAGGTAATAGAGTTCAAGAGTTCCTCTCTCTATTCTGCAAATGAAACTAGGTCATCACAAAAATGTCCTTAAATTTGTAGCATTTCATATCTATGTGTTGTCCTTTGAATTTCATCTCCAAAAGAATACAAGGATATTTGACTAATCAATGTTATTAGTAGTCCTTTTTAAATTAAAATGAGGGACAGAATAGTGTAGTTGATATATAGATTTTGCAGTTAGAAAGAGTTGAGTTGAAATCATCAGTAACCCATGACTTAAAATAATGTAGAATAACAAATAATTTAGGACACATGCTCTATCCAGTCTTCAAATATAGTAGATCTTGAATCATTTCTTTTCCCATTCTTGAAAATCATTAAACAGAGGCTCCCTTTATAAGTATAAAACCATGAAGTAAATAGTGTAGTCAGAGGGAAAAGGGGGCTTCAAAACTTCCTTTTTTTTTTTTTTGTCAATTGGGGTTAAGTGACCTGTCTAGGGTCACACAGTGAGTAGGTAGTAGGTGTCTGAGGTCATATTTGAATTCAGATTCTCCTGACTCCATCCTCTGTGCCACATAGCTACCCAGCTTCCTTTGTTTTTGGAGGACACTCTTGAAGGACCATAATGAGTTTTCCCTAAATTCCAGTGGTTGGTAGATTTTTTTAAATGATGTTTCTCCCACTAAAAGGCAATGAAAATCTATTTGCCAGGGCAACACACTCTGTGGGGCTCATAATCTTCTGGACACTGTAACTGGATACCATATAGCATACAACATATGCCAGATAAGTTTACTCTTGGTTATTTCCTTTCTGGAGCAGAGGCCTTCAGAGAAATTAATGAATTACAAATTGCAGACTTCATGTGTTGTAATCATTTTTTATTCCACTTGCAAAAAAAAACCTCCTGGGATTTAAATAGCATTCATGTAGAAATAGCCAAAAACACTCATACAGCTCCAGATTCATTTCTAATCAAGCAGATGCCAAATTAAATTGGCTCACTTTTTGTCTTAGTATTATACAGCTTTTTTTTTTCAGATCTCCCTCTGCCAGAATTTTGCTGGAAAAACAAGAAAAATGGAAAATTCTGCCAAAACTAAATAGAGAGGAAATAGAGCCTATATAAGCATTATTTTTGTAGAAAACAGGGGAGCAGGGGGAGAAATCTTATAGCCCTTTTAATTGGTGCTATGATTTCTAAAAAAAAAACCCATCAGTTTAAAAGTTCTTATATCTCAGCTCAGTGTTCCTATATATACATACCCATATTTGAAAATTGGCAGGATCTTTTTAGTATATTATGGGATGTGGCTGGGGAGGGATGGTAGTATACAAAAATATAAGGCGAGAATGCAATGTGCAAATGTCTTTTTTTTTTTAAGGCCAAAACAACAGGCTGATTCAGATCATCAACGTAGCAATGTAGTTTAAAACACACACACACACACACAATTCAATATGTCACTATAAGGGGGAAAATATTGAACAATTATCAGTCAATTCTAACTCAATATTTACTAGTAGAGGTATGCTAAAACTGGGCTCCAGAAAAGGACATTAAGAATTTGGAAATGCTTTGAAAAGAAGTCCAAAATGATAAGATGATTTAAGTGTTGGAAAAGAATATCAATGAGGAAAAGGTAAAATAAACTGTTATTACTTGAGTCCAAAGAGAAAGATGAGTGATGACAACTATATTCTTCTTTTTTGTGGAGGACTATTGACAGTCTGTAATAAGGATGGACCAAGAGAAAACGGGTGTGAGGGATTTGGTTAAAACCCAAGCAAGTCAGTAAAGACTGTTAAACATTAAAATGTACTGCTCAGGGAGGTTGTCGAATCTGTTTCCCTAGAGACTTAAGAAATAAAATAAGAATCTGTGTGGTCCTCTTGCCTGGGGCTATAGAAGTGAACTAAGTGAACTCTGGAAGTCCCTTTCAATCCTAAATCTTTGTATTTCTTTTAGAGTAGCTTTTTGAAGCCAGGGAGTTTACAAGAACTCAGTGACCAACGCAACTTTGTCAGAAAAGGCAGGAAAGGTGGATGCTACAAAGGGCAAGATGGCTACTGCAACTATGCTTTATATTGTTTATATCATTTGAGCTTTAAAACAATTTGGTTATGAAAATACTATAGATATTATCAACTCTTTTACTAATGGTAAAGGATTTGAATCTAGGTCTCTTGAATCCAAATCTAGCATACTATTGAATAGTTTCTTAGTTATAGAACTGGAAGGGAATTTAGTAGTTATCTATCTACCAGACCGGGGAATTAAGGGACTTGTCTGTTAGAGTAACAGAGTTGAGATTTGAACCAAAATCCTTTTGATTCCCAAACTAGTGATTTCTTTCCACACTACTACTATACTGACATATTCCGGTGTTTTAATTATTCTCAATTTTATTTATGTATATTTTAATATGTAGCAAAGGAAGTTTAATGCTAGCAGGTTTGCCTCCAAAATGACTGGTGGAGGAAGGGATTTCTTAGGTTGGGATTTCAGAGAGAGAATTTAAAAGCTTAACATATTAGTAAATTCCAAAGCATGTTATACAGTATTCTATACATCCACTTTCTAAAGTTGCTACCATAATCTATTTTTTTCCTATTTTAGCCATTTGTGTTCAATGACTTAAGGTGTGATTAAACAGCGACCTTTCCTTAGCAAAAGCTTTGGAGAAAGTCAGATAGGTGAAATATTTTAATTGTCATTTGTTTCAGATTATAAAATGCTTTTTTGCGGTTGCAAATGGAGCTTTTATTTATTTGTTGAACCCAATTCTTCCCTTTCAAATGCTTAGAAGGGTATATACTCCTGGTTGCTAAGGGGATTTTGCTTTTAATTGGCTATCTTCAACTCCTTCACTGTAGGAGACACTATGGGCTAGAATGATCATGAATCAACTATAATTGTGGTAGCAATTGTCCTGTAATTATAAAGAACTAAAGGTGATTCCTTTTATGCTTAATACTGGATTTGTATATACCTAGAGATATTGAATAGAAACCCAATGTATCATATTAGGATGTTTTAAATGATAAAGGAGTTTTAGGAGGAAGCCATGGCTGTAAGTATGAAGTTAATTCCATATAAAGGGAATTAATTAATCTATTCATTCACTGAGCATTTACTAAGCACCTCCTATAGAATCATCATTATGTTTTGTGCACATACAGAATCTCTAAAAGTCTGTTGTTCTTTAAGGTGACTCTAGTTCTCAGAATCAATGTCATTGAAAGTAATGGATCTTCCCCTGGTTTGAAAAGGTTTGAAAAATAGTTTCAGTAACAGACTGTAGTATTCTGAAGATGAGCATAACTAAATATTGAGGGCTCATCACTAGGAAGATGTTCAGCAGGTGATGAATTATTACAAGCCATAACAATCCATGAATGAAAGACCTTGATTAGTATTGAGTTTCTTTATATTAAAAAAATAGCAAAACAATAGTACTTCCTTTAAGATTTTTTGTGAAGCTCAAATAAGTTAATACTTGTAAATTACCTTGTAAACCTTAAAGTGTTGTATAAATGTCACCTATTATTACTATAGAGAGGCAGTAGATCTGGCTTTAAAGGTAGGAGGACTTGAATTCCAGCTCTTCCTCAGTTCTTCCTCTGACACAGAATTCCAAGGACGTGTCACTTAACCTCTGAGTACCCCCAATCCTATCCCAGAGACTCTAAGTTGCAGGTAAAATTACTTTGGTATAGGAAGTCCTCACATTTATAGTTCCCTATATTAGTAACTCAAAAGTGGATATCCCTCCTATTGGAAACAATGATAATGACAATGATGATGATAATAATGTTGGCAGTTTTTTTTTTTTTTTTTTTGCTAAGGCAATTGGGGTCAAGTGACTTGCCCAGGGTCACACAGCTAGGAAGTGTCTGAGACCAGATTTGAACTCAGGTCCTCCTGACTTCAGGGCTGGTGCTCTATCCACTGAGCCACCTAGCTGCCCCAGCAGTTTTATCATATACTCAAAAGTGACAAGACAGATCATTTCATGAGATAATTGGTCACCTCAAATTTAGCACTCAAAAAATCTTTATTAAAAAATACTTGTTTAATTATTTTCAGTGCTGTCTGACTCTGTTACCCCTTTTGGGGTATTCTTAGTAAAAATATGGGAGTGGTTTGCCACTTCTTTCTCCAGCTTATTTTATAGATGAGGTGCTGAGCCAAACATTGTTAAATTACTTGCCCAGAATCATACAGACGATAAGTGTCTGAGGCTGTATTCAATCAGGTTTTCCTGCCATTCTATCGATTGAACCATCTAGTCACCTAAAAAATCACAAGGAAGTTAACTTCTCTTTGAAATAGTCAGGGTTATAAAATCTTGTAGACATTTCTTGGAAAGGATCATGTATCATCTGGGGATATAAGCCTTTGACCAATTTTTTCACTTTCTACATTTAAAAAATATGTTAAAAAGTTGTTGTTGTTTTTTAATATCTTGTTCTACCTGAATTCTTTCATATAAAGTACAGACAGGATTTACATATCACCAAAGTGACTATTAAGACAGAGACTCATAAAATTTTGGAGCTGGAAGAGATTTGGACTAAATGATCTCTACAGATGACAGGAGTCAGATAGGAGCCCTTGCTTTTGATAAAGCTTGCCAGCTTAAATATGAGATAAGCCTCTATTGTAGCATCAATTATACTCAATGTTATATAAAGAAAGGGGATTTTGGGAAGTCTGTGACCACCTGTCAGAAATTTAGACCATATTGGAATTTAGAAAAATGAAGAATAATGTACAAAAAATTGATTTGTATGTTTTTAAAGTTGGAAATTTCATGCTGTTCCCCAAATTCAGCAGATTTGTTTTGAGTCCTGTAAAATCTTCCTGCAAAAGATGAGGTACATGTGTAGAATATCACAAATACTTTTAGAATCAGTTATTATGTTTATTGGTTTTGCTGAATAGTTTCTATCACTTTCTCCTTTAAAACATTTTTTTTCCTGTGACAAAAAATAACATTGTATAAACAAGAAGGAAAGTTTATTTTCCAAAATGAAGGTAAAATTTAAAAAAAGGTATCAATAAAAGTAAGCTAAAATTTGACAAAAGCTTTCATGTAGTAACAGATGTTCTTCAATCACCAATGCAGAAATAATCAATGCTTTCTAATTAGAACAACTGGGAAAATAATACAGGTTTCTTTAAGAAGTTTGTCTCAAATCTGGAGCAAATTAGTATAATTTTTTTCAGATATCAAAATGCAATGGACTGACTAACAATAGGAGAGAGCATAATTGGATACAGAACAAGTTCACTATGTTATGATAGATGATAGTGAGGAATTCTGGGATCTGGGAATTCCATTACTCAAGATAAGTATCATGCATCTTATTTGCTAATAGTCTAATGGGATTTTTGGAATACATTATTTTATCAACAAGGTTTTAACTCTTTATGGTCATTTCATGCAGAATAGAAAGTTCTAAAAACTGTATTAAGTCTATTAACAAGATAAGAAATTGAAGTAGAAAATTCTTAGGGAGAACAGGAAGAAGGATGCCATGGAGCACAATTTATTGGCAGAAAAACTGAACGCAAAACAGTAAGAGAAGGGGAGAGTTTCAATTATATTAACCACAGATCTACAGTAGCAAAGCATCTGGAATCCAAGTGATCTCATGGGCTTTGAGGCCTAAGGGGGTTGGCCAACTGGTACAAAGGGAATTTAGTGAAAGTTTTCCATGCAAAGGAAAAAGGCAGTGAATGTGTTTGCTTGATGGGGAGGGGTCTGGAAATAGAATAGGTTTCCTGATAACTTGTTATTCTTAATATTTGTATATGAGCAGTTAGCATGGCATGAGCTACTCAGGATAAAACAATTAGATATGAAAATTATCTAAGGATATTGAAATGGATTAACAAAATTTTTTTTTTCTTGGACAAATCATTTAATTCTCTGATCGTCAATGTCCTCCAAAATGAAGGAATTGGATTAAATGACCTTTGAGGTCCCTTCCAGCTCTAGAGCTAAGATTCTATGATCTAATATGGGTATGGATAAATTTACAGAATCATAGAATTTGAGAGTGAAAAGGAACTTCAGCGACCATCTAATATATATACCCCATTCATAACAAGTGGTTGTTTAGCTTCTATTTGAATTGTAGAATACTTTGAACTTCCTGGGCAAGAAAGTCATACATAGCTACATACAAAGATGATCATACTCTTGATCTCAACATCAAGCACAAATGCATTACTTCTGTGTTCAGGAATTCTATGTTATCTGATCATACTCTATTCTCCCTCTCCCACTCCCTCAACCTTTCCCTCTCTTTCTCACTCCCTCTCTCTCCTCCCTTCCTCTCTTTTTCTCCTGCTCTCTATCTCCCCCTCTCCCTGTCTTCCCCCACCTCAGTCCTTCCCCCACCTCAGTCCTTCCCCCTCTCTCTTTTTCTTTCTCTCTTCCCCCCTCTCTCCTTTCTTTTTCCTTTCTATTCATTCATTTACTTGCTCATTTATTTATTTGTTGCTATAGTGATTAAGTTTAAGTGACTTGCCTAGGGTCACACAGCTTGTAAGTATTAAGTGTCTGAAGCCAAATTTGAACTCAGTTCCTCTTAACTTCAAGGCTAGTGCTCTATCCACTGTTCAATCTAGCTGCATCTAATAGCCTATTCTCAATCCTCATCTTTCTTGATACTTGACACTATCAACTACTCTTTTCTTGATACTCTCTAGATTCTGAAGATCCCACTCTCTCCTGATTCTACTCTTACCTATTTGACTGCTCTTTCTCAGTCTTCATTGTTGGATCTTAATTTAAGTCATGCCTACTAATTATTGGTATCCTCGAAGATTCTATCCTGAACTCTATTCTCTTCTCCTTTCTTACTGCTTCACTTGATGATTTTACCATCTCCCATGGATTTATTATCTCTATATTGATGATTCTCATATCTACCAATCAAGCCCTAACCTTTTTGTTGACCTCCAGTCTTACACCTCCAGTTACCGTTCCAACATCTCAAATTGGATGTCCAGTGGGCATCTTAAACTCAACATGTACACAAGTGAACTCATTATCTTTCCCCCAACTGTTCTTTCCTTCAAAACTACTCTATTATTATTGAGAATATCACCATTCTCCCATTTGCCCAAGATTGAAAATTGGGTGTCATCCTCAATTTCTCACTTACTCTCCCACTACATACTCAATCTGTTGCCAAGATCTATTTTAATTTCCTAAAATCTCTTGGATATACCCCCTTCTCTCCTCTGACACTACCACCAAACTGTTTTGGGCCTTCATCATCTTATTTCTGGACTATTGCAATAGCCTGCTAGTTGGTTTAGTCCATCTTCCATTCATCTGTAAATGTGATCTTCTTAAAGCACAGGCATAATCATGGCCCATGATTCAATAAACTCTATCAAACTGATTACCTCCAGAGTCAAATATAAAATTCTCTATTTTATGTTTAAAGCCCTTTATAATTTTTGACCTCTGCTGTTATAGCCGTTTTTATATTTATTTTTATTTAGCTCCCTGACCCTTCCTATGTACCCTGGAATCCAATGATAATGCAACTCTCTGTTACTTCATTTTTAATGGCTTGTCTCTCCTGCCTGGAATTCTCTCCCTCCTCATCTTTGCTTCCTGCGTTCCTTCAACTCCCTGATAAAATCCCAATTTCAGAAGTAAGCATGTAGGGCTGGGAAACTACCCTTCATTTTAATGCTTTCCCCTCTTCAATTATTTCCATGTTTCTTATGTATGGCCTATTTGAATGTTGATAATTTGAATATTCTCTCCCTATTATATTGCAAGTTCCTGGAGAGCAGAAATTATATTTTGCCTTTTTTTAACTACCTCGTGTTTAGCATAATACCTAGCACACAATAGGTGATTATTACATATTTATTTACTGATTAGTTTCTGAGACAAAAAAAGCCCATTGTAGCATTGAAAGCTGTCAAGGAAGAAATTTATACTTTACATGGCATATGTTACAATTGCTCATGGGAACAAAATGTAATATAAATGAGACATGGTGCTGGTCCAACATGGTAATTCTTCCATCCTTAACAATGATCCCTAAACTAATTTCAATTGTGTTTTATAGCCCAGTAAGGAAATGGACCCTATATCAATATATGTTAAGGAGGCTGCTTTTAGAACTTTTTTTTTTTTTTTAAATAATAACTACATCTCATTCTGGCTAACAGAGACCAAGGTACTTCCCTCTCTCTGATTAATTTGGCAAAAAGTTGTAGTTGCTTGTTTCCAGGACAATTCAGTTCTTTAGCATGGCTAAAGTTCCAAATGGATCTGCGATAGTTCAGTAGGACTATATTAGGCATTGATATTTAAAATAAAAATGACAACAGTAACAACAATAATAATAGTTGGCACATAGTTTTAAAGTTTGTAAAGTACTTTACACATATTGTTTCATTTAATCCTTACAGTAATCCTGTGAGGTAGTTACAGCTATTCCAATTTTACAGAGAAGGAAACAGTGTTAGAGAGATAGACTTGTTTAGAGTCCCAGAGGTAGTGAATGAATTAAGCAGGATTCTAATTTAGGTCCTCCTATGCTCAGTCAAGAACCTTGATATATCCATTGGAAATAGAGAAACATAGCATTAAGATATGTATTTAAAGTACTTAATATAAGGAACAAAGTACTCAAAGTAGTTTCTTGATTATTGGTTATTGCCCTGCTTCTATTTTCTTTGTAGTTGTTAGCTGCAAACTCTGCTCAGGCTAGGAAAATCATGGTAGGTGTCCAAGTCTAGGTGGAGCAAAAATACAAAGACATGCATGTAACCCCCAGTAGCCTGAGTTAAAGCTTTGTTTACAATGACGTCAATAAAAAAGTCTGCTAAATGTATGATTTTTTATTTGCAAAACTCTAAGACAATAAAATATACTTGTTTTCTTCCTATCCTTTACCCCACTAAATTAATAAATAGGTTATTTTAATTATATGTAAACACAGCTATATAGTTGGTGATTAGTTTAAATGTGATAAAGGCAAGTCTTGGAAGCAATGTTTCTAGGTCCATAGCATAGCAATAACTAGGGCAAGATATTAAGGGATTTATCTCAGGGCACTAAAAATTAGTAGCACTTATAAACCTAAAGTTCTAGAAAGAAGTGAATTCAATATGTTAATAAGTAATTAAAATCAGAAATTACTATATGATAAGCTTCCTTTCTCTCTCCCCCTCCCACCTTTAGCTACTTAGGAGGTGAATTTCTTCCTTTTTTCTACTTTTTCCCTTTTTTTCTTCTACCACATAGCTTACTTGGTCTTCAAGCCAAGGTTTTCTGGGTTCTCTGCCTATGAGGTTCAGTATTTCAGGTTCTCTCCTTGTTCCATCATTAACTTAAATATTCTTTTTTTTTAAAATTTGATTTGGGATCCTATTCTGTGCTCATTTTCCCAGATAAAGTTTGTAAAGCTTTTTCTCCATATCAAAAAATGCTCATTATAGCTTTGGGCTATAACACTAAAATATTTATGAGAAATAAAATAACTACTGGTCAAAATCTTAATGGAATTTTCTAGGCAGTAGTTACTCTGAGATCAGATGGTATTATTTGTTGATGTTGTTTATTCATTTTCAGTCACATCCAACTCTTGGTGATCCCATTTGGACTTTTCTTGGCAAAGATGCTGGTTTGACATTTTCTTCTCCAGTTTATTTTGCAAATGAGAAAGGAGAGGCAAACAGAATTAAGTGACTTGCCCACCATCACACAGTTGGTAAGCCTCTGAGAATAGATATCAATTCAGGAAGACAAATCTTCTTAATCCAGGCCCTATACTCTATCCACTGTCATCTAGCAGCCCTGATGACATTATACTTTGATTATAAATTAAATTTTTACTGAACAGTATAAATCCATAGCTCCTTCCCTCTCTTCCTCACAACACTTTGCCCATGAGAAGCTACCTGTTCTGTAGGTATCTTTGATCTTTAATCAATCTTTAAATTGAGCTAGAATAGCTATAATATTTATTGCAAGGAAGTTCTTTCTGACTAAGATCTGGGGGACACCAGAGAGCAATGTGAAACAAGGTGACAGCTACATTACTACTATACTCATAGTCAAAACTATCTTGAAAGGAAGGAAAGGTGGAAGTGAATATTAGACTGCATTATATAATTGTTGCTTTTTACATGAATAATTCTGAAATATCTAGCATGGGTTTTCTCTAGGACTAGATTCTCTGAAGATAATAATTCTGTTAAGAGTCTTTCTTCTACCTCTCTCCCAACAAATAAAAAAAATAATAAAATATAAACAAAATAACGGAACCAAATTAGGGAAATGAATTAGAATAATCATAGATAAGGTCCTTATAGGTCTGATTTATTTTTTATTTTTCTTTTTATATTATTAATAATGGGATGCTATCTACCAAAGTTTTAAATATATTCTTAGAAAGGAATAAAAGCATTATGAAGCTTCTGGGGAATCTATTTCAAAACTCCAACATAAGTCTGATTTGGAGAATTAGATGACATTTTAGAAGGAATATCCTAGAAGCAATCCAAATTAATCAAATATCTATAGTGATACCACCTATGCAATAAGATTCATTCAGCTGGGAACAAAAGGATCACATTTAGTTCTAATATTGAATTGCGGAGAATATGCTTTGCAAAGCAGACATTTCCCCATTAATCAGCATACTTGGATTCACTCAAAGAATTCTATGAATATGTTTCCAGTTCACATTAAAATTTCCAGATATTGATTTCAGAGAGTGTTTTAGATGAAACATGCCTTTAGAATATTTTAAGTTATCCTTTTGGCCTTCAAAACACGAAATCACATTTTGCCATGAATAAACTGAGTTACACAATGACAAGACTGGCTCCAGATTTAAACAGAGGGTTACAGGAAATTCTTATGTTTTCCCTCATCCTTTTTTTTGTCAATAAACTTACTTTGCCATTTGCTATGGAAGAAAATATTCAAAGTAGTCATTAAATATTTGGTTCTCAATGTTCTCGAGTATTCTGGGAAAGGACTGGGATGTTCCTTACTGTTGTTGTGAGGCTATTTCCCTGTTTCTCTTCTATATTCTTTGGCATATGGAGTGGGGAGTTAGTAATGATGGGATGATGAAAAAGACTAGAGAAGATAGCAATCTAGACACATTGGTCTGTAGGGAATCCAGGAAATTAAGTTTTCACCTGCAAATTACCCAAGACTGCCCTGTGTAGGTATATTCAAATTAAATGCTAATTGCAAAAATACACCAGAGGCCATTTATATGCCATGTCTCAGCCTTTGGGAAAATGCTAGTGGAGACCTCTTTTTAAATTACAGTCTCTATTTTAAGAAATGAAATTTAGTAGTGCTTTCTGATCAGTTTAACTAGACAACCAGTCGCCAATTCATTGAAATGTTTGGATCTTCTTTAGAAAGACAAAACCTCTGTTTACAAACTACTACATCTGGAGTCAGAGGACATGAGTTTAAATATTGACTCTGCTCCTTACTTCCTGTGTGATTGTTGGCCAGTAAGTTATTTACCTCAGTTACCTCATATGAAAAATGAAGGCTTGAGCAAAATGATCTCTGAGGTTCTTTCTAGTTGGCTCTTCTCCAGACCATCTAGACTTCTTCACCTCTACCTAGTAGCCTTCTCATCTTGGAAAATGTCTCTGTCCCTGTAGTTTCCTGCTTTTGTTGGTGAATTCCTTCCTGGAATGTACATTTGAGAAAGTATCCACACCAGCCATTCTCACTCTTTTCTTGTTTCTGCTTCCAAACTCTCTTTTCCATCTCTTCCACTCTCATTGGAATGGAAGAGAATGTAAGTTCCTTGAGGGCAGGCTTAGTCTTTTTTAAATTAATTAATTATTTATTTATTAATTCATTCATTCATTTATTTATTTATTTTCATTTTTGCCTTGTTCATGTTTTCAATACTTAGCACAGTGTTTGGGATATAAATACTTCAGTACTCGATCTGTCAATCTGCATACTATTTATCCAAATCAACTAAAAACAACTACCTAGACAGATGCTTCACAGGTGTGGTATAGATATTGGATTGTAAATTTTAGCCTAATATATGTAAGATGAAATAACATCAAGCCATGAGAAATGATAAGGTGCTCTATATTGGATTAAAAACAAGACCAAAGAAGCTCCAAACCATAGCAATAATCATGGAGTAGTCATCAATATTTGTTGTGCCATCATTGTTAGTTTAGCCTGACTCTCCCAGAGCTTCCTTGGACTACATTGAGCATATTTAAAGTATTTTATCATACAGACTGTAAGGAAGAGACTTATTTTTCAAAACCATAAGTCCAAATTGCCAGTTGAGATATTTGCTGCACAGACATAGGAGGTTACCATGAGAATATTCTAATTTATTCAGGGAATCGGAGAGGGAAGGAAAGAGAAACTTTGCAAACAAGAGGCACTTAAAAAAAGAGAGTTTCCTTCATTTTTGGAGGGTTTGGAGCTATGGTTCCCCTAAGGGCAAGTAAAATGGAAAAGCTTTAGAGTAGTTTTTCCAGTCCTGGGACTCAGGTTTATCTAAAGATATTGTTTCAGGGGCAGCTAGGTGGTACAGTGGATAGAGCACCAGCCCTGAAGTTGGGAGGACCTGAGTTCAAATCTAGTCTCAGACACTTAACATTCCCTAGCTGTATGACCCTGGGCAAGTCACTTAACCCCAATTGCCTAAGCAAAAAAAAATATCGTTTCAGAAGCCCAGCAATTCTACTTGTCAAAAAAAGGTTAAAAAAACAACAAAGCTTATTTTTTTTAAAAAATATAGATTTATATTGTGTATTAGATCTATACTATTTGTCAATATTTCTCTTCCACTAAATAAGAAAATATAAATGATAGTCTATGATAAATATAGTAATAATTTTCCATCACAAAAGTGGTTCACTGGATAGAGTATTAAGTTAGAGTCAGGAAGTCACATTTTGCTGAGTTTAAATCTGGCTTTAGAAAATAGCTGTGTGACTCTGGGCAAGTAGCTTAACATTGTTTGCCTCAGTTTTCTTATCTGTAAAATGAGCTGGAGAAGAAAATGGTAAAAACCACTCAAGTATTTTTGCCAAGAAAACCTAAAATGATGTCACAAAGAGTTGGATATGACTGAAACTACTGAACTCCATCATAATAATAGCTAGCATTTGTATAGTGCTATAATATTTGTAAAGTGCTTCCTGTATATTAACTCATAACATTGCATAGTTCTATGCCACTTAAGGTCACAGGATCATAAATTTAAATCTGGAAGAAATCTTAAAGGCCATTCAGTCCACCCTCTTCCATTTGTTAGATCAGGAAACTGAGGTCAAGAGCATTTACATTAGTTACCCATAATTACATAGCTAATATCAAAAGTTCTTAATTATTCTTAATCCCAGGTTTTGTCCTTCAACTACTATAAAGTGCTTTATCTCATAGATTTATGAAACTCCTTTGATTACAATATTCCTGTAGGTTAAGTAGTAGAAGCATGATTGTTTCTTCTCTTGTGCCACAGTTCCCCTGTCTCAGTTTCCCTTAATTGTTCTGCCTCAATTTCCCTTAATTATTCAGCTCCAATTTCCCTGAATTGTTCTGCTTCAGTTTACCTAGTGGCAACCCCTCCTTCCTGGCCATTAGGACTGAGATAATTGGGGCTGCAGAGTTATGGCCACTGGCATTCCAAAGAGTCATAAAACTCCAGATGGCTTATTTCCAATGTTTGGGCATATCTTTCTGGTCTCAGATTCAGTGTCTCCTAGCTCCATATCAGAATTTATATTTCTTCCTCTATACCCCCAACCTGTCAGAACTGAATTCATGGTTTTTCCTGGAACTTGATCCCCCAGTGCTCTACCTCTTCTTCTGCCTTTGTTTCCCTGAGCATTGAAGCCCTATAAGAGTCCTTGGAGCCTCTTGCTCCATGAGTTGGATGCTTTGAGACAAGAGTCCCACCTAGACCCATAATTATGGATTTCCAGACTCTTCAGTGCTGAATACTTTGAGATCCAGACAGCAGGCTAATATAGTTGCCAGTCCAAACTCTCCGAGGCTGGATGCTTTGAGACAAGAGTCTCATTCAGTCCCATCCATAGCTATGGATTCTAAACTCTCTACCACAATCAGTAAACTATTAATAATCTCTAATCTCTGATACTGCCTCAGTTTCTCCAAGCATTATACTCTCCCACCTTTTAAAAGATTAAATTTTTTATTTTATTGGTATAGAGAACTCCCTATGAGACAATCTTCTCTTCCAGTGGAGATCAGCATCTAGGTGTTTGAAAAATTAGGTTAATCATTCAATAGCACCAATGAAGCACTTACTATAAGCCAGGCACTGTATTACACATTGGGGAAATAAATTCAAAAATGAGAGTTGCTGCCCTCAAGAAGCTTAAATTCCAATGGGGAAGATAATATGTTCTTCTATTAGTGTAATGAAGCCTTTGGAACATGCCTAATAAGAAGGTACTCTAAAGGTCTTGGGCATGTCCAGCTCTCCTAAGATAGGGGTATTCTTGCTCTCTTATTGTGTGAACTGTATGGCAAAGGCTGGCTGTCTTTAAAACTTGTGAGACTGAAATAGTCTCTCTCTTTTTGGTGGCTTGCTCTGGCCTGTTTTGTCCAGAGGGTGGAGTTCACAGTTCACCCCCAATGCCAGTACTATAAAATGAACTGGGAGGGGAAAACTCCCCACTATGACCCTCCCATATTACCCCAGCATGGGGAAATGGACCTGAAGAGGCATATTATTGTAATTATTATTATTATATTATGATTATTACATAAATAATATAAATATATAATAATATATTATGATTATTACATAAATAATATAAATATATAATGATATATTGTGATTATTACATAAATAATATAAATATATAATAATATATTATTATTATGTATATTATTATACCTTAAACTTGATGTAGTTTGTCTTTCTCAGTTTTTAGTGTTCAGTTTAGACCAGAATGATACCATGGGCTGTATTGGAGCCAAAACTGAAGGTGGGATGGTGAAGGCTGACAGTCAGTCAGCGAAGCTCCTGGGACTACAGGGAAGTTGGGACTTGAGCTGGTTTGGGGAGGGGAGGTTATATTTGGAATGGTGTGCTTTATGTGACTAGTCATAAAAGCTAACTTAAACTAAGCTACCATCCTAATCTTTTTTCCCCTTTCCTGAGACTGCAAGAGGGCCGAGAGAGAGGAATTATGTCTCTCATGTTGGAGAGTGAATTCACATATTTGTATTTTTTGAAGTAAACAAAACTAATCTTACTGTTAGTGCCAAATATAACTGGGTACAGGAGACCTACCCCTACAATTGGGGAGCACCATTAGGTGGGACTGCAGCCTTTGACAGAGAGCCTAGACTCCCTCCCACCCCACTGCCCCCAAACTGGAGCTACTAGAGAACTTTTCGGAAGGGCTGAAATGTAACTTGTCTTTCAGGCAGTGGAAACCAGAGTAAACAGTGTTTCAAAAGCACAGACAAAATATATACAAAGTGAATCCAAGGTAATTTTGGGAGAGAAATTATAAGTAACTGGAGAGATCAGGGGGGGAAATTGAAAATGACACTATGTCATTAAAGAAATCAAGTATCCCAAGAGATAGAAGTAAGGAGAATATATTCTCTAAGTCAAGATTACATTCTGGCAGTCAATTTTTATAAGTAACTGGAGATATGGGGGGGGGGTTGAAAATGACACTATGTCATTAAAGAAATCAAGTATTCCAAGAGATAGAAGTAAGGAGAGTACATTCTTTCAGTCAAGATTACATTCTTGCAGTCAATTTTTCATTTATGAGGAACAGCATGGATTTTCCTGATTCTAAGGACACTCTTTATTTACTATTATTCTGTCTACTATGCTACTTTCTATCTCCATTTTAAAGATGGTAAAATAGAGTCAGAGAGGTTGATTGAATATAATGCATTGCTCATTTTTATCCAGCTAGTAGCTGATGGAGCTGAGCCAATCCAAGGCTGTATGATTTCAGGAGTACTTTCCTCACATAATTCTGAACACAAATCAGGGAACTAATCTTTGAGCATTTCTGCTTGATTTTCTTTTGGTAAGCTCCCTACCTTTGTTTCTTTTAGACCTTGAGTATAGGGCTAGTATTTATTTCAAGGCTATAGTTACATTTATTAAACATTCTGAAAGACTTTAAAGTCTTCCCAAGATGCTCAGTGAAACCTTGTTTCCTACTCTACAAAGTCCCAGGAGACTTTCCTAGGATACAAAGATGGGGCATACAATTTTCGTTTTGGAAATACTAGGATTAGAGAATGGATGAAAGAATACATTCTCAATAGTCTCTCCAAAACAGTAGGGAATCCTTTCTCTGTTCAGACACCTCTATTGCTAGATAAGCTGGGGTTGCAGGGAGCCACAATTACTCAAGATACCTCTGAGGTAAAAGAGTGGGACTAGGCTGGGCCCCAAATAAGGTCTGAGCATCATACTGCTATGAGTCATATGGCCTTGGAGCAAAGTTAAAGGGGCCATGATGTTTTGGATAACCAATTTATATACAGCTTAGAATGATAAAGTACATGACACCTGTTAAGGCATTTATTTCAAATGCTAAATGCAAAGTATTCTACCTTATTATATTAAGTGTATGGTATATGTAAAAATATTGGAATGGATTCTCTTATCCATTGTATGGGAACTAGCATGCCATGTGTTGAGTGCTAAAGCATAATTTTAATGGCTAAGGTTAATAACATAGCAATTTGTTTTAGGATAGAAATGCACTTGATTGATTTAGAAAGCAGGTGACTGATGCATCATGATTGGGACCTATGAGTCATATAATTGATTTACAAGCTGTTCTTACAATGGAAATGAAAAACAGAGCCAGCCACATTCTATACAATTTATGCCAGTCACCAAAATTACAGATAATTTCAGCCTATGCATTTACAAATATACTCTGCCATTTTTGCTTTAAAATCCTTTCATGTGTAGTATTTTGGACTTGTTTGAATAAATATCATCATCCATAATAGCCATTACCAATCTATCACAAGACACCAGGAAAGCACATCAAACCTTCAGATTTAATCCTTGAAATGAAACCTTCTGACCTCCTTGTCTCTTAGATTCACAACTGATTTCCCACAGCTGCTGTGATTTTCATTAGAAAGAAAATCAGAACTTTGTCATTCTGTCTAAAAAACATTCATTAAAGCTTCTTCTTGTATAGCTTTCCCTCATTTTCTTACTGTGACGCATGAGGCTGATTAGCTCCTTCAAACAGGACACTGGTTATGAGGCCAAGTCATGGGTTCATTCCCAGTGTAAGCCAGTTGGCTAAACCTTAGCTGAAACTCATGCCAGCTTTTAAAAAAAATTTGGCATCATTGCTGATAAAAGGATTGAGTGAAAGAGTATAGTGTGGATAGTACAGTAGAAATCCAGTATTGCTACTGGAAAAATTTCACGTCTCTAGTGACAGCTGACTAATGTCTTTTTTTTAATATATAAAGGATTATTATTTATACCTAGAACTCCATGCTTGTCTCTCACCTTTGCTCCTTTTTAGATCTCTTTGGTGCCAATAGGGAGGGGAGGATTATTGCCTTTGACATTGCCTCTAGAGAATGCTCTTTATTATCTAAACACTTGATTATATTATAAAGACTTGAACACAAAATGGAAGTCATGCCTAAAATATGGAATCATAACTAATAGACTGTGTGTGAGTAGTAAGATTCAAACAAGGAAGTCTGTTCAAATGCTATTATTTCTGTTAATATTTTTGATCAAAATAAAATAACAATAAAGTGCAGCATATTCAAACTTCTTACTTTTTAAATATATCATCTTTTGGCCTTTTTTGGTTTTCCAACTTCCGGGTTCACTTTTGATATTCACAGTCCCTAAATAATGCTGATTATCAGGGCTATCCCAATGGCTAAATGATAAAAGTAGATAAAATCTGTCTATAGCTTCTTCCTATTAAAATAAATAAATAAGTGTATGTGTGTGTGTGTGTGAGAGAGAGAGACAGAGACAGAGAGACACACACAGAGACACACACAGAGAGGAAAGAGGGAGAGAGAGAGAGAGAGAGAGAGAGAGAGAGAGAGAGAGAAAGAGAGAGAGAGAGAGAGAGAGAGAGAGAGAGAGAGAGAGAGAGATTTGTATTGATGGACATGATCTTTGAAATACTTCCTCTCCCTAGGCATCTCTTAGGATCTATCCACCAACTAATTCCTTTCTAATATCCTTCTTAATCTAAGGTTCTCTACTACTTATCCCCAGGGCATTTAGAACTTTAAGTTCTCCAATACCACTATCAAAATTTGTTTTTAGTAAGCTGTTTCCTGAAAAAAAAAAATCTAACAAACTAATTCACACTAATACCTATACATAGATATTTCTAGATATATACCTATCTGATAACATCTTAACTGTCTATATTTTGAGAGTATTTAACTTTTGTGTTTCTTTAATCTCCAAAATGAATCATTGGTGATGAAATTTTGAGTATTGTTGACAAGATTGGGGGAAAGATTTAGGGTAAAGAAAGGTTCTAGGTCTTTGCAGAATCTCTCAAACCATATCAAATAGCCAATCACTTTGCTTTGAAGAATTATTAATACTCTTTAAAACAGCTGAACATCCCAAGGGAGAGACAGGAGAAAGTACCTGCCAGTTAAGTCAAACTACCACCTCCTCATCTTCTCTCAGACCCTATGGGAGACAGCCCAGGATCCTGAATATAAGAATCTTCAATGATCTGTCCCCCAATCTTGCCCCCCCCTCAGCAATTACTTGTGGAAATGACTTCTGTGGAGAAGGCTAGTCATACTGACCAATATCCAACCAATTGTTAACTCACAGAGAAGGCAATGCAGCCTAGCTAAAGCAATGTGATACCCTAAGGCAGAGACAGGTATTTCCTGGCACGTGGTAGGCAGGTCAAACCACCATCAACAGCTTGACCACCATCTCTCCTCAGATCCTGATGGAGATAACCCAAGGGCCTTGGGAATAGCAAGTCCGGGGCCCATAGTCAATATTTTGGGCAGCAGCCTTTATGTTGCCAGGCAACTGTTCCTACCGGTGCTATATTCACAACTACTGAAAATCCAGAAAAGAAAGAATGTTCTTGCTACCGTTGTCCTTGGCATCTTCAAATGGTTCAGCATCAGAAAGTAATAATATTTTATCAGTGGAAATGGCATTAACAAAGAGATATTGCTCTCTGTTTTGATGCTCTGTGAAGCTTAAGTTTCTCAAAGAATTTAAAAGGAGGGACTGTCTTACTTTTTTTTACCTCAAATATAATGTGTTTAATAAATACTTTGTCTTTTCATTTATTCATAAACAAAAAGTAGTCAAGGAGACCAGATATTTCAGTTTTGCTCAATCAGATCATGCTCTGTGAAGAAATCCACTGGCTATTTTTTTTCAGCTAAAAAAAAGGATTGGGGATCATGTATGAATTTATGAATTTTTAGCAGTAAAGGTGTTAATAAGCTATTTGAATTCATTCAGGAAACCTGGGTTCAAATATGTGTTCTGACATTTACTTGGTACATGATTATGGCAAGTCATGTAACAACTTTGATTCTCAGTTTGGTCATCTGTAAAATTGGAGCAAAATGTTTACTATTCTACTTCATAGAATTGTCATAGAGCAAGCTCCATGCCCCATATAGGATATGGACTTGATTTCCTTTCTCTACTCAGTAACATAAATACTCCTTTATCTTAGGATCTGCCTCTTAGGTATACATATGGACCTGACAATCTGTTTTGGATCTGCCAAAAGCAGCATGAAACTCAGGAAGACAAAGACAAGGGGAGGAAGAAAAGATTCCTTGGAAAACCATGGTCTAGGAGTGAATATAATGTATGTATACACAATGTATTCACAGCAAACTGTTGCATGCTATAATCATTGACTTGGATAAAGAATTAGTCAGAGATAATATATGTTTCAAAACCAACAATTGTCCAAAAGAAAAAGATCAAAGAAAGTACTGAATTACTGCTTAGGTGAGGTAGGACAATAACAAGATGGAGGGAAGGAAGAACTACTAAATTATCATTTTGCTTGTTTCTTTAGAAGGAGGATGCTTTTTGGACTTACAAAGGAGAGAATAAGAATTACCAATAAATATATAGCTAAATCTAAAGATAAATTAGAGAATACTGAGAGTTTTTTGATGAGTTCAAGTCATTAAAGTAAGCTTAGATGAACTAGATATTCTAGAGTACTGAAAAAAAGGGCAGATGTTATTGTTGAGCCATTTTTGAAAAGTAATGGAGAATAAAACAAATAATGTAGGATTGGAGAAGGAAAAATATCTCAATTTTCAAAAAACAAAAGATATTGGAATCAGCAAAACTATAGGTTAGGGGCTAACTATAGTTCTTACAAAACTCTAGAATGTGTTATTAAACAAATGGTTTATAAACAACAAGAAACGGAAGCAGTCACCACAAACATTCAGCATGGCTCCATCCAGAACAAGTCATTCTAGACCAACTCCATTTCCTTTATTGACAGGGTTACAAAACTGGTTGGTCAGGGATATGCTGAAGATGTAGTTTGCCTTGGTTGCAGGTATGTGAAAGTCAAATTCTTTGGACAGAATGGGGATGTAGACCAGATGAATGGGGATGTGGACCAGATGATAACATAATCAATTTCAGAATTGGTTAAATGACCATACTCAAGACTAGTCATTTATAACTTGTTATCAAATTTGAAGAGAGGAATGTAGTGGGGTTTAGAATGAAGGGTGTTTGTATTTGACCTTGAGTTGTTTAACATTTTCATTAGTAGTTTTATAAAGATATAAATGGCATACTTAACTAATTTGCAGATAACATAAAGATGAGAGAGCTAGCTAACCTGTTGAATAACAGATTTAAAATGATCTCAATAGGAGACAACACAAATAAAATGAAATGTGAGAAACTTGTAAATTAAAGTTATATACAGGTTAAAAAATTAAATTTATGAATATAATAAGTGAAGACAACACTGGAGAACAATTCATATGAAAAGGATCTGAAATGTTTATGAATTGTAAGTTTGATATGAGCTAATAGTATGATATGATTGTTGAAAATGCTATTATTTTAACTTTTTTTTTAGTTTTATTGGTGCCTTTTGCTTTTATATTTATCCTCTCCTCTGCCTATCCCAATGAGCCTTCCCTTGTAACAAAGAAAAAAAGTAGTTAAGCAAAATCAGTCAATACACTGACTGTGTTTTATAGCATATACAACATTCTACATTCATGGTTCCCTAACTCTCCAGTGATAGAAGCAAGTGAATATATTTCCTTATCTCTTTCCTGAGATTAAACATATTTTTAGTTTTACTTTGTTGTTACTTTTATCTACAAAGCTCTAGCCAATGTATATATTGTTATTTTTGGTTAGGCTTACTTTATTCTTCATCAGTTAATATAAGTTTTCCCATTTCTCCAAATTCCTCCTATTAGTGATTTATTATGTAACAATAAATGTATAGTATTTCATTATATAGAAGTTTGCTTAGCCATTCCTTAATTAATAGGAATTTACTTTATATTTAGTTCTTTAAATATGGAAAGCATTGTTGTAAATGTTATGGTATATATGGGACCTTTCTTTCTACCTGTTATTTCCTAGGGATATTAGTTTAAATTGTTTCCCAGAATGGTTAGACAAATTCACCTCTACTCTAATTTAATCTTATTAAGAAAAGAATAATAGAATGCAACATGTCCTGATCTTAGTGCAGCTAGAAAATCAGTTCTTAACCAGGGGATTCATGGATAATGATAGATTTCAAGGGTTCTATAAACTTGGATTGGGGGAAAAATACATTTGAACTTTTTCTAATTTCTAGCTGAAATTTAGTATTTTCTTCAAATATTTTAAAACATTATTTTGAGAAGGCATCCAAAGATTTTGGCCAGATTGCTAAAGGGATTTACAACATGCTAAAAGATTAAGAATCCCTGTTCTAGAACATAATATTCAGATTGGAACATTTTAGGAAGGACATTTTTAAGCTGATGAGTGCTAGAGATGGGTGACCAAAATGATGAAGATCACATTATGAGGTCTGATGGAAGGAACCAGTGACATTAAACTTAGAGAAGATGTAAGGGATATTAGGAAAAGTTTCCCAAAAATTAGTAATATCTAGAACTAGAATGGGCTACTTTTGTAGGCAGATGATTCATTTCCCTTTTAGATCTCAAGGAAAGGCTAGATAACTACATACATGCTGGTCATTTATTTCATAGAGAAAATTCTCAATCAACTGAAGGTTGAAATTGGCCTCTGAAATTTCTTAAACTAAGATTCTGTGACTTTTTTTTAAATTAACTTTTATTTTTTGGTGGTTGTTTATTTCTTTTGGGAGAAGGTGGAAATGAGATGTAGTAAGCTACTCTGGGGAGAAAAGGAAGGGAGGTAAGATGAGGGTGGAGTTTGCTTTTTCTCCTAGCTGCCTTCTTTTCTGATAAACAGATTTATCAGGAGACATTCTGGTATAGTGGGCATTAAAAAGAAAAACAAAAGATGATCCATGCCTTCAAAGAGCTTACATTCTATTATTGGCAATGAGAAACAATATGTATGCTAATACATACAAGATACATACAGAGTAGCTGGAAGGGGCAGCTAGGGAGCTCAATGGATGGAACATCAGGTCCTGAGTCAATAACACATGAGTTCAAATCTACCTTCAGACATTTATTAAGTGTGTATCCCTGGGCAAGTTAGTTAACCTTGTTTCCCTCTCTTTCTTCATTCATAAAATGAGCTTGAGAAGAAAATGGCAAAAACCCTTCAGTATTTCTGCCAAGAAAGCCCCAAATGGGTTAATGAAGAGTTGGACATGACTGAATAAGACTGAACAGCAAAAACCTTAGCAGGGAAGACTTTGGCAGTTGGGGGAACTGGAAAGGGCTTCCTCCAGAAGATGACGTTTAAGCTGAGTTATGAAGGAAGTTATGGATTCCAACATGCAGAGGTAGGACAATATGGCTGGACCATATAATACATGAAAAGAAGTATTGTGTAAGAATGCTAGAAACAGGAAGAACCCAGATTGCTAGAAGCATTAAATGCCAAATTTATTTGTTTTTATTTGTAAAAAAAGACCTCTTTCTTCACAGTTTTGCTTCAGCCCTGGTCCTGAGAATTAAGTGATGAACCAAGATGATTTATCATGATTCTTTACCAGTATTCTCTTAATGTTATGTCTTTCAGTTTCTTTGTTAAGGGAAATACTTCTGCAGAATAGCATGGAAAGAATATGGACAAGTTGGAGAGTAGTAGCTCATGCTTCCTTATTAACAAAAAAAAAAATCATAGGATCACTGACTTAGAATTGGGATGGGACCTTTGTCCCTAATTTTACAGATGAGGAAACAGAAGTTCAGAGTGGTTGAACAATTTACACAGAATCTCACAGATACTGAATGGCTGAGGTAGTCTTCCTGACTTCTATATTAGGCATTCTCTCTCTCTCTCTCTCTCTCTCTCTCTCTCTCTCTCTCTCTCTCT
>JAJPUD010001410.1:0-41793 GCA_023553655.1 Myrmecobius fasciatus | reverse complement strand
TCTCTCTCTCTCTCTCTCTCTCTCTCTCTCTCTCTCTCTCTCTCTCTCTCTCTCTCTCTCTCTCTCTCCTCTCCTCTCCTCTCCTCTCCTCTCTTTTTTGGGGGGAAGGGTACAAGGATTAAGTGACTAACTCAGACTGGATTTGAATTCAGGTCCCCTGATTCTAGGGCCAATGCTCTATCTACTGAACTACTTAGCTACAAGAACTATTCTTTTCACTATGATAGGCTACTTCTTAGCTGAGGGAATATTTGCATTTTTACAGGGTCCAAAATTTCAGGTGTAAATAAGTTGAAAGGAAGTTGAAGAATTGGACCTAGGATCTAGTAGGTTTCTCATCACCATGAAATTAAGTTGTGTTGTTGGACCCCTTTTACTAAGCATATTCTGATATGTCTATCAGGCTGCCTTAGAAATCTTCCTAGGTTGCTGATTTTTATAATTCTCTTCCCAAGATGCTAAAGAATGTGGTGGATGTTATCAATTTCATTTTTCTTTGTGTCATCACCAATGGTAACATTTTTCTCTATCTAAGATACTGGAATTCACAATCTACATTCTCATATTATTTGAAGAGGGAGGGACTTTTTTGTCCTTCAAATAACTTAGTCAGAAGCATTCAGTTTTTTTCCTCTTTATTTGAATAGAAATCTAAGTAAAATGCAAATTTTTAATTCAATTTAGAAGGCCAATTCTGGGAAATGCCAATTAAGGACAGTGGAGAAGATTGAATTGCAAGTAGCTATTGTGGATTCACAGAGGAGAGTACTGGCTATTAAAGTTGATGGAAGTTTCAGGAGATGTGCTAAAATTAATTAGAAGAGCAAATATGTGGCTATAATTTCCTTGGTCTCAAAGGAAATTTTAATATGGTGCTATACCAACAGTTTCATGCTCAGGGTCAAGAAGAGAAGTCTAATGTGCCTCGTTCCATTGGATAGAGCCAAGCTGCACTTAGGGAATAGAGTGCTTATTCTGGGAATGATCAGATTTGTAATGGAAATAGTCACGGCAGGTTGAGCCTGCCTCAATAAAAAATAGAAACAATTTAGTTCATTTATTGGTTCATAAAGATAAAAAGGACCCAAGATTTGTCACAACTGAAAAAAAATCCCAGAACATACAATGTTAAGAGTTGAATGGAACCTTTAAAAAGCATCTAAAGGATTCTAAGTTGGGATTCATAGACTTCTATGGAGTCAGTGAATAAAATTCAAAGTTGTCTTTTACTTGGATGGGAAAATATGTATATATATGTATATATATGTATGTGTACATATATATATATATATGTTTTTACTAACTCCTAAAAGAAATTTAGCATCTTAAAATCATTTTAATATAATATTCTAAGAAGAGAGCATAAGTTTTACCAGGATGCCAAAGAGATCTATGATACAAAAAGGTGAAGAACTCCTTGTTTTAGTACAACCTGTTAATTTTAAATGAAGAAATTACATTTCAGAGAAGAAGACATTCAGAGAAAGAAGAGACTTTCCCATGGGAGGGGACAATGTGATCAATTAAATAGATGTTTCTGGTTCCTTTCAGTCCAATACTTCTCTTCCTCCAGCCTTAAAACCATAAACACTTTATCTGGGGAGCAGTTCCCTTACTAGATAGTGAGTAGATCATGCCTCAATTTTAATTCACAAAACAACTTAAAAGTCAATTAGCATGAATTAAACATCTACTATGCACTAGGCACTATGTTGAGCTCTGGGGATACTAAGAAAGGGAAAAATAGCTCCTGCTATCAAGGAGCTCATACTCTAATGACAATATCTCAAAGGGAAGGCACTAGAATTCAGGGGGACCAGGAAATGATTCCTGCAGTAGTTGGTGTTTTAGCTGAGGCTTGAAGGAAGCTGGAGAGGTTAAGAGTAGTGATGAGCACAAAGAGGATTTCAGGCATAAGGGACAGCCAAGGAAAATGCCTAGAGCTGAGAGATAGAATGTCTTGTATAAGGAATGTCAGTGAGGTCAGTGTCACTGTATTATAGAGTTTGGGAAAGGAATGAAGTATGAAAATACTGGAAAGGTAGGAAGGGGCTAAACAGAAGATTTTTTATTTTATTCTGGAGGTAACAGGGAGCCATTGTAGTTTATTGACATGGTCAGAAATCTGTGGAAGATCACTTTGAGTCAGAAAACAGACTAGAGTGGGGAAAGACTTGAATTTAGGAGACCAGGAAGAAGGCTATTGTATTAGTCCAGGGGTAAGGTGATAAAGGCCAGGTTCAGGGTGGTGGAGAATAAAAAGAAGCATTAACAAGTGATATGGGGAGGTAAATCAACAGGCTTGCTACCATTGGAGTTGGAGGGAGGGATAGAGTCAGAATCACAAGATGACACCTTTGTTTGTAGCCAGAGAGACTGAGGAGATTGTGGTGCTTTCAACAAGTTTTAGGGAAGTTAGGAAAAAGTGGACAGCTTGGGGGGAAAGATAATGATTTAATTCAATGAATGAGGTGTAATAAAATGGAACCAAGTTCAGTTGATTGCTTTACATCAGGGGTTTTTAATCCTTTTTTTTTTTTTTTTTTTTTTTTTAAACCATAGGCCCTTTTGCTGCCGGTGCTATTCAGATTAAAGTTTTCCAGTACATTAAGTAAAATACAAAGGGAAAAAGAAATCAATTACATTAAAATACGGGTATTAAAATATTAGAAAAACAAATTTGTGATGTAGTCTATCTTATGACTACAGTAATTTAAATATAGTGAAATATAGTAATGAGTATAAGGGCTATTTTGAGTTATCTTTAATAGCTGTAACACAATATGAAAATGCATATGATTTCTATTGATGACAAAGTCATAAGTACTACTTATTAGGAATGGTTCATTACCTACATTTATAATTGAGGGATCTGCTAAATGTTCTTTAGAGGATAGGGAAAATAAGATGCCTTTTTTTTCTAACCATATTTACAGATTCCCTGAAAATAAAAAAGAAACCAAGGACAAAGTTACCAAACCATCTCTGATTTAATTTGCAAAATTAGCGTTTGCTTATTAAATCAGATCATCTGATTCCTCAGAAGTCAGAGACAAATAATGATTGAAAGAGATTATTTTTACAACAAAAAAGAAGAGTTGGAAAAATTATAGAAAATTGTTTTGAACATAATTCAATTGGACAAGGCAAAAGTTAGCTTCTCTCAAACTTTTTTTTTTCTTTCAGGTGGTACCTTTTGTAATCAGAAAGCATATTGGGAAAGAGGAATTTCTAGTCAATGGTTAGCAGTCACCCCTCATCTTCTTTAGCAAGTTCTGGGCTCAACTTAGATTCTAGCTAAAGAAAAAGAAAAGGGTGCCTAACAAACTCTGGCTAACCTTTTTTTTTTTCATCTGCCAGAAAGGGGAATTTGGCTTCTGTCAACCTTGCTTTCTGTTTAGCCTTTCATCAACCACTCCCTTTCTTCTAGAAGGGGGACTTAACCTTTTGAAAACCCTTATAGGGCCAGCTAGATGGTACAGTGAAAAAGAGTACCGGCTGTGAAGTCAGGAGGACCTGAATTCAAATTTGGCCTTAGACACTAAACGCTTATTAGCTCTGTGACCCTGGGCAAGTCACTTAGCCCCAATTGCTTCATATATGTATGTGTGTGTGTGTCTTTATATATATGTATATATATATATATATATATATACATATATATAAACATACAAAGAAATGAACAAATGAAGAAAAAGAAAAACTTCTTAATCTGATGGTTAATTTATTCTCCTAAATCATATGATACTAAATGATAAAGTTTTCTCTATCTAGTCATTCAATCTATAGATTGAATTTGAGACTATTTTAGTTTGGCTTAGTTTTTAGGGCTAGCTCTTCTAAAGAAGGGAGCCTAATTTTATAATCAAACTAAATAAACCAAAGTTATCAATAAAAGTTGACTTCCCTTTTAGTTTAAAGGAAGAAAATTTCTCTTGGGACTATCTACAAGGATTTTTTGACTTTACTGATTATAGCCATAATCATGAGAAAGGGAATCTAAAGGGTTATGTTTGCTGGCCATGAGTATCTGAGAATAAGGTAATAATAATACTAATAATATGTTAGTTGACATTTAAATAACTCTTTAAAGTTTTAAGATATCTTCTACTGATTATCTCATTTGTTCCTCATCACAAACTTGAGGGGCAAGTACAACTAACAATATTATCTCCGTTTTGCAGAAGAAATTAAGACCCCGAATACACTGTAAATAAATGTTAAAAGTAAGATAAGAACCCAGGTCTTTACTTGACTCTAAGTATAGTCTTTTTTTTTCTACTACACTTCTCCAATTTGTAATTTAGGATAACAGGCAAACTCAGTGAGACTGCAGAATCAATTCTCTTTTTGCCTGTCCAGCTGCCAAAGATGGCATACACGCCACATAAAGAAGTTTTTGGCAATACCAGAGAATCTTACCTTCTTATAAAAAAATTACTCATGTAGTGGGCATATACCTAGCATATAAAATTCTCTCAAGAAACATTTGTTGGTGAGGAGAATTGATACTGTGCTTAGTTAGGCAGCACTAAACTGGTATATTGCCTTTCTGATGAACCATGCAACCAAAGTCATGACCATTTGTTTTAGGTCCCAAGATCTAGAGTGAGGAGGGATCTCAAAGGTCATTTATCTCAACCCCCTCATTATATAGATGAAGAAATCAAGGTTTAGGAAATTTAGCTGACTTGATATAAGCTCCTTGAGTCAAGGATTATTTTTTATCTTTGAATTCCTAATTTGTAAGTGTATAATTGTACAAGATCACACAGTAAGTGTCAGAGTTGGAATCCAAAATCAGGACTTCTTAATTATAAGCCCAGTTTTCTTTTTACTGTACTGTGCCACCATATTATACTATTCATTTAAGAGCCAGGGTAAATAGATATGTGTAATAAATCAATGAGATAATATAGATCTTAATAGACATGATATATATATGTTAATATATATATTCTTATTTATAGTCTGCATTGACATTTGATACACCAAGGAAAGGTGACTGTTTATCTAACCATTCTTATCACTTGTTGAAATAAATCATTTTCTAAATGGTATTTTTTAAAAATATTGGAAATACTTAAAAGTGGAGTATATGATACTCTTACTTCCATAGGGTCTTCATTGCCAAACACTGCTATCAAGTCCACACATATAACAACTAGAGGATAATTAGATAAATATTAAAAACTATACCCACTATTTCTAAAAATATATACACACACACTTACATATATAAACATAATATATTTAGTTTTTCAAGTCATCATTCCATATCTTATCTTATTTGAAAAAGGCAGCAAAGTACTGGATAGAAGGCCCAATTTAGAGTAGGGAGGATTTGGATTCAGATTTTGCTTTGGGAATCCATTAGCTTTGTGACCATGGACAAATCATTTTTGTGATTCATAGCAACTTATTGGAATAGCCAAGGCATTATCTCTCCCATGCTATGGACTTATACATAGAGTTCAGTGGGTAAAATGAATTATCTAAAATTATACAACTAATGAGTACTAGAAGTAGAATTAGAATCTCAGTACTTTGGCCCTATGTCCAGTGTTCTTTCCATTTCATTATGATACATTCAGTTAGAAAGAAAAGAAAAGTAGAGCCTTGTAAAAACTAAAACAAAAAGTTCACTCACTGGACTCACTGACACCCTTCAACTGCCTCCACCATGAATATGCCTGTTAGTGCATTAATCCACTGAATTATTTTGTAAGAGCTCTCACTTGGATTGATTAATGAAAAATTTGGAAGACAAGACTGAGAGAGTGAAATTAACATGAGAAAAGATCCAGACACTCCAGATGCCATAATATATCATTTCAGAAAAGCAAGTAAGTGGAGCAACAGAGAAATTTGAGACTGTATATTTTTATTTTCCAACCTAGCCCCATAAGCCTTCATAAAACACATATTTATGATGTAAATTGAAAGAAGCCAGAAATCGATGTAGTCATCTGGCTGATTAAAGTATATTTTTATAGTATCTTCCTAGAAAAGATCAGAAAAACTCAAGACAGTGTGGGAAGGAGCCAGGATGGAAAAGATTTTCTCCAGCTGACCATTTTACTACCAAGGTTTCCCAGGTGGCCAAAAAAAAAAAAAAAAAAAAAAAAACAAAACCCAAAAAAACCCTCCCTATAATTTTGAAGAGGAGAAATATAAAGCTCTCAATCTGAGTTTAGGTAGAATTACAGAGACTGCTATTCTAAGGACACACAAAAAGGGTGTGGGTCAATCCTCATCTCCTAGCTGCATGAGGCTTGCTCAATTAAAAACACTTTTTATCTTGTCCTGGGGTAGGAGACAATGACCTTCTGTGCAGTCACATCAAAATCAGTATTAATTCATCTGTGTGCAGGAATCATGTTAGTAACTTCTCCAAGTAGGATGGCTCCATCCAAGGGACTCTATTACTTAACTGTCTTCAAAAGAGCATGCATTGCCCCTGGCTCCAGCCTCTGGCTGCTGATTCAGCACCTTCCAAGCTGTCTTCAATAGAAAGACAGACAGAAAATGTCTGAAGAAACCCTCCCTCAGCCAAATCTATCCCATATGAAAGTGCAAACCTAATGAGAATCAGTTGTGAGGCTCTTTCCTCCCTTGGCTTTGGAATTCACCGGTGATTTACAGGCAGGATGGTTTACAGCATTCTTAGTCTTTAATGCTTCCTTTTAATTTTTTTTTTTTTTAAGATTGGAGCCTGAGCAATTTTTTTTTGCTAATGAAAGCAAATGAAAAAATTGTTCATTTTAAAGCATCTATCTTTGTTTCATGCTAATAGCCTCCCTGGGGCAGTTGCATTCAAGAGTGCCAAGTCCACATGTTTCTCTCCATTTGTCTGTCTGTTCAATGGTGAAGTGGCCTGGGCTGAGGAACAGTCTTGATGAGGATGCCTGGGTTTAGACCAACATGGCCAAATTGGAGCTTCTGACTTGTAACTGGCTGCCAGAGAGGCTCTTTCATAAGGGTCACAGATGCTTTGTATCTTACACCCAGTCACCCTGCTTTTCCCATCTCATGCATAATTGACTTGGTACAATGGAAGGAATATTGTATTTGGAGTCAGAGGACATGGATAGTAAGGAGACAGACCAGGTTTCCAGATTCCAAATCCAAATTGCATCACTGGGAATCAGGGTCTTGGTTGTTGACTAACTGTGAGACTTTGGGAAGTTATAACCTCAGTTTCCTCATTAAGTAAAAAAAAAAAAAAAAAAAAAAAAAAAAAAAAAGAGAGGTGGAACCAATTAATCTGTGAGATCTCACCCAGCTCTAAATCATTGGAGAAAGATAGGAATTAGAGGAAGGGAATAGCATTGATTAAGCATCTGCTCTGTTCGAAGCACTGTGCTAAGTGCTTTACATATATTGGGAATGGTGGTAGTTGTGAACATTTACTATCTTGTGTTAGTGAAGAAACAACTTTGCCATTTGTCCCTCCATAGTCCCTAGAGATGTTTGTAGGGTTAACAACAACAACAACAACAACATCAGCAACTAGTATTTATATAGTACTTAAAGGTTAGCAAAACACTTTACAAATATTATCTCATTTGATCCTCTCAACTACCTTGAAGTAGGTGTTATTATTATTCTTATTTTACAAAAATGGAAACTGAGGCAAATGGTAGTTAAGTGAGTTACCCAGAGTTATACAACTAATAAGTGTCTAATGCTGGATTATTGATTACTTTGGTATATATTATTCAGTAATATCCTGCTTGCTTTCATCATTTTCATCTTTCTTTCCTTACTCTTAGAATGACAATTGCATTTGTTAATAGTAGCATTTAGTTACTGCTACCAATTCTCTCACAGGGTGTTATTTTACTTTTGGTGCTCATCACTGGAAATATGCCTCCATGCATATTGGCTATTACATTGAGAAAATGTACGTATAAAAGTAGTGGGGTTTCTCTCTCTCTCTCTCTCTCTCTCTCTCTCTCTCTCTCTCTCTCTCTCTCTTTTTTTTTTTTTTGATTCCTGGTTTGAAACTATCTTGTTTTTAAATAAAATATTCTCATCTTTTCCTTTTCCTCCACCCATTATTCCTACAACCAACTCTTCAATCACTCCTAAGTCCAAATATTGGATCATACTCTAGAGGAGATTTTACCTGGGGCCTTTATCTTCTGGTATTTGAAGAAATTCCCATACATGTTTTACTTCACTCCCTCCTCTCTAATCACCTCCTAAATAGTATTTCTGTTTTTTTTTTCTTTCCTTCTCAATCCCCTAATTCTGGAACCATAAACCATCATCAATTTTTCTATTGTTCCTGGTTAGGGTGTGTGTGTGTGTGTGTGTGTGTGTGTGTGGATTCCTTCTAAGAAAGGAAATTTTTTTCTTTTGTATTTGTATTTTCTGAAGTTAGCACAATACTTGGTACATGGTAGATGCTTAATAAAATCCTTTTATTTATTCATTTATTCATCTCATTGGACTTATCCTCATGTTGTAAGCCACAAAATTTAGATAATGATGTTAGAATTGAAAGACACTACCAAGATTATCTAATTCAAACTATTTTTTTTTTTTTAACAAATGAGAAAATTGAGGCCAAGTGAAATAACTTGGCCTAAATCACAAAACTAGTTGTGGACAAAGCTGGGATTAGAATTCAAATCTTCTTATTCCTAGTCCAGTATGATCAAGAACTTCCGGATTTGCTAAAAATTGTAGCATGACACATCGGGAAACTATATATCATTTCTTGTCAGAAAGTTGGGTGGCTAGCATTAATTATCTCCATTTTGGGGGGTGGAAAAATTGAGGTAAATAGCAGTTATTGATCTGCTCAGAAGCAGACCAATTCTGATAGTCAGGTGTACAAACTGTGATTTTGATTGTCAAACCTTTGAGTATAGTAGGCTTACAGAGTAAATGCACCAGGGTGAATATCTGAGTAAATTTAATATTCTTATTTTCATTGTGGTGGCCAAATATATTAAGTATTAAGGCTTTTCAAACAGGACATATTACATAAATTAAATAGGCAGGAAAGTGGCTTTTATGATGTAACTTGGGTATATGGATATTTGTGAATATGAGGCAGGGAAGCCTGGTGGAGAATATTTGTCCCAGAATCAAAAATAACATAGGCAAAAATATGATGTGAATCATAAAGACCACCAGAGCAGGTGGAGAAAATAAATAATGCATTCTTATTTCAGATGGCAAAGCTACCAGAGAAGATTATTGTTGTGGTTGGAAAACTTCAATCATCCTGATATCTGTTGTTTGTCTCTCTTGAAAGCAGATCATTTGACACATTCTTGCTTTGTCTCACTAGTAATTTCACATTTTAGAAGGTAGAGGCAGTGATAAGGGGACCTAATGCTGACCAACAGAGAAAAACTATTTAGTGAAGATGAAGAGCTTAGGAGGTATCATATTGCCAGAAAAGGGACCACTGAACATAGTGTTAAGACATTAGATGAGATTGGCAATCAGTTTGATATCTTCCTAGAGATAGTTGAGGGAGATGGAAAGCTTTCAAAGAAATTCTATGATCAAATCTGCAATTATCTCTAATGAAGAAAAAAGGAAGAAGTACATAAAGGAAGTGAGGGGAAGACATCAGCTATGGGTTATGACCCCATATGAAGTCACTAACTGAATGTGGGGGCCACAAAACATTTGGCAACAGTAGAAGGTTTCTGAATGATTGCAGTTTCAAATATTCAGCCAAAATTTAATTCTTTATGTAAAAATTAATTTTTTGTATGTGAGTATGCAAATTTGCTTTTATTTTTAATAAATGGCTAAATTATATGTATACCAAAGAATTGTTTTAAAATAAATTTTTTTATGTTTTATACATATTTTTATACATATATAATTTGAGATCATGTAAAAATTTCTCAGGTGAAAAGGGATTGCTACTGGTAAAAGTTTAAGAGATCTCTCACCTGACAACTTGATGAATTTACGCAATAGTTAGCTTTTTTTTGGGATTTTTGGAAGCACATCTTCTTATGGAACATGACCTTTTTTATTAGTACACAAAAGAAGCAAGAGATACCTCTAAGGTTACTTTGTGCAAGCATGTGCAGGTTTTATGTGTTTTTCCAGAATACAGCTAGGTTGAGATTAATGTGCATTCAAAAAAACGTGAAATTCAATTTCATGCTAATTATGAAATGACACCAGGTTGCATTTAATAGGAGTAAAAATTGAGCTAATATGAAGTATGTGGACAAGGAGAGGATTTTAACATATCACTATGTCATCTGTCAGCACGTGGTAAAATGACCTGTGGACATGGTATACTGGTGTATATCATATCATCAAAATTGTTTAAAAATATTTTTAAGAATCCTTAACAAAGTGAACAAAAGGAAGAAAACCAAGATGGGAATAGTGCCACTGCAAAAAAGAAGAGATTCACTACTACATTGCAACAAAAATTTTATGCAGCTTAATGGCATATGATTATACTAACTCTAAAATAGGATGAGAAATGCCTGAATCTGTGGCATGGAATATTATAAAACATGCATACAAAGTGAAAGGAAAAGGCAAAGTTGTCTCAGATTTCCAGAGATCACAAACTACTATAAGCGTTAAATGGCAAACCCAATTATAGTTTTGTTGTATTGATTGAAGACTGTAATAAAAATGCATTTATTCTTTTTTTTTTAACCAGAATAGCTTTTTAAAGGTTATAGTTTATTTAAGGCAGTGAAAGAAAATGGAAATGAAATAGATAGGAAAGAAACTTTTACTATAAGCCTTGCTTGGTTTGATAGCTTTAAAATTCGAGTTCAATTACACAATAGTAAAATTACCAAAGAGATGGCCAGTGCAGATGAGGACATAATTAAATAATACTGATATTTCTAAGAAAATAATCAAAAAAGCTGGTTAATACTAATCGACAAATTTTTAATGTAAATAAAACATACTTATCCTTGAAAAAGACACCTTCCAGAACTCATATTTTAAAGACATTTTTAAAAAATTCAGTTGGAATTAAAGTCTTTAATAATGCCTAACTCTTTTATTGGGGGGTATGCAGAAGGAGATTTTAAAACCAATTAAAACCAATGGTTATTTGTTAGTTTTGAAATCTTTCAATTCTGAGAGACTCATCAATCATGTGCAGTTCTTTGACAATCAAATAAGAAAACATGGGTGACTAAATCTGTTTTTGAAGATTCATTTTCAAATTATGCATATTAGCTGAACTATTGAAAAATATTTAAAGAACAACTATAAAATATTTAAAGCATTACTGATTTTAAATACAACCACAAATACCACCAAATATACTTGGTTCATTGTGTGAAGATGAGAGCATGTAAATTCCAAGAGGTGTGGATAAAGCTCTCTATACTTGTCAGCACATGTGTGAAGATTTAAAGAAAAAGAAGAAACTTCATTGTTGCTAAAATATTTTAAATGACAATAATGACATTTTCAGCAATATAGACATCTTTAGGTATGATTCTGAGGAATTTTTTTTTTAATTTAAAAAGATTTTGTTTTCTATTACAATTACTTTGTAATTAGAAAAAAAAATTTAAATTATCTTTGCTATTATATTATGTTTATAAACAGAAACTTTTAAAAATTCATTGCATAGTTACAGTAGGTTGGAATGAATTACCATGTAATTATAACTTCAAATAGGCAAATTGAAATAATACAACCACTACACAGGATTTGTTATTCACACTAATTGGGTATCTACCTATATTTCACTATTGCCCTTATTTCTGCTATTTCTTGAGCTAGTAAAACTCATACTTCTTAGGGATGCTCAAACTCTAGGTGAGTACATCTCACTTTCATGTGATTTTGCCCCAAGAAAATAGCAAACATTTCAGAAATGTAATAGATTTATCATGCACTGACTCTCCAATCCAAGGTTCTTTCTCCTAACCTCTCCTCAGTCCTCCAAATAAGGAAAAGGGAGAAAAAATGAGAATAGTCTCCATTTTATTTTATAGGCCAGCAGAGAGAAGTGCTTATTTTGACAAGAGTTTGTCTTTACAAGGATGCTGGCCAACCAAGTCATCTTGGGGGCAAATCTAGTCACTAAAACTCATCTTAAAACGGGAGTTCTTAACCCCTTTTTTAATGACATGGATTGCTTTCCATTTTGGTGAAATTTATAGACCACTTCTCAGAATAATTTTTAGATGCATTAAGTAAATGTTTTAAAATATATAAAATAAAATTTATAGTAATATAAAAGAAACCAATTATATTTAAGTATATTTATTTATGTATACCCATCCATCCATCTATCTATTTCTCTGTCCTGAGGAAGTGCTAAAAATTGAAACCAGTCAATTCATCTTTGGGGAGGCTATCTTTGTCCTCTTAATATGCTACTGAGCATGTGCATACTTCATAGGGAAAAAGGGGACTTTCAAAAGTCCCAGATGAAGGCACATAAACTGTAAACTTACCGAAGTAGTCTGGGATTAACTCTTCTTAGAAAGGAGACTGATGTGGTTGCACATCAGGAAACTCCACATTTTAAAAAAAATATATGTCCTAGAATAGATAGGAGCAAGGGAAGGTAACTGAGCATGACCACAAAAGAGGGGTACCATCTTATAAAACAAGTTGGAGCTTGTGATGAACAAGGGTAAAAAAGTGTCTTTTTCCACTTCTCTCTTCTGGCTATGTATATCTACCTCTACATACATATGTGATACACTTTTAGATGCATTATCAACATTTTCTCAATCATTTTCATAAGTCTAGATAATCAACAAAACAATAATTCAAGCCCTAATTTGTAGCATCTGCTATTTTCTGAGGTATAAGTGCTCAATGGAAATTTTAACAATCAGCTTGAGAGATGTTAACAAACTGGCTCCAGCATACCTCTGGGTAAGTTGTAGTATTCCCTGAGCCCTCTTATTTTCTCTCAACTCTCTGAAATTTCATCACAATTCATGAATTCAGCTGTCTTCTTCTTGCAGATGACTTCTAAATTAATTATCTAGCCTTCTTCTGTCATCTGAGATACATTTACACATCTGTGGTTGCCTGATGGACATTTCTGTCCAGATGTCTCAGGAACTGCAAAAACCATTTCCAAAAATACTCATTTCCCCCACTAGGCCCACTGATCCTTTTAACTTTTCTGTTGCTGTCATGGGTACCATCATTCTTCTAGTCGCCCAGGTTTATTATCTAGGAATTATTTTTGGCTCTTTATTTCTCCCTCATCACTTACACAATCAGTTGCCAAGTATTTCCATTTCCACTCCCATAATATATCTTTCATTTATCCACTTCTCTCCATGTATACTTAATCACTTAAATTTAAAATTGACTCTTCTTTTAAAAGAGGCCTTTCTCAGACTTTCAAAGTCTCTTCAATGAGTTTGTTATCTAGTCTATATGAAATATATATATATATACATATATATATATATATATATTTAAATCTAAAGCTACAATTGCTAAAATTATCTCTAAGGAAATGTACTGAATGAAACAATTTCCTTAGAAGTAAAGGCTGGCAAATATTGTTCCCATTTTTAAAAATAGGATGAATGTGTATTGAAAATACTGACATCTCACCTGACTAATACACTATACACTCTTTGAGGAAGTAAAAAGCATTGAGTGGACAGGGGTGTGAAACTCAAATAGAGACAGATCCTTATAGATGGCATATTTACTTAGAAATTTAAGACAATTTGACATTATTTGTGTTGTGCTATGGGTCAACAAGGTATTGGTAGGCCAGGGCCTGGAGTCAGGAAGACATCTTCCTGACCTGTAATATGGATTTGGATGCTTCCTAGTGGTGGGATACTGGGGCAAGACACTTAATTTTATTTTTCTCAGTTTTTTCATCTGTAAAATGACCTGGAGAAGGAAATGGCAAACCACTCTAGTACCTTTCTTTGTCAAGAAACTCCAAATAGATTCACAAAGAGATTAGACTGAAAAATGACTTAACACTTTTTGTAGAGTTATTGTACATTACTATCCTTCATGCAAACTATATTCTAGAATATACAAAACAGGTCTCCTTGCTCTTCCTTTTGCACAATATTTCACCTCTCTGCTCCATACCTTTGTACATGTTGTTCTCCAAACCCATTCCTACCTCTCAGAATCCCTAGATTTCTTAAAGAGTCAGCTCTAGTAACCCTGCCTACACAAGCCTATATTTGTATTGGCTTTGCACATATTTTCTAATTATTTTTATAGTCCTTATTAGTATATAAACTTCTTTAAGGTAGAGACCATCTCTTTTTTTGTCTTTATGTTCCAAATACCTAACACAGGGTTTAACACATAGTTGTTTCCCCAATAAATGCTTGTAGAATCATTAACTAGTCTAAGGAAGAGCTCCAAAGTTCAATTTTCTACTTTGTTTTGGTTGAACATAATTATCAATGATTTAGATGAAGCAACAGATTGTATTACTTATCAGATTTTTGGAGGACATGAAGATAAGGGAGAAAACTAATTCAAAAAATAAATTAACAGTTGGGAAGGAAGAGCAGGCTGAAGATAATAAGATGAAATTTAATGAAAACAAATATAAAGTCATATACTTAGATTTGGGGAAAAAAACCGTTATAAGTACAAGATAAGAAAGATTGGATGGAAAAAAATTGAATGCTCTAAATCGCTATTGCTTAGAGAAATACCAATTAAAACAACTCCTGAGTTTCTACCTCTTATCTATCAGATTGGCTAATATGACAAAAGGCAAAAATGTTGCATGTTAGAAGGGATGTGGGAATAATTGATCTAGCAATACCACTGCTAGGTCTTATCACAAAAACATATAAAAGGGAGGAGGAAGGAGCTTTTCTTGCAAAAAATATTTATAGCCACTCTTTGTGGTAGCTAAGAATTGGAAATCAAAGGGATGCTCATCAATTGGGGAATGGGTAAACAAACTGTAGAATACGATTATAAAGGAATAAGAGATGACAAGCAGAATGATTTCAGAAAAATGTGGAAAGACTTACATGAACTGCTATAAAGTTAAGTGAGCAGAACCACGAGAATGTTGTACACAGATACAACAATATTGTTTAATGAAGAACTGTGAATGACTTAGCTGTTCTTAGCAATATAATGATCTAAGACAATTCTAGAGGATTTATGATGAAGCATACTATCTGCCTCTAGAGAAAGAATTGATATTGTTTGAGTACACGCTGAAGGATGCTATTTTTCACTTAGTTTTTTTCTTTTATTCAAGTCTTCTTATGCAAAATGACTAATATGGAAATGTTTTACATAACTGCACATGTATAACCTATATCTGATTGTTTACCATCTCAAGGAGGAGGAAAGGGAAGAAAGGAGGGCCAAAATATGGAACTCAAAATTTTAAATAAAAATGCTAAAAAAAATGGGAAAAATAGATTTTGAGCAGTAAGTATAATGGGTTTAGTAGATAATAAACTCACTATGAATCAGCATTATGTAGTGGTGGCTTAAAAAGTCCATGTTATCATAGATAGCAATTATCAGTTGATAGTAAATACAAGAAAAGGGGATGCCACTTTTTCTCTCCTAGTTAAGACTACATTTGAAATATTGGTTTCTCATTATAGGAAGAGTATTGACAAGTCTAAACACTTCTGGAGGACCATGCCAAAGAAGAATTAATTAAAGATATTGTAAATGTTCAGGCTGAAGAAGAAAAGATTTAGTGGAGAACATGATGCTTATTTTCTTTATTTTTTTCTATTATTCTCTCAATAGTATTTTATTTTTCCACTTACATGTAAAAATAGTTTTCAGCTTTAATTTTTGTAAGATTTTGAGTTCCAAATTTTCTTCTTTCCCTCCCCTCCTTTCCCCCTCCTCAAAACAGCAGGAATCTGATATAGGTTATACATACAATCATTGAAAAAATATTTCCACATTAGTCATGTTGTGAAAGACAAATCAAAACAAAAGAGAAAAACCATGAGAAAGAGAAAGTAAACAACTGAAAAAAAAGGTTAAAATAGTATAATTCAAACCACATTCAGTCTACATAATTCTATCTTTTATGCTTCAAACCACATTCAGTCTACATAATTTTATCTTTTGTCTTGGTTTAATGTCTTTCTGAGAAGTCCATCATAGTTGATCATCACACAGTCTTGCTGTTACTATACACGTTCTCCTGGTTTTGCTTACTTCACTCAACATTAATTATGATGCTTATTTTCAAATAAATGGTAGCAGAGGGACCAGATTTGTTTTGCTTATACTCCCATACTTCATACCCCAGTACTTCCTCCCAGTACAACTTGTATCAGTGAGTGGAAATTAAAGAGTCAAATTTTGGCTCAATATAAGAGTAATTTTCTAACAATTGAAACTACCTCATCCCCCTGTCCTCTACCAAAAATGAAAATGTATTATCTTATGAGGTAGTGAGTCCCTAATAACCAGAAATTTTAAAGTAAAAGTTGGAAGGTCATTTACCAGTGATGTAAAATGGGATTCATGATAAGGCTAGATTTGACTAGATGACCTCTGATAACCTTTTTAGTTCTGTAATTCAGTGATTCTAGATTCTAGGAAATGGTAATGAATTTACTGCTGACATACATATATATATATATGTATATATATATATATATATTTATCAACAAAAGACATCAATGGTTATGGACAACATAAATAAATTTTTCCTTACTTCCTCTTTTTCCTTCCCTTAGTTGCAATTAAAATTAAGTTTTTTATTTTTATTTTTTCTTTCTGAAAAAACATATTGTCAAGCACTAGCAAGCATCAAAATTTGTTTCCTTGTAGGGTATTAATTTAGAATTTTTCTGAAGGACATTTGAAATTGTCAGCTTCACCATACCTTTTATCTTAATATTTCATTTGTTTTTAAAATAAGTTATTATGATATATAAGTGCCACTTATTATAGCAATATTAAATAATTTGAACCTAAAATAATTTTTAGAAAATTTAGGAAAGTCATATTTCTCATAGGTACTTCAGGAAAAAATATGGGTTAAACTGAGCGCAAAGAAAAAAAAAATTACCTTGTGAGATCTTGGAATCTATTTGTAATGTAACTATCTGTGCTTCCTGTATCTGTTATCTTGAAAAACAACTTTCTTAGAAATCACACACAATTGTGATGAAGTAAATCCATTTCCTCTAGAGACCATAAATGTGTCAGTTTGGGCTAGATAAACTTAAAGTTTTTCCAACTCTCTCAAATTCTAAGCTTCAAGGATTTTAAATGGTACATGCACACTTGAGTAATACCACTAGAATGACAAAAAAATTGTTTTCAAAATAAAATTATGCTAGGGAAATGAGTGAAAGGAAAGAAAAAGGGTGACTTTATAGAGAAAATTTTGTTGACTGCTTATATTTTGGATCAAATCAATGTGAAAATGTGAACTAATAGAGAGAACATAAGGCTAATAAATATAGTCTGACTTCTTTCCACCTCCATTTTCCTCATGTCCCTCTCACCCCAGGGAACTACAAAAGTGTAAATGTGTGAAATAAACCTTTATCGTGAAAATGATTTTGAATAGACAAAGTGATGACCTAAGAACCTTTCAAAGGGCATGGTCCTGGAGACAATGGTAACTTACTTCTCTACTTGGGTGGCTTTCCCAGGAACATGACTCCTCTTGAGAGAGGATCTCTCTTCGGAAAGTATGATCACCCAAGCATGTTTGACACAGTGAAGGCTCAAATTCAGGCTCCCCCTGATGTCTGTGCATCATTGAGGGTCCTGTGTACTTCAGGTTGGCGCTCTTTTCCACACTGACCATTGGGCTTTTAATCCATCTTCGTACCTACAAAATGTAAAATAAAGTGTTAATATATTTGGCTTTCCTTGAAGAATCCTGAGACGATAGTGGATTGATGAATGCTATAAATGAAAAGAAAAGTTAGTTTAAAGGCTTTTTAAGACTATTGTAGAATGATCAGGTTGGCTTCAGGAAAATAAATGAAGGATCTGTGATTTTTTTTCCAGGATCTGTAAATAAGGAATTATTCTCTCAATTATGACTAATTTTCAGAAGGCAAGTTAAGCGACTTGTTCAGTGCTGTCCAGCATGAGAGAGTTAGTGGTATAATCTGAACTCAGACATTTTTTGACTCCAAACTAACACTCTACTAGGCTAAGCTGTGTGCAGGATATGATAGGTAAACATTGACCCCACTTTTTAAGCCAGTGTTATCAGTAAAATGGTGAAAAGAACATTTTTCATGGAACAAATGTTACTTTTATGGAAACACCTTTGGCTAAGAAGTGCTCTCAAATACATTTCTTCATGTTAGTGCATTGCGATTTCCTTTTCCTACATTTAGAGATAATGTAAGTTCTGAGGATAATTAGTAGTACAAAGACACAGTTGTTCCAAGGATCTAAGTAGTCTCAGAATGCTTCAGGGCTGATGGATTCTGAATGCAGAACAAAGAATGCGATGTTTCACTTTTGTTTTTGGTTTTTTTTTTTCTTTTGGTCAATTTCTTCTTTTACAAGAAGACTAATATGAAAAAGTGCTTTACATGATTGCACCTATATAACCCATATCAACTCGCTTACTGTTTTAGGGAGAAGGGAGAGGAGGAGATGGGGGAGGGAACAGAGGAAGGAAGAAGATTTGGAACCGCAATTTAAAAAAAAATATGAATGCTAAATTATCTTTACATCAAAGTGGGAAAACATAATATTATTTTTAAAAGAAATGTTTTGAAATTAATGGTTGAAGTAGATTTTTGACACTTTTGTAGTAATTTTTAAAATCAAAAATAATTTACACTAAATGGGCAGAATACTAGACCTGCAGTCAGAAAGAGCTCAAATCCAGCTTCAGACTAGTTGTATGACTCTGGGCAAGTCACTTACCTTTTGTTGCAGGTTCCTCATCTGTAAAATGGGGTTGTCATGAGGGTCAAATGAAATAATAATTGTAAAATATTTAGCCCAGTATCTGGCATATAACATTAGACCATAAGTCACTTTTATATAATGCTTTAATAGCTTACATTGCTATAAAGCTAAAAGATTTACAAATAATTTTACATACATTATCCCTAGCTTTTTAAATTGTAGTTCATGATATCATATGGGGTTTCATAACTGAATGTGGCTCAATGTAAGTATTATTATCATATTCCTCCAGCTGAAGGCAATTCTAGAATCCAGGTCTCCTGACTCCCAAGCCCTGTGTTTTCACTATTCTAGATCTGCCACTGGTAGACTTAACAAGTATAGAAAGGGTCTTCAACTGAAAACTTTTCTAAGTTTATGAAGATTTCTCCAAAAATACCTGTTTAGTAAAGTCAGAATTTAGCAGTTAGTGTGATCAGTTCAGAGTGGTGGAAGAAGGCAATATGACTTGCTTAAAGTCTGTAAATACCAGAGTTAGAATCTGAGTCTGGGGCCTCTGACACCAAACCTAGAACTGTTTACTATTTCCCTTAAGTCCCTTCCACATTAAAGTCCTACAGAAAAGATTACAGAAATATCATTAAGGCCAGAAAACCAAGGACGATAGCAACATGGACAGGAAGACTAAAACAAACCAAATAACTCCAAATGGAATATTGTGTGGTTATTATGATCAAGTTTGTCTCTACAAAAGAAAAGAGAAAATGTACTTTCTTCCTTCTTTGAAGGGGGTAATGGGGAATAGGTGGCTACTAGTATGAAGCATTGCCAATGGTATCAGATTCAGTTAAGCTTTTATTTTTGCTGAACTTTTTTTCCCTCTCATCTAATTTTATTCTTTGTTATAGTGATGTAAAAGCAAAAGATAATCAACAATTTTTTTTCAAGCTCTTTGAAGGAAGTAAGAAGTACATATTTCTTTATTGGATGTCATGATTCTTCATGGCTTTTGCTTCTTATGTAAAATCTCTTTTTAAGAGAGAAATTGGAAGCATCCTATTTTTTTTTTTTTTTGTTGTTGTTGTTAGAGGTAGCTTGGCCAGGTGGATAGAGGGATGTGCTTGAACTTGAACTTGAACCAGCTTGAACTGGCTCCTGGGAGGCAATCGTAAATTTTCAATATGAACATTTACACCTTAAAAATGGGCAAATCCTACAAATCAGGGCTTGATTTATTGTTTTGTGGGTTATATAAACTTAAGGAAGTGATGAACAAAATGTTAATAATGCATATTAAGTTTAACAGAGTGACCTGCATACATTCCTTTCATACCATGCCTCATCCTTGTCAGTTGTTAAATATTCATCAATCAGTATGTGCTTGGCTAGGATCCAAGGCTGAACTAAATGATCCCACCCACACCCAAGGCTCCTTCCCTCTTTAAATCTATTTTCTTATGATAGCCTCATCTGGCCCAAGCTGTATGATCCTAGGCAAGTCACTTTACTTCTGGAAAATTCTTTAGGATTTGTTAGCTAAGTCATGAAATCATTGTTATTTAATTTTTTACTTTAAAGTATCTGTCTTAAATATTGATATTTATTCATAAGCAAATCTATGCATACATAATATTTCTGTGCTTTGTCAGTGGCATTCTGAATTAAATGCTCAAAGGCTGGAACTGTGGGCAATTGGTTTTCCTGATGTTAGTAGCAAATGTTTTTGATCAAACTTGAAAAAAAATTTTCTTAAATTACATTACATGCAGAAATCTGTTTTTCATTATTCTTCTTATTCAGTGGGGTTTTGGCTTCAAGTTTGATAATTGTTTCTATTTAGTTTCTAGCCTTATATTATGAAATTAATCTTTTTTACTCTGGCTGACTTTCAATACATATATTTTGCCAAGGAGGATTGATTCTAAGCTTGTTAAGAACACATTTTAAATAGATTAGTATTCAAGTGAATTTGTAGTCTGACCTGATTTTCAAATTTTGGTATGTTGACAAGTAAAACTTATTATTATTTTTACACTGACTGAATTTGCTACTTTATTTCACAACTTTAGCTTATGATGGAATATTCAGGTTGCTGAACTTGACCTTTCTTAGAGGTTATGATTGGTATCAACAGGCAAAATGATTTGGGTAAAGGCACATAAAATTGGAGGGAAAAGAGTTATATCCCCCTACCTTAACTTCCTGCCAAGGGACACAAAAATTCCATGATTTCTTTCACCACTCTACTTTTTATATCATTCTCTCTACTTAGTGATCTGGTCAAGACTAGATGTAGTAAGAGCAAAAATCACATAGAAAACCAGGACCTGCAGTTAAAAATACTAAATATTCTAATGCAATTTCTTTGCAGGGGCAGGGGTAGGGGAAAGAATGGAAAACTTACTTGGATGGAGTCAACGAATTACAGAATGGGTCTACTTAAGAATATAAGCAATAGATATTTTCACAGAATTTTCATACTGAATACTCAGTGATCACTTAGTTCAGTCTCTTCAGTTTACAGACTAAGACCCAAATAGGTAATGTTGGCTTGTCTAACACCAACAGTAAACAGAGTTGGGGCTATTTTTCTCTAAGTCCAACAATATAATTATTGAATTATTATCTCTTGGTATATAAAATATTGCCTTAGAGTAAGTGAAAGCTCTAAACGAAGACTTGCATTTGGGCTCTTCATTCTTTCTGGACAAGATGGGCATTACACAGAGTGAATAATAACTCTGAGGGAGTGTATTCTCAAACGAGGAACAAAAAAGCTATTTCCCCCCTTTCCCTTCCCCGACATTTTATAACTAACAGCCTTTCAAACTTGGACTTGAAATTCGAGTAACATTTTCATCATTCCTACACCAATGGGAAATATCAAGGGAGAAAAAACATCACTTGTAGGCTCCTTATGAAATTCTCATGTAGGTGTTACGCTTAAACTTCTTGTGTATCACAGTTTATTATTTTCCAGTTAAATTTGTGGAAACATCACACACTTTGCCAATAGCTTTCCAAGTAAGTTTGTGTGCTAAGAAATAGAGGTAGTCTTCACATATACCAAGTAGTGCAGAACTGTTTAACTTACAAAGAGAAAAGTTTTCTACCCAGATCCATCACCAGCTCCCTATTTAACCTTGAGCAGTATGAGTTAATCTATTTTATGCCTTCTGCAAAATAGAGACAGCAATGGCTTCTCCCTTCCTATGTAACAGAACTGTTTCAAGGAGAATTTTCACAATTTCAAAATAACTTGGTTCTCCAAAGAAGACTGGTGTTATGTAGTCACTAACTTTGTAATGGTCATATTACCCATTCCCTTTATTTCAGCTTGGTCATCTTGAAATACTCTTTCTTTTGGCCTAAATCCTCATATTCACATTAATTTTATCCTTTTTTACTCAATGAAGCAATCACTTTGACTCTGCATCCTCCCCCATTTCTGATTAATGATGTGGTTTATAATGTGCTGTTCATCAATCCTGTTAGACAGTGAATCAATCTCAAATCTCTGGCTTTTGGTTTTAGAAAGTATTCTTCAAAACAGCCAGAGGGGATGAAAACACAAACTTCCTCTGAGTCTTAGAATGTCAATTGGCTATGTTTGGTTTAAATACAGAAGTGCTTAGCTAGAGAGACCTGTGTGGAGACTACCTGGTATTGCAAGCTTGTACTTAGAGTATGGGATCAGCTGCCTTGATGATTTCTTTTGAAAGTATGATTGCATGTACCAACCCTGGCCTCTTCCCTATTCCTAGAGAATAAAAAAGACTGTGTTTGTGCTCTTGGTTGATGCTGGTATGTATAAAAACATAGCAACAACAACAACAATAATAATAATAGTAGCTGTTATATAGTGCTTTAAGATTTGCAAGGTACTTTGCAAGCTCATTTGATCCAAACATAGGAGATGAGACATACAATTATAGTCTCAGAGTTGGAAGGAAACTCACATGCCTTCTAGCTTACCCTCTTACCTCATGTAGGAATCCACTCTTTGTTATCCCAGTCAGTGCTCATTCAATCTCTGCTTGAATGACTGCCTCCTATGAATACTTATAACAGCTGATCTTTATATGGCTCATTCCAAAAGGTTCCTATCTTGAGGTTTGAATAAGTCTATTCTCTCAAAAATAGTATGATATATTAGCCCTAAAAAATTAGCCAGGATGATGAATAGTGTTAGTTCAACTACAACTTTATAGTTTTCAAGATACAAGTTTGAATATTATTTCAACATGATTTTCACAGCCTGGAGTTCTTTCGGTGTGGGGATTGCAAATGATAAATAATTCCCAGGAAGGTGACTGAAGCACATAATGATAAGTGATTGGACCAAGGAAACAACAGCTAGTAAGTGTCATAAGTAAGACAGATCTTCATCTACTCCAACAAAAACCTATACAAAATTCTACTTTATAACATTTTCTACAAGTAATCAGTCTGCCTTTACTTGGGGACTTTTATTAAGATAGAAACTTTCTTTCTGAAACAATGCATCCTGCTTTTAGATTATTATTAGTGTCTGTGTTCACTGTAGTATTAGGGAACTATGATTTCATTAGCTTAGGCACTGTAGGGGAATCCCAGGTAAGGAAACTCCATTGACTAGGCCAGTACTTCCTCTGCAATTTGTTATCTAGAGCATTGGTAGATTGTGGCTTGCTCAGGGTTATATAACCGCTGTTTGTTCTCATTGTTGTTCAGTTATTTTAAATTACATTTGACTCTTTGTGACTCCATTTGGGGTTTTCTTGGCAAAGATACTGGAGTAGTTTGCCATTTCCTTCTCTAGCCCATTTTAGTGAAACTGAAATAAACAGGTTTAAATGACTTTCCTAGAATCACACAGCTAGGAAGTGTCTGAGGACAGATTTGAACTTACGAAGATTTATCTTCCTGATACTCCATCCACTATGCCACCTAATTGCTCTCATGTTTATTATAGACAATTCTTGAACCCATGGCTTCTTAGCTTCAAGGCTAGTTCTCAGACTGCCTCTTCACTTTTAAAATAACTCTCATTAGATTTGGCTCCTTTTTTTTAGCCCCTTGAGTCTTTTTCTGATCCCTTCCATCTACTTCCAAGCTTTATTTCAGCCAATTTGATAAGTATACCATCATTCAAAGAATCATAATATAAAGATAAATATCATAATAAAGACAGTGCTTTAAGATCTGCAAAGTACTCCAGATAGATTTCTCTTGATCCTCTCAACAACTCTAGAAGTAAGTGCTATTATTATCCCCATTTTACAGATGAAGAACATGCAGCTGACCAGGTAATTGACTTCCCTAAGTCACCCAGTTAGTGAGAGTCTGAAGCCATATTCCAAGCCAGGTGTTCCTGATTCCAAGTACAGCACTCTAATCATTACTGCCCACCAAGGTCCAGACACTGACATAAAACATCAAATGACAAATGGCATTCTACTCTTTGGGTCTCCTTCAAACTGATTTAAATCCACCTAACCTTGGGTTGACAGAATTTCAAGCTTAGCATTCTATCCATTACTTTACACTGTTATTATAAACTTTTAGCTCTTCACTAGAAAACATGTTGTTCACTTTCCCTACAAAAATAAATACATACATACACACACATATTATAGATGTACATATGCATATTATATATATATATTATCTTGAACTGCAAATAAATATTTGAAAAAATAAGCTAAGTTCTTTGTTGTCTGTTTTTGTTTATTTCCTTGTTAAAAAAAACATTCACAAAAATATATCTAGCCCCAACAATCCATTAGAATAGAATATTACCAAATTTGATTAATGAAATTTCCCAGCTTTGAGGGTTTTTCCACTTGTGGCTTGGCCTATTACAAAGGAGGAAATAGGTATTACTTCTAATTTAAAGTGGTTTAGCGCAGGGCTTTTAAAATTTTTTTCACTTGTGACCTTTTTCCACCTGAGAAATTTTTATGTGACCCCAGATATACAGGGATATAAAGTAGATATACAAATCAAACATTTACTGATAATAAATCATAATTTTGTGATCCAACATTCAACTACATGATTCCATATGGGGTTGTGAGTCACAGTTTAAGAAGCTTTGGTTTAGCTAATAACACTATCAAACTAGCTCAGTGCAATGTTGCCTCTTTATTTACTCACTCATTAACTCATAATGCCCATCCTATACAATGCTATACAAGTCTCAAGTTCTGTGTATGAAGTTCATTTATCTAGTCTGTTAATATTTATGATTGTTAGCATCCTATCCAATCTACAGCTCTGTTTTAGAGAATTCTATGGTCATATGATGCCCAGACAATTGGCTAGGTCAGTAAGCAATAAAGTTAAACTGGGTGACCAAATTAAATGTAACATTCAGCCAAAGCATTCAATCTGGTAGCAGAGAAGCAATTAAGTCTGATAGAAACAATTCATGCAAACTCAGAGCTATAAAACTAAACTCTTTATGTACAAATCATTTGATTTGTTTTGATTCTCATAACTCTATTAGTCAACTTTCCGATCTTTACTCTATAGTTAATCAGTTTAATCTTAAATTATTCTCTATCTTGCCAAACTATATCCTGGAGAACCCTTACTTTTTGCCTTCTCCATTACTAATCATATTCTGCTGAATACTGCTATAAGAATCCAGCTACTTGTGCTAGTGGGGTTCTCTACAAATCTATATTAATTTCAACTGGGCTTTCACTTCAGTAAGGCAATCCTTTTATTCTTCTATAAGTTACTCTATCATTTTCTGAACAAAAGCAGTGCCAAAATTTCTCCTCTTTATCAAGCTTTTCACAATATTTTCTCTTATTCTCTCAGAATTTTGCTTTATACTTGCCTGAGAAAAAAGGCCATTTGCCATGAACTTCCTCTTCTCTTTTGCAAAACATCTAAAGCTCCCTTGACATATTTTCTCTGATCCAAATCTCTTCTTCTTCTTCTTGTTCTTCTTGTTCTTCTTCTTCTTCTTTTTTTTTTTTTTTTGCTAGTTTCTAGCCTTGGAGCAATAGATAGTCATCCTCCTCAACACACCTTCCCTTTAAGATTATATCCATTTTGCCTGTATATATGTCTTAGTTTGAAGATATTTATTTGAACATCATCTCTCCCATTAAACTGAGCTATTTGAGAAAACAAATTGTTTGATTTTGCTTTCTTGCAACTCCAGTTTTTAGTATAATGCCTGATACATAACAGCATAAGATATTGAAATAAATGTTTGTTGTTTTGATTAGAATTGCCAATTTCACTAGCATTCTCAAGGCTCCATTCTCTTTGTATCCCTGAATCCATCTTTCAACAAATTTCATTCAATATCATTCATCTCCCACTGTAACCTTGTAATAATGAACACTTTCCCCTCTAATTTTTAATCTCATCTTATCTATTGCCTCCTTCCCAGATGTCTAGAAATGTGCCCAGCTCTTCCCACCATTAAAAACTATTTTCACTTAATTCTATTATTCCTTCAAGTTGTCCTAAATCTCTATTCCTTTTGTTAGCCAAACTTTTAAGGGAAAAAGCTGTCTATAGTCTTTGTCTTCACTTCCTCTCCTTCCTTCACTTCTCAACCTCTTGCAATCTGTTTATTTTACTTCATCATTTAATTGAACCTGTTTTCTCCAGTTAGTAATAACTTTTAATGTCTAAATCCAATGATTTTTTAAAATCAGTCTTTATTTTTTGCTTCACTATAGTACATGACACTTCTTGTCAATTCTCCTCCTGACTACTTTTTTAGAAGAACTGCTTTCTAGTTGTACTCTTTCATGAATACAATGAAACAAGACAGGATCAAATACAAATTCTTGGGCCACAGTTTTAAAGAACACTCTCCACATTGAAAAATAAATGACACTTCTTTGGGTATAGTCATTAATTTGGTTTGGAATTCATTAAATTATACAAGTCTAGGCCATATTTCTCTACCTCATCTATAAGAAGAACATGAAAAATTTTGTGTAAAGCTCTACTAAAATCTAGATTACTATATGAACAGATAAACTAATTTCTTGATGTGCTAGTTCTGCAACTCTATGGGAAGAAAAAAAGGAAACATGAGTGTAGTCTGGAATGACCTGTTTTTTGGTGAAGGGATACCGACACTTTGTGCCTTCCTTTTCTCCATTTTCACTCACTCTCCCTTTAGTCATATAATATAGATGTTTACCAGTAATCAAAATTTGGTCATTGTCCATTAGCAGATTCCATTTTGTTCCTTTAAAAAAAAACCTTGAGATTTTTGCTGTTTTCTAATCTTGGTTTATTTTCTCATCTCTATAAGATTTCAAAAATCCTTGACTACTAATGCTTATTAGTCATACCCATTTCAGTTTCACAAGTTGCAATTTATTTGACCCTAGTAAATAAAATTTATCAAGGGATTCCACCTCATTTTTTCCCCTTCTTCTTTTAGTGGAAATCCACTTGGTTTTCTTTCTATTCCTCTTTCAAATTTATATGGCACACATTGCACATATGAAATTATGAAAAACACTAGAATTCTCAAGATTTCACACTGCCTTTAATTGTCAGCTATGTTTTTTATGTCTCTATATCTTGAATCCCTAACTAGGCTATAGATTTCTTGAGGGCAGGAAGAACAGTTCTGGATTCTTTTTTGCTCTCCAATGAGCCTAAAATAGAGTATTATTCACATGGTAGGAGATCAGTATATATTTTGGTCAATTCTCTATCATAATAATCATTTTTGATTGACTTGTGGATCTCAAATGCTTACTGGATAACAAATCATCACATTTTTAAAAATAAAAACATGATCTACAAAGAAATAAAGTAACTGAGGTCAGTTGTTTTTTAGTCATTTTCAGCTTTTGGTGAATCCCCTTGGGGTTTTCTTGGGAAAGAGACTGGAGATGTTTGCCATTTCCTTCTCCAGCTCATTTTACAGATAAGGAAAATAAGACAAACCAGGTTAACTGATTTGGCCAGAGTCACATAGCTAGTAAGTGTCTGAAATCAGCCTTGAACTTGGGAAGTTTCCTGACTTCAGACTCAGTATTCTATCCATTGTGCCTTCTCAAATGACCTAGAATTAGAAACAATATGTCTGATTGTTACATTTATCTCTCGGCAATGTGGTCTCTTAAAAAAAAAAATGAAGTATACCCAGGGTATGTATGACAGGCATGCCCCAATGGGTACAGCTCCTCTTCCTTGTCTCTCTGGAATCAAGATATCAAGTTCCCTTTTAAAAGTCAAGTTCAAGATCAATTCTGGAACAAAGACTTAGGGAGTCAAGGAGGATTTGATAGTTTATTTAAGGAAAAATAAGAGAGAGTAAGGGTAGGTAAATGGTTTAGTGGATAGAACATGAAATGTGGAATTAGGAAGACTCATTTTCCTAAATTCAAATCTGGCTTCAGACATTTACTACTGTGTGATCCTGGGAAAGTAACTTAATCTTGTTTACTTCAGTTTCACTAAGATGGGCTGGAGAAGGAAATGGCAAATCATCTTTGCCCAAAAAAACCCTCAAATTGGTTCGCCAAGAAGTGGACATGACTGAAAGAACTGAACAACAACAACAAAAAGAGTAGAGCATCCTCCTGAAACATAATGGCATAAATAAGATTCTGGAAGAAGTCACATTGTCTAATGATGATAGGGATAATCACATAGATTATTGTTCATTCTCAGTCACATGAGTTACTATATTTCTTGGGAAAACAGGTAAAACTTTTATTCTACTTGTTTTGCTAAGTGGCATGATTTGGATATCTTTTAATAGGAAAAGGAATGTAACCTGGTATTGGATAGAATCATAACTATGAGAAAGGATAATTTGGGGTAGAATATTGCATTCTTGCTATTTGATTATTTCTGGCAAAGTTAGTTCTTTTATGACTTAGTTTCCTCATCTGTAAAACAGAGATAATTGCATCTATTTTAAAATATTTGTATAAAATGAAAGACTATATCTAAAGGCTTTGTGAGCCTTAAAGTTTCATTATGTCAACATATTACGTAATATGTTATGTTTACTATTTTATTATTTCTATAATTATTATTAACAATAATATTGGAACTAGAATAGTGCTTAGGAAACACTGATGAAAAAGAAAATAAGACTGTATAAAAGTCTATGTTGTTTTTCAGTTATGTCTAACTCTTTCTGACCCCACTTGAAATTTTCTTGGCAAAGATACTAGATTTGTTTGTTATTTTATTCTCCAGTTTATCTTACAGATAAGAAAACTGAGGCAAACAGGTTTAAAGGACTTATGCAGGTATCACATAGCTGGTCAATGTCTGAGGCCAGATTTGAATTCAGGAAGGTAATAGTCTATTTATGGTTATGATGGATGCACATACCCAAAAGTATGATTCTTTAGACTTTTAGTAATTTTGTGTATGCCTTTAAAAATTAGATGTGATTTTTTTTCTTTTTTTTTTTTTTGGTGAGGCAATTGGGGTTAAGTGACTTGCCTAGGGTCACACAGCCAGGAAGTGTTAAGTGTCTGAGACCAGATTTGAACTCAGGTTCTCCTGATTTCAGGGCTGGTATGCTATCCACTGCACCACCTAGCTGCCCCAAGATGAGATTTTTTAAAAGAGAAAATTCACAAAACCTATCTGCTTTGCTGATTGAGGAAATGGACAACCTTTGGTCTTCTTTTCAAGGTGTTTCTTATCTATCTCTTTCTGTAGTTGGTCATTTCATGAATTTTTATAGTGTTTGGCTGACATGAATTATTTGGTTCATATAAATACATTATCCTATTGTCTGTAAGAATTTTCCTATCATAAGCAACTGATAGAACTGACTTTATTCATGAGAGTTCTCCTGATATAATCAAATGCCCTTTTCTCCTTCTGTCTGTATTTTACTCTCTTACTTGGTATCCTAAGCATAAATCATCTTAGTCTGGTATTTCCCCCACTAAGTAAATCAAATGGTAGAGGGTCTTGGAATAATTTCATGATCTTAAGGATAATTGTTAGAAAAATCCATTTAGATAACAATTATAAAGACTGAATGAAGGGTTCATTGTTCACACTGAGTACAGTGAGCTAATTCAATTGAAAACAGTAAATGAAAGGGAAGATGATTACACTCTGGATCGGGATTTCATTACTACTCCCTGATGTTTCTGATTTGTTGGGTTTTGTTGCAATGGAATTTTTATAAAGGATTCCATTTGTAAGAGGAGCACAAACACTCATAAATAATCCCTATGTTGATTTCTGGTTTATGGATAATATACTTATCAAAATTGCAAAAAGTGCTCACATATCAGAAATAATCTAGAAAAAAAGAAGACTAGTAATGGAAAAAGGGGTGGAAATAAGTTTCTTCATTTTGTATTTCTATTCTTTAAATTCTCTTCATAATTCCCTCTTCTCCCAATTATTTTCTTATAGGAAAATTGGAGCCAAATCTAACCACAAATATTTATTAAGCACTTACTATATATTGTACTGGCAGAATCTATGATGGATGACCTTGTCCTTAGATCCTAGGTTGACCTATTTAGATGATGCCTAAAGACATGGGGTCCTTGTGCTGAAAAAAATATTAGAGCTTAACTCCCAACAAGAAAGAATCATTGATTGCATATAAGGACTCTACAATGGTTCCTCCTCTCACCCTACTCTGGTGTCTGCCTCTCTGTCCCTCAGGAGCCTGGGTAAATATTCCACAAGACAGTGTCCTAGCTGTGACCTTCAAATGAGGATATACTTCCTACTACCAATTCTAAGCACAAAAAATTTCCTGGCTTTACTAGGCTCTAAGGATACTCTTCAAATGGAGCTCTGATCTAAACTATTTCTATACAATATATAATCATACAAATTATAACCTATTCATGTCTACCCATCCTGGGGGCATGAACTTTCTTGTTCTTTCATAAACTCACTACAGGTAGTTCACCCTATGGGGTGTAGGATTTCTTTGCTTGCTCTTGTAACCTTAAGGATGCTACTAGAGCACTCAAGTTTTCTACTCATCGTCCCTTACTCTTGCCATCTTCTCTTTTGGTCGCATATTTCCTTTTTTCTTTTTCTTTCTTTTCTTTTTTTTTTTTTTTTTTTTGCAGAGGCAATTGAGGTTAAGTGACTTGCCCAGGGTCACACAGCTAGGGAATGTTAAGTGTTTGAGACCAGATTTGAACTCAGGTCCTCCTGACTTCAGGGCTGGTGCTCTGCCACTGTACCACCTAGCTGCCCTAGTCGCATATTTTCTTGATGGCATTCTTTATTCTTGTTCTTTGAGTCGTTTTTGATTATATGCTATGGCTTGCTCATACCTGTTATAAACTTCTCCATTGCTCCTTATATGATGTTCAGTATTAATTCTTCAGAGACTTTTTAGAGTAAATATATTTTTTTAATATTCATGTGACATTAGAAAGTTATTTCTTCCCTGAAGTCAGGAGGACCTGAGTTCAAATCTGATCTCAGACACTTAACATTCCCTAACTGTGTGACCCTGGACAAGTCACTTAACCTCAAATTGCCTCAGCAAAAAGCAAAAAAAAAAAAAAAAAAAAGGTATTTCTTTCTGAGCTTCAATCTCCTGAACTATAAAATGAGGTGGTTGGACTTGGTGATTTCTAAAATCCCTTTCAGCTCTAAACTTATGATCCTGAGATTCAAAAATCAGAATATTCAATTGTAGTACATCAAAGTGTCCAAATGGGGAGGATCTAATGGGTATCATAGGATCATATTATTATTGTTTGTCCTTTGTTTATGAAGAAGACCAATGACATCATAGGGTATTGTCTTGAAATGCTCATAAATTGTATTTAAGTGAGGCAAAGTTATACAAAGTCATCAGCTTCACTCTCAGAGTCATGTAAATCTAAAGGCAAGACAAAAGTCAAGATGACTGGTATTGGCCAGGATCCAGCTGATAATCTTGGCATTTTTAATATCTCATCAAGCTCTAAGTGCTTCTCAGTTGCCTTCCCGATCATTGAAACAAAATGTTTCCATCTGTCTACTCTGCCAATAGAAATCTTCATATGCTTGGAGGTAGGCATCCCCCTAACTCATGGATGGATTTGCAGCCTGTTGATTACCTTGAACATGGTTTAGCCCATCTGTTGAGATTTTTTTTTATAAGAACATGACTGCTGCACGTGTTACAGGTTATTGGAATCACAGGTGAGATTTGAACACTAAGGATAATTGAGCAGCCCTGAAAGGGGCTCAGCAAGCCTTCTAAGGGGTGCCATTTCTCTTTGAACATCTTATAGATGCCTACTATCAGATGGGATTGTACATCTGGAGTTGGAAGGATCCTTAGAAGTCATCAATTCCAATCTTCTCATTGTATAGAGAGGGAATTAAAGCTCAAGGTATAAGACAATTTGTCAGGGTCACAAGATATATCTAAAATGTCTATAGCTGCAGCATTTGTAACTCAAATTTTGGTCATGGTCAGGTTGTTAGCTCAATATTAAATGTATGCAGTCACATAGTACAAAAGCTCAAAGGAAAAAATGAACACTATCTTAGTGGATGGAAAATCAGAAAGAATTTTCAAGAACAAAAAATTTGGGTTAAATAGCTGAAACTACTTATGGGTAATTTAAACAAGCATCTCTATTAAGTGAATACTAACTAAATGTTGATTGACCAAAGGACCATTTTTAGAAGTCAACAAGAACACTAGTCTAACTTTCTTTTGAATATCTTAGGGAAGCCTTGTTTAAGAGTCTCTCAAAGACCAATAGAAGGTAATGAGTATCCAAAGGCCCACTAGAAATAATCACAGGATGAGTGGCTCTGCAATATGACCAGGAGGATTAAAATGATACTGGAAGTTTAAACCAGAAAAGCATTTCATACTGATTTTTTTATTTGTTCTTCCTACATTTAGGCTATAATTCCCTTTCACCATATTATTTCCATTGAGACTTAGGATCCATTAATGCTTTTGACTTCCTATCTTCTTGGTCTCTCATTCTCATTCCAAAGGGATGTGGAATAATGGGGAAACATGTTCTCTTTTTCTATACAATGTTTCTGTGGATGGAGAACAACACTATGGAAAGAATAGTGAAAGAATGCTGAATATGTCAAAAAACAAAGGTTTGAATTTTAACTGTCACTTACTATTTATGTGATGTTGAAACCCTCAGCTAACCCCTTCTGACCTTAGTTTCATCATCTATAAAATAGAGAGTTTTGACTAGGTCCTTTCCAGCTCTAAATTTGTGATGTTTATTTTCAAGTCACCCTAAATAAGGGTTTGCAATGACCATGGCTTTGAAAGGAATACATCCTACCTCCACCTCTAACTCATAGAATCATTGTATTTATCTAATATCTTTCTTTAGGGCATAGCTCAAGCACTATTTTCTACATAAAACCTTTTCTGTTCTGTCCCAGTTTTGGAAATGATCAGAAAAACCAATATAGAGACTAGGGGAACAGCATCTTAGAAGAATTCAAAAGTATGTGTAGGAGAGAAAGGATAACAGAAAGGGGAAAGTAATTGCAAGGCCAGAAATTTTTACCAAAATTCAAAGAGGGGTGAACTTGTAACTCAAATAGGAACTATTTTTGCTTTTCCCAAATCAAAAGGGATAAGGGTTAGTTTTAAAGGAAATAACTTTCATTTGACTTGGAAGGTAGAAATAGAGTTGACTAGCAAGATAAACCATAAGGGTCAGAACCTAGAAGATCTGAAAAAAAGAGTGCATAAAAGAACTATTTTATTCCATAAACCTGTGCAAAACTTGTTATTTAAGTCAAAAAAATTTTTTGAGATCTATCCTGATGACTCATTGTAGTGTGGGGGCGATCCCTGATTCATGATAGCTATGCCAATAGACTCTGATCTTTAAGTATGGTCAGACAAGAGATTTCTGAGGAATTGCTCACCTAAGCTAAATTTAGAGGATAAAGTCTTGAGGATGTGCTATTAGATATTGATTTTTCGTTCTTTCTTTTTTGGACAAAGCAATTCAAGAATGCTAAGACATGGGAGCTTAAAATCTGCATCAGTAAGTGGTATACCCATATTAATGAAGTCATAAATTTCATCTCAAAGTACTGAAAAAAATTATTCAGTACTTGTATCTTACAATAATGTAACAAGACCAGCTGAGAAGCATTTGTAAGAATGTAGAGCAAGGAATATTCTTGGCAAGCAGAGGATCTATTTTATTTTATTGCAGATACATTATAGGACACACTGACATATGCTTTCTCACCTGGATGCACTACTTTGGAACATCTCTGATTAGCTTATCCACCATGACCCAGGAAGCTCATTGTTGGGATAACATCATCCTTCAAGATCATCAGCTTTAATCTGGGTACTCAACTTCATCACCACTCTCTGGGTGGGACCATGAATTTTAAAACCTCCATTTTAGGAGAGACTGATAAAAACATCTCATTTTCACCCAGTTGTACTACTTGGAACTTAATGATTGATTTCTCCACTATGCCCCACCCTCCAACAGATACCTTTCTCATGTCTGCTCCTTTCAGTTTCTTTTTTTGCTTTGTCTTCTGTCATTAGAATATGAACTCCTTGAGGACAAGGACTTTTTTTTTTCCGTTCCTTCCATTCCTTTTCTTCCTTCCTTCCTTTCTCTTTTTTTCCCTCTCTCCCTTTTTCCTTCCCTCCCTCTCTTTCTCTTTCTTTTCCTTCCTTCTTTTCTTCCTATCTTCTTTCTTCCTCACCCCTCCTTTTTTTTTTTGATATTTATATATTAGTATCCCCATTGTCTAGCACAGTGCATGGCACATAATAAGTGCTTAATAAATATTTATTGACCATGATTGTTGACTACAACACATACCTTCTATTAGCATTATTGGGATTATGCTTCATCTCAGACTCAATATATCCAAAGTACAACTCATCTTTCTTCCCAAATCTATCCCTCTTCCAAACTTTTTTATTTCTGTCAAAAGCACAACCATTCTTCTATCTGAGGTTTCTAACCTTGGAATTATCCTCATTTAACCCACACTATCTGATCAGTTTCCAGTGGAGGAATTAAAACCCTGGCTTCAGTTTCAAGTCTGACACTCTATCTATTGGCATTATTTCCAGTCCTTTTATTACTCTGCTCACTCTTCTCTGCCTTTCTACTAGTGTACCAATTCCTAAAACACTGAGATCTAAAAAAAGTAAGAGTCCTGATGTGTTCTAAGATAGACAACAAGGTTTTCATTTATCTTCCTCTTCATGCTATGTCTTCATTGATACAACTTAAATCCTAAATTGAGACCTAACATGCTCTCCAGCTCCCTTATCAGCCTAAGCTTTCCAGTGCCATTTAGGATTGCTGAGAATATAAACTCTCCTAATAAAGTGATGTTTTTGAACCATTAGAGTTGTCATGAGAACTATCAACCTGGAGAAACCTCCATCCCTGGAGTCCCCTTTTATAATTGATGATTTCCTGCCTCCAAACTTCCATTTGAGGAAATTCTTACACCAGCCATGCTCAATAGGAAGCTTTCGTGAGTCCCTCTGAATTCTAGTGCCTTCCCTTTGTTTATTTCCAAATTATTCTGCATAAACTTGTTTGAATAGTTATTTGCCTATTGTATCTCCTATTAAATTGGGAGTTTTTTGAGAGTAGGGACTATTTTTTACCTTTCTTTGTGTCCCCAGAACTTAAAACAATGCCTGGGACAAAGGGGAAACTTAATATACACTTACTGACTGACCAAGTATGTGATCATAAGCAAATTACCTAACCTCTCATATCATATGCAACTCCCTAAGACTGTTAAGTCACTGATAAATTGCTGATCTTCGTTACTGGAGATTCCCCACATTTGTAAAATTATAAGTCTGTCTTTTCCTCTATATATGTACATACATCTATGTAAACACACACATACACACACAGACAATTAGAGTTCTCCCAGTCATTTTGCTAGATATGCTCTTCATAAAATTGTTTGCTATAATTATTTTTTTCATTTTTTGGCAGTTTAAGTTGAAATATGGAGCCAATATAAAATATAATCACTTGCCACTAGAGCCGTGAAAAGAAACAACTTTACCTCTGATCATTAGTTATTAGATGGAAATTATGTATGTTTGAAGTCACTAAGCTTAGATACTATAAAGGATATTATATGTTTTGGAACAAGTAAATGCATTTCTTGTTTTTATTTTATGTTTTCTGTTGAATGTTATGTATTTCTATAACTTCAGTGGATAAAGGTGTTTGGAAAGAAATTAATAAATGAGAACATAAGTAAGCTAAAGATAACCAAAAAGAATCTAATTTTCTGAGTATATACATATATTTTTAAAATATCCTTCTTACTCATATTTTTCTGTATGTATTCTTAGTGCTTTGCCACTTTTCTTTCTGTAAAGGGAAAATAAGTTTGCTAAAATTGACATTTGACAGGAATAGTCATGATTTAAAAGAAGTGTTTTCTTTAAATAATCCCAAAGTAGGAGTGGGCTTCAGAGGCTATCTATACCAATATGTAGCTGAGAAGAAACTCTTTCTGTAATATCTCCAATTAATGGTCATCCATCTTTCTCTTCAAATCCTCCAGTGATGAGCAACTCATCAATACCTAAAGAAACTTACTCCATTTTAGAAGATGTTAAATATATATATATATATATATATATATGTATATACATACATATATATATAATCACTGCTTCCCTTCTGAAGTGCTCACAATTTCTCTCTTTAATAATGTACTCCAAACAAAATTTTCAAGTTCAAATCAAAGTCATAGGTTAGTAATTTGAAGAATACATCTCCTTTTTGAAAGTTGGGACAAATTTATCCTTATGTATTTCTCCTATTTCCCATGATTTTTTTTAATTCTCAAAAAATTACTGGCACAGCTGAATTATTAGAAGTTCATTAAATAATATTATCCTACTGTAGCTAATCTGGGCCTGATGTCTTAAACTAACCAAGGCTGTTCAATACTGTCTTACCATTTCCTCATTTAAGTTCAATTTCCTTTTAAACATTTTTTGCTATACTTCCAAAACTGAAATATCATTCCCTCTGCTAAAGAAAGCAGTAGAAGGCAAATAGTTTTGCATTCTCTTTATTATCTGTTATCTTTCCATCTGTCCTTGACTTTCTCTTGTGCTCAACATAACTTAAAAGTCCCTTTTTGCTTTGAGCATTCAGCAGGCTTATCTCATTTGATATTTTAGTGATCTTGAAATTCTTACAGAGTTATGATATCATTATCTGCCATTTTATTCATCTTCTATATATGTGTTTTAAAAATTTGTTTGAGAGTTATTTATTGGAACTTTTAAAAAAAGCCCCTTTCTCCCTTTTTTCCTGATGGGAATCTTCTATGTTTGTGTCCTCTTGATTTCAATTCAATTTCTCCTGAAACTATGTCCCTTATAAATCATATTGGAAGAATTTCATGACCTATCCCTGAACTCTTCATAATCTATCCTATCAAAATTTAAAATGCATATCAAAGCTTGAATTTTACCTATCTATTATAAACTTTAACATTTCAATAATTTCTGTTTCTCAACCCTCAATTGATAAATGATCAAAAGATATGATTTATCATCAAAGGCTATAAAATCATATGCTTTGATGTAGCAATACCACTACTAGACAAGTATCACAAAAGAGATTAAGGGGGAAAAAAGGAATAGGATCTATATGTACACAAATATTTATAACAGATCTTTTCTCAGGGCAAAGAATTAAAAATTGTGGGGGTGCCCATCAATTGGGGAATGACAATAAATTGTGGCATGTGATTATGGTAAAAAATGATGAACAGGATATTCTCAGAAAAATCTGGAAAGCCAAACATTAGCTCATGCAAAGTGAAATGTACTGTGTACAAAGTAATAGCAATGTTGTAGAATGATCAGCTGTCAATGACTTTGCTATTCTCAGCAATACAATGATCCAGGACTTATGATGAAAAAAATGCTCTCCATACCCAGAAAAAAAACTGATTGTGTCTATATAATTAAGTGTATATTATATACATAATTAAGTATATTTTTAAAACTTTTTTTTTCTTGAGGGTTTTTTTTAGGGGGGGAGACCTATGTTTTCTTTTGCAGAATGACTTTCATAGAAATGTTTTGCATAATTTCACATGTATCTTCTTGGTGGGGGAAAGTTGGGAAGGGGAAGGAGGAAGAGAGAGAATCTGGAACTTAAAGTTTTAAAAACAAATGTAAAAAATGTTTTATATGTAACTGAAAAATTATATATATTAAAATTAAATTAATATATCATAAAATAAAAATTAGTATATATTATAAAAATAAAAATTAAATATATATGTGTGTGTGCATGTGTGTGTGTATAATTTGTTTTTCCTCAGGAAGAAGATCTGGCTGGTGAGTCTAGTCCAGCATAACACTTCTTCCACCCCCATCTCCTGCTTCTCTTTTCTTTTATCTTTTGTAGATTAAAATTATCTGCAAGTATTTTCAACTGTACTGCTTTTAGTAAAGAGAGATCACAGAATCTCATATAGAAAAGATCTCAGGGACAGCTTAGTGGATAGAGCACCAGCTCTGAAGTCAGGAAGACCTGAGTTCAAATCTGGTCTCAGACACCTAGCATTCCCTGGCTGTGTGACCCTGGGCAAGTCACTTAACCTCAATTGCCTCAGCAAAAAAGCAAAAAAAAAAAAAAAAAAAAGGTCTCAGAAGGCATCTAGTACTCCATCTACTTGAACAAGAATCTCAGTCTAAACTGACGATGTCTTCTCAAGGCAAGCTAATTCCACTTTTGGATTGTTCTGATTGCTAGGACATTCTCCCTTACATTCAACCTAAGTATGCCTTCCTGCCACTCAGAAGAAGTCTGACATCTCTTCAATATGACAGATATTGATGTCTACCATAATAATTTTTATCAATTTGTTAATCTGCTTTTGAAACTCATTCTTCATTTCCACATTCTGGCTGGTTATCATTTTGTTTTGTTTTGTTATTATTTTCACTATAATGTAGCTTCTGTTCCTTCTTGGATCCTCATCCAAATGCTCTCTACTACATTTTCTCTTTCTAGCACATTGGTTTCCTCAGAGGAATGAATTAATTTTCTTGATAGAAAAATCTAGTCCTTTGTCTTTAATCTAATCTGATATTTTAAAATAAGGTACATTTTTCCAAGGCCATATTTTCATCATGAATAATATTCCATCAAGTTCTTAGCAATATCTGGGAAGTCAAACGCATTTCCACGCTTTACTTAATCACTCATAATATTCTTTCCATCTTTATATAGCCATTTTAATTCTTGTTTATCTTCCTGAGTAACACCTCCCATCTATTACTGATCCTCCTGAATGATATAATCCTTTCTATGGCATACCTACCACTATTGCACTAATGGTTATTTGTAGGCAATTTTCTTCCTACCCCGCAATTTCAATTTAAAGTTCTCTTGATTATATCTTTAAATTTCTAGGCAAATATGTTATTTCTAACTCACATTGAATGTTTTTCATTGCTGTCCAAGAATCTGTCATTTCATCATCTTAAGCCCCATTCTGGAAGTTAAAATCTCACTCTTTGACAGCATTTTAAAAGATTTGGTCATTCACTTACCATATCCTCCCTTGTCTTCTGAAGTTCCTGCCTTCAATCACCAGCAGTGAAGAAGACACCACTTGTGTTCTTAAGTTTGTTCATGAAAAAAATTTTCTTTGGAATATGGGCTTAATTTAGTTTAATTTAATTCAAAAATATCTCATAAGAACCTACTATACATAAAAAACCTACTATACATACATAAAGTTATGCCTAACTTCAGATATACTAAGATTTATTAAAAACAACAACCCTGTCCTCAGAAAACTTAAAAAGGTTTTTTTTGTTTGTTTTGCTTTTTTGCTGAGATAATTGGGGTTAAGTGACTTGCCTAGGATCACACAGCTAGGAACTATTAAGTGTCTGAGACCAGATTTGAACTCAGGATCTCCTGACTTCAAGGTTGGTGCTGCACCACTTAACTGCCCCAACTTAAGAGTTTAATAAAGAGATGAGACACATACAGATAGAATGATATAAGGGCAAAAGTATATGTGTGGGGGGGATGGGGAAGTATGGACAAGTATCTGTATAGATACAGATAATTTTCATTTCTATCTTTTTTGCCTCAGTCTCTCTTCTGACTTTCAGTCTTGCATCTCCAACTGCAAGGCTCCATTTTGCAATCATGGTACCTAGGAAACAAAAATTCTCTGCTTCTAAATAGGAATTGAGGGCTCAGGAACATTGAGTCTAGAAGGAAACCAGAGGGGGAAAAACCCTAATATCTTTTAGTGTAGTGGTATGAAAACCACAGAGTCACAGGATTTAGAGCTGAAGGCAGGTTGCCAAGATCATTTACTCCAACGTCTTCATTTTATGGTGAAGAAATAGGCCCAGAGGAGAGAAATGGCTTGCCCAAAGTCACATGTAACCGAGCTAGGTTTTGAATCTAGATCCTCATAGGGCTATTCTTCCACATTCTGCCTTTTTCAGACTGTCTAGAGCAGAGCAGTAAATCATTATAGTTCACCAAAGCCAGAAATAGCTTCCATATGTAAACCATAAAATCTTGAGATTCAGTTTTCATACTGGCATGCAACCAAGGGGTTCCTAGACATTTTGTTGTAGGAAACTAGACTGTTCCTCACCTAAGGCATTTGAATCCATCAGGAGAGTAGAGGTGCTGAGAATCCTTGAGCTAAAGGTAGCCTACTAGGAGCTGCTTCTCTCCTGACAAAGCTAAAGCATCCATCAACTAATAGATGTCATATTGGGGGAGAATTAAGAGCTTTTATCCCTCTATCCATCAGAGTTGCTGGGTGTCTGAATAACTGGTTCCAAGAGCTATTACAGTTTTCCTTGAAGAGGTTTGATTGCCAAGAAAGACAAAGTGATGTGTACAAAGAAAAATAATAAACTACATTTCATGCTGTCATTCATAAACTGCCATTCATAAAAATTGTTATAAACAAAACTATAACAACAGATGTAAAAACATACACATAGTAACTATAAAGATCCTTTTAAACTTCAGTTTATATTAAACTCTAACCTCAGATGGTTTTTCCATGATACAACAGCTAACCACACACAAAAAATTCCCCAAATCCAAAAACTTTTGTCTGACATTTCCTGCCCTTCTTACTCCCTGCCCCCCCACAATTTTTTTTTAAATCTCTTTCCAAGACGTATAATAAAAAGCCTTGCTTTGGAAATTTAGGAAATAAATTTAGGAATAAATCAGACCACTGTCACATTTCTTTAGAACTTATCTTTCTACGTATTCATCTATTTCTACATCTCTAGATAGAACTATATCTAGAGATGTAGAAATAGATGAATACGTAGAAAGATCATATATATATATATATATGGATCTACATAGCTATATCCATATTCATATGTCTATCTATATCTATAGATATAAATAAATATATCTCTCTCTATATAAATATATATACATATATTTATATGTGTATCTATAGATACAGACATATGAATATACATATAGATATATGGAGATATAGATAGAAATAGAGAGTAATAGATCAATAGATATTTTTCTACTCTTATATTTCCACACTTGGGCCTGGGGCTTATTTACATTAAGTTTCCTGCTATAACTTCACAGGGAAGGTAAGTGGTATACAAATACAATTGAACGTTTTTTTTTTTTTTTTTGCTTTTTTTTTGTAAGGTGAAATTGGATTAATAGACTTTGAGTCAGGAAGACCCCAATTCAAATTCTGATTTTAATATTCATTTGTTCTATGACCATGGTATAGTCACTTAAAATCTCTCTCTCTGAGCTTCAGTTTCTTCATTTGTTAAATGAATATAATAATACCTGGAGTGACAGCTTCATAGGGTTGTTATGAGATTTCAATGAGACAATATATGTAAAGTACATAGCAAATTTTAAGAGATATAAATATCAGCTATCTTTTGTGACTGTCTTTTAGTAGGAAAGTAAGTGGCATGTTGGATAAGATTCAAGATATTTTTTTTTT
>JAJPUD010001409.1:341051-442214 GCA_023553655.1 Myrmecobius fasciatus | reverse complement strand
TCTATTAGTTTGTCCCTTACTTTTCCTTCTTTCCCTCCCACTTCCCTATAGCAACAAACAAGTTTCTGTGTGAAGTCAAATGTCTGATATACACTTTTAGAGCCCAACCTGATGAGGGTGAGATTTACACAATGCTCATCTCCCTCCCCTCTTTCTCTCAATTATATTAGGTTTTCTTTGCCTCTTCAAGTGATTTTACCTTGTTTTTACCTCTTTTTTTCAGATCTTATTTTACCACTTTTTCCCTCTTTTCCCTAGTATGACAACTTTTCCTCTCTAGATCTCTTTTTCATATTATCAAAGTAATATCTAGTTAATTATACCCCCAAACTTTAAGTATCCCCCTAGTAAAAATGAAGTTCTCAAGAGTCCTTTCCTTTTTATCTTTTTGTGCATCTCTTGAGTTCTGTGTTTGGATGTCAAATTTTTTGTTCAGATCCGGTCTTTTCATTAGAAATAGGTGAAATTCACCTATATCATTGAATGACCATCTTCTTCCCTGGAGGATAATGCTCATTCTAGCTGGATAGGTTATTCTTGGTTGTAATCCAAGTTCCTTTGCCCTTCGGAATATCTGGTTCCAGGCCCTTCAATCCTTCAATGTGGAGGCTGACAGATCCTGTGTGATTCTAATTATTGATCCTCAGTATTTGAATTGTTCCTTTCTAGCTGCTAGCAGAATCTGTTCCTTGATGCTATAGTCCTGACATTTATCCACGATATTCCTTGGGGTCTTAATTTTAGGGTCTCTTTCAGGAAGTGATCAGTGAATTCTTTCAATGGTGATTTTGCCCTTTGATTCTACAATCTCAGGGCATTTTTCTTTCAGGATTTCCTGGAAGATAGTGTTTAGATTCTTTTTTTCATCATGGCTTTCAGGAAGTCCAATAATCCTTAGATTGTCTCTCCTAGATCTATTTTCCAAGTCAGTTGTTTTTCCTAGGAGATATTTCATATTTTCTTCTAATTTTTCATTTTTTTTTTGTTTTTGTTTGACTGATTGTTGAAGTCTTATTGAGTCATTCACTTGCATTTGTTCAATTCTTATTTTTAAAGTGTTGTTTTCTTCAGTTACATTTTTAAGCTCCTTTTGTAACTGGCCAATTTGTTCATTGCACTCTTTTTCCACTTCACTAATTTTATTTTTCAATAAATTGGTGTCTTTTTCATATCTCTTTTGCAGGGCATTATATCCTTCTTGCAAGATATTGTATCCTTGCACTGATTTCAGTTTATTTTCCCATTTATCCTCCAGCTCTCTTTTGAGGTTCTTTATGCAATCTTCCAGAAAGGCGTTTTGAAAAAGTGACCAGTGATCGTCTTTAATACCTTCTTCTGGTATTTTGTCTAAAGGAACCTCAGGATCTGGGGTCATTGCTTCTCTGCCTTGATAGAAGCTGTCTATGGTGAGAGCTCTCTTTTGTTTCTTAATGTTTTTTAGACAGCATGGATATCTCTTTAAGGTAGGGAAAAAAAAAAAAGGCGGCTGACAGGCGGCTGAAGAGCGTTGCCCTGGGGCACTTTGGCGAATTAACTTAAGGTGCTGGGCCTGTGGGGGCTAGGACTAAGTTCGAATTACTCCTTAAACAAGGCAAGTCTGCCAGAACACCTGCCGCTAATCAGGGCAGAGTGTCCCTAGTGCCTCAGATAAACTCCAGGTGTTTGGAATTTGGAGTTTGGAGTTTGGAATTTCTGCCACAATGAGCTGAGCTGAGTCCCACCCTCACTTCCAGCCTACACAGGAGTCGTCTATTTATTTCTCTGTCAGAGTCAGACAGACCTGATATGAAGTTCTCCAGAAAGCAGTGTCCAAATATTTCTGAGTTCGTTGACTTGAAGATCAGTTTAGAGGCTTATTTTTTTGTTGATTTGAGAGAAGATCGGAGGAGAGGCAGAGAGTCACCTTTTCACTCCGCCATCTTGGCTCTGCCCCGGGGTTTTCCTTAAAATGATTAGTAGCATCTACTTAGAACCATCAGCAAGCATCATATGTAATGGAGACAAACTAGAACCATTCCCAAAATGATTAGGAGTGAAACAAGGCTGCCCACTGTCACCATTACTATTTAATATTGTATTAGAAATGTTAGCTTTGGCAATAAGAGAAGAAAAAGAGATAAAAGAAATTGGAGTAGGTAATGAGGAAACCAAATTATCACTCTTTGCAGATGACATGATGGTATACTTAGAGAACCCTAGAGACTGAACTAAAAAACTACTAGAAACAATTCACAACTTTAGTAAAGTTGCAGGATTCAAAATAAATGCACATAAATCATCAGCATTCTTATATATTACTAACAAAGTTCATCAGCAAGAGATAGAAAAAGAAATTCCATTCAGCATAACAGATGATAGCATAAAATATTTGGGAATCTATTTGCCAAGAGAATTCAGAAATTATACGAACTAAACTACAAAACACTTTTTACACAAATAAAATCAGACCTAATCAATTGGAAAAACATTAAGTGGTCATGGGTAGGCCGAGCAAATATAATAATAATTACAATACTACCCAAACTAATTTATTTATTTAGTGCCATACCAATCAAACTCCCAAGAAATTATTTTACAGACCTAGAAAAAAATAGTAGCAAAGTTCATTTGGAAGAACAAAAGGTCAAGGATTTCAAGGGGATTAATGAAAAAAAAGACAGATGAAGGTGGCCTTGCTGTACCAGATCTAAAACTATATTATAAAGCAGCAGTCATCAAAACCATTTGGTACTGGCTGAGAAATAGAGCAGTCGATCAGTGGCATAGGATAGGATATCAGAACAAGCTAGGTAATAATAGCAATTTAGTGTTTGATAAACCCAAAGACCCCAGCTTTTGGGATAAGTACTCACTATTCAGCAAAAACTGCTGGGAAAATTGGAAACTAGTGTGGAAGAAATTAAGGCTGGACCCACACCTAACACCACACACCAAGATAAGACCTAAATGGGTTTATGATCTAGATATAAAGAGTGATATTATAACCAAAATAGAGGAACATAGGATAGTTTACCTCTCAGACTTGTGGAGATGGAATAAATTTATGTCCAAAGAAGATCTGGAACTCTTAATTGAACACCAGATAGATAATTTTGATTATATTAAGTTAAAAAGTTTCTGTACAAACAAAACTAATACAGACAAGATTAGGAGGGATGCATCAAATTGGGAAATTGTCTTTACATTTAAGGGTTCTGATAAAGGTCTCATCTCTATGATTTATAGAGAATTGTCTCATATTTATAAGAACTCAAGCCATTCTCCAATTGATAAATGGTCAAAGGATATGAACAGACAATTTTCAGATGAGGAAATTAAAACTATTTATAATCATATGAAAAGGTGCTCCAAATCACTATTGATCAGAGAAATGCAAATTAAGACAACTCTGAGGTACCACTACACACCTGTCAGATTGGCTAAAATGATAGGAAAAAATAAAGATCAATGTTGGAGGGGATGTGGGAAGACTGGGACACTGATTCATTGTTGGTGGAACTGTGAACGGATCCATCAATTCTGGAGAGCAATTTGGAGCTATGCTCAAAAAGTTATCAAACTATGCATACCCTTTGACCCAGCAGTGTTTCCATTGCGCTTATATCCCAAAGAAATCATAAAAGAAGGAAAGGGCCCCACATGTGCAAGAATGTTTGTGGCAGTTCTTTTTGTAGTGGCTAGAAACTGGAAACTGAATGGATGCCCATCAATTGGAGAGTGGCTGAATAAATTATGGTATATGAGTATTATGGAATATTATTGTTCTGTAAGAAACAACTAGCAGGACGATTTCAGAAAGGCCTGGAGAGACTTGCATGAACTAATGCTCAGTGAAGTGAGCAGAATCAGGAGATCATTATTCATGGCAACAACAATACTATATGAGGATCAGTTCTAATGGACATCACTCTCTTCAACCACTAAATGCTTCAAACCAGTTCCAATTCTTCGGTGAAGAGAGCCATATACACCTAGAGAGAGGGATGTGTAATGTGGACCACAACATAACATTTTCATGTTCTCTATTGAGGTTTGCTTGCATTGTATTTCCTTTATCCGATTATTCTTTCTTGTAGATATGATTTCTCCTCCACAAAAAAATGATGCAATAACTATACATATATTCAATTTCTTAAGTATTCTAACATAATTATCATGTAGTGGATATCCTGCCATTTAGGGGAGTGGTGGGGAGTAGGGGGGGAAAATATGTAACAGAAAGCTTTGTAAAGGTTAATGTTTAAGAATTACCCATACATATGTTTTGCAAATAAAAAGTATTAATAAAAAAATAAAATTTAAAAAAAATATGTGGTCAGGTGCTCTAACCATATCAGTTCTCAAAATTGTGTTAAAAGATAGTTCTCATCAAAACAGTTTGTTCCTGGATAAGAAATTGAATAAAGTATCAGTGGAATAAATTAGGTGCACATTAGTAAATGATCATAGTAAACGTGTTATACAAGCACAACGATCTAAGCCTTCAGGACAAGAATTATTTAACCAAAATATTCTTTGGAAAACTGGAAAGAATTATTATATAAACTAGGCAAAGATCTCACAACATATATCAAGATGAAGTCGAAATTGTAACATGAATTGGATATAAACAGAGATATCATAAGTAAATTAAAGGGAGAATGGAATATCTAACCTGTCTGATCTCTGGATAAGAAAGGAATTTATGAAAATACCAAAGACAGGGAAAATTGTAGGAAGTAAAATGGATAAATTTCTTGCATAAATGTATAATTAAATTTCATTAAAATATTTTGCATAAATAAAACCAATGCTTCCAAAATTAGAAGGAAAGGGATACTGTATGATCATCAGCTATAAATATCTTAAATATTATCTTTTTTTAAAGCCTTTAATTTTCAAAATATGCATGGATAATTATTCAAGACTGATCCTTGAATAGCTTTGTGTTTCAGATTTTCCCCTTCTTCCCCTACCTACCACCTCCCCTAGAAGGCAAGCAATCCAATATATGTTATACATATTAAAATATATGTTAAAACATATCTGTGAACATATTTATACAATTCTCTTGCTGCACAAGAAAAAACATATCAAAAAGAAAAGAAAATGAGTAAGAAAACAAAATGCAAGTAAACAATGAGAAAAAGAGTGAGAATGCTGTTGTGGTTCACATTCAGTTCCTACAGTCCTCTCCCTGAGGGTAGATAACTCTCTTCATCACAAGATCATTGGAACTGGCATCAGTCATCTCAATGTTGAAAAAAGTCACATTCATCAAAATTGATGTTTATATAATATTGATATTGCTGTGTACAATGATCTTCTGGTTCTGGTCACTTAGCATCAGTTCATGTAAATCTCTCCATGCTTCTCTAAAAGCATCCTTCTGATCATTCCTTGTAGAACAATAATATTTCATAACATTCATATACCATAACTTATTCAGCCATTATCCAACTGATGGGCATCCATTCAGTTTCCAATTTTTTTGCCACTACAAAAAGGTCTGTCACAAACATTTTTGCACATGTGGGTCTCTTTCCTTCCTTTAAGATCTCTTTGGGACATAGGCCCAATAGAAACACTGCTAGATCAAAGGGTAAGCAGTATGATAACCTTCTGAGCATAGTTCAAAATTACTTTCCTGAATGGCTGGATATGTTCTCAGTTCCACCAAAAATGTATTAGTATCACAGTTTTCCCACATCTTCTCCAACATTACCTTTTCCTATCATCTTAGCCATTCTCAGAGGTAGGTAATGGTGTCTCAGAATTTTCTTAATAGTGATTTAGAACAACTTTTCCTATGATTAGATTCCTATGGTTAGAAATGGTTTTAATTTCTTCATCTGAAAATTGTCTCTTCATATCCTTGACCATTTATCAGTTGGAGAATGGCTTGAATTATTATAAATTAGAGTAAATTTTCTATATATTTTAGAAATGAGACCTTTATCAGAACCTTTGAATATAAACATCTTTTCCCAGTTTATTGCTTCCCTTCTAATCTTGTCTGCACTAGTTTTGTTTGTACAAAAACTTTTTAACTTAATATAACCAAAATTATGTATTTGATGTTCATTTATGAGTTCCAGTTCTTTGTGCACAAATTCCTTCATTCTCCACAGATCTCAGAGGTAAAGTATACTATGTTTTTCTAATTTTTTTTGTAATATCACTCTTTATGTCTAAATCACGAATCCATTTTGACCTTATCTTGGTATGTGGTGTTAGGTATGGGTCAATGCCTAGTTTCTTCCATAAATAATCATTTTCAATTTTCCCAGCAGTTTTTATCAAATAGTGAGTTCTTATTCCAAAATCTGGGAAATTTTGGTTTGTCAAATACTAGATTGCTATAGTTATTGATTATTTTGTCCTGGACTCCTAACTGCTATAGTTATTGATTATTTTGTCCTGGGCTCCTAACTTATTCCACTGATAGACTCCTCTATTTCTTAGGCAATACCAAATTGTTTTGATGGCTGCTGGTTTATAATACAGTGTTAGGTCTGGCAAAGATAAGCAACCTTCATCAGATTATTATTTTTTTTCATTAATTCCCTTGAAATTCTTGACCTTTTGTTCTTCCAGATGAACTCTGTTATTATTTTTTTCTAGGTCTCTAAAATAATTTCTTGGGAGTTTAATTGGTATGGCACTAAATAAGTACATGAATTTAGGTAGTATTGTCATTTTAATTATGTTCACTGGGCCTATCTATGAGCACTTGATATTTTTCCAAGTGATTAATTCTGAATTTATTTGTTTGGAAATTGTTTTGTAGTTGGGTGTATATAGTTCCTGACTTTCCTTTGGCAGATACATTCCCAAATATTTTGTACTATTGACAGGTATTTTGAATGAAATTTCTTTTTTTTATCTATTGTTGTTGGACTTTGCTGGTAATATATAAAAATGCTGATGATTTATGTGGATGTATTATTTATCCTGCAACTATGCTAAAGTTGTGAATTGTTTCTAGTAGTTTCTTAGTTACTTCTCTTGCATTCTCTAAGTATGCCATCATATCTTCTGCAAAGAGTGATAATTTGATTTTCTTACGACCTACTCTAATTCCTTTAATTTCCTTTTCTCCTCTTATTTCCTAAGCTAACATTTTAAATAAAATATTGAATAGTAATGGTGATTGTGGGCAATTTTATTTCACTCCTGATTTTATTGGGAATAGTTCTAATTTGTCCCCATTACATATGATGATTGTTGATGGTTTTAAATAAATGCTACTGATCATTTTAAGGAAAAGTCCGTTTATTCCTATACTCTTTGGAGTTTTTAATAGATTTGGATTTTATCAAATGCCTTTCTGCATCTATTGAGATAATCGTATGATTTTTGTTAGTTTTGTTATTGATATAGTTGATTCTGCTAATAGTTTTGCTAATATTGAACCAGCCTTGCATTCCTGATATATATCCTACTTGGTTATGGTGTATTATCCTGAGGATGACTTTCTGTAATCTTTGTTAATATTTTATTTAAGTTTTTGCATCCATATTGATTAGGGAAGTTGGTCTATAATTTTCTTTCTCTGTTTTCACCCTACCTGGTTTAGCTATAGCACCATATCTATGTCATAAAAGAAATTGGTAGGAATCCAACTTTCCCTATATTTTAAAATACTTTACATATTATTGGAATTAATTGTTCTTTCCATTTTTGGTAGAATTCACATGTAAGTCCATTTGGCCTTGGAGATTTTTTCTTAGGCAGTTGATTAATACCTTGCTCTATTTCTTTTTCCAAAATAGGAATACTTAAAATAATTTATTTTTTTCTCCTGTTAATCTGGGCAATCTATATTTTTGTAGCTATTCCTCCATTTCACTTAGATTATTAAATTTATTGGCATATAGTAGGGGCAAATAACTCCTAATTATTGCTCCTTTTCATTGGTGGTGTTCTCCCTTTTTATTTTTGAAACTAACAATTTGATTTTTGTCTTTCCTTTTTCTAATCACATTAATTCAAGGTTTATCTATTTTGTTCATTTTTTTTCATAAAACCAACTCTCAGCTGTATTTATTAATTCAATAGTTTTCTTATTTTCAATTTTATTAATCTTTCCTTTTAAGAATTTCAAATAAGAAATTCAAAAATCTTTAATTGAGGGTTTTTAAATTTATTCTTTTTCTAGCTTTTTTTTATTTGTAAGCTCATGATATTCTCATTCTTTTTTTTATGCAAGTAAGTATCTAGAAATATAAAATTTCCCCTTATAACTGCTTTGGCTGCATCCCACAAATTTTGTTAGATTGTCTCATTACTGTCATTCTTTTGGATGAAGTTGTTGATTGTGTCTATGATTTGTTGTTTTACCCATTCATTCTTTAGGATGAGATTAATTAATTTCCAATTAATTTTTGGTCTATTTTCTCCTGGCTTTATATTGCATGTGATTTTTATTGCATCATGATAAGAAAAAAAATTAGTATTTCATTTACTATTTCTGCCTTTCTGTTTTTGATTTTGAGATTTTTATAATGTAATGCCTGGTCAATTTTTGTACAGATTTCATGAACCTCTGAGAAAAAAAGTAAACTCCTGTTTGTCTCCATTCAATTTTCTCCAAAGATCTATCATACCTTAGTTTTTAACATTCTGTTTACCTTCTTATCTTATTTCTTTTTTATTTTGTGGTTTAATTTATCTAGTTCTCAGAGAGCCAGGTTGAGATCCCCCTCTAGTACAGTTTTGCTGTCTATTTCTTTTTGCATATCTCTTAACTTCTCCTCTAGGAATCTGAATGCTATACCACATGGTGTATATATAATATTATCTATGGTACCCTTTAGTAAAATATAGTTTCTTTCCTTATCTCTTTTAATTCGATGCATCTTTGCTTTTACTTGATCTGAGATCAGGATTGCTATCCTGGCTTTTTTAACTTTGCCTGAAGCATAATAGGTTCTGCTCAAACCCTTTACCTTAATTCTGTATGTATCACTCTGCTTTAAATGTGTTTCTTGTAAACAACATATTGTAGGATTCTGGCTTTTAACCCAGTCTGTTATCAGCTTCTGTTTCATGGGAGATTTCATCATCCCATTCACATTCACAGTTAAAATAACTAATTCTGCATTTCCTGCCATCTTATCTACCTAAATTTATGTTTTTCTCTTTCCTTTCCCCTTCCCTCCTCCCCAGTATTTTGCTTCTAATGGCCACCTTCCCCAAAAAGTCCTCCCCCTTTAGAGCCCCTCCCCTTTTTTACACCTTTTTCCTAATACTTCTGTTTTCCCTTCTTCTAATCTTTCCCTTCATTTTCCCCTTTCCCTTACCACTTCCCTATAAGGTGAGACAAGTTTCTCTATGAAACCATATAAGTCTTATATTCTCTCTTTGAGCCAAATCTGATGAAAGTAAGATTCATGTAATGCGTATTCCCCATTCCCCCTTCCTTCTTTCCCTCAATTATAAGTCTTCTTTTCTTCTTTGTGAGATGTAATTTTTCTTATTTTACCTCTTTTTTTCTTATTTTTTCCAGTATGATCCCCTTTTCACCTCTAGTTTCTTTTTCATATTATTGTAATAAGATTAATTTATGCCTGCATCCTTTAAGTATATCCATAACAGAAATATAGTTCTCAAGAGTTCTTTCCTTTTTATGTTTTTTCTACTTCTGTTGAGTTCTGTGTTTGGAGATCAAATTTTGTATTCAGTTCTGGTCTTTTCATTAGAAATAGATGAAATTCATCTATATCATTGAATGTCTGTCTTCTTCCTGAAAGATAATTCATATTTTAGCTAGATAGCTTATTCTTGGCTGTAATTCAAGTTTCTTTGCCATTTAGTATATCAGATTCCAGGCTCTTTGATCTTTTAAGGTGGAAGTTGCTAGGTCCTGGGTAATCCTAATTGTGTCTTCTTGCTATTTAAATTGCTTCTTCTGGCTGCTTGCAATATCTTTTCCTTTGTGTGATAGTTCCGAAATTTAGCCATAATATTCCTTGGGGTTTTAATTTTAGGGTCTCTTTCAGGAGGTGATCAGTTTATTCTTTCAATGGCTATTTCACCCTCTGATTCTAAGACATGAAGGCAGTTTTGCTTTATAATTTCCTGTAATATAATGTCTACATTCTTTTTTTTTCATCATGGCTTCCTAAAAGTAAAATAATCCTTAGATTGTCTCTCCTGGATCTATTTTTCACATCTGTTGTTTTTTTCCTAGAAGTTATTTCATATTTTCTTCTATTTTTTTCATTTTTTTTGTTTGACTGATTCTTGAATTTCTATTGAGTCATTCACTTCCATTTGTTCAATTCAAATTTTTAGTGTATTATTTTCTTCAGTTACTTTTTTAAGCTTTTTGTATTTGGCCAATTGAATTGCTTTGTTCATTGTATTTTTTTCCATTTCACAAATTTTGTTTTTCAGTGATTTGGTATCTTTTTCATATTTATTTTTATAGAGTTATATGCTTTTTCCATTTCACCAAATGTATTTTTAAGGAGTTATATGTTTTTCCAACCCTTCTTGCAAAGATTTCATTTCCTTTCCCCATTTTTCTTCTGACTCTCTTTTAAGAGCCTTTATGCAATCTTCCAAAAAAGCCTTGTGAAATGGGGAGCAGCTCATATCTATCTGCCTTTGGAGCTTCCTCTGGAGTTGATTTGCCTTCAGGAACCTCAGGATGAGGTTCTTTATGTCTGATCTTCTCTCCATAAAAGTAGTTCATGAGGAGAGTTCTTTTTTCTTTCTTTTTGTTCATTTTTAAGGCTTTAGCTCTGCTCTTAATGAAAAGGAGCAACAGCTATTTTACTTTGCCCTGGGACTGTGCTGCTGATTGACTTCCCACCTTTGGTAATGGTGGCTAGGTCCCATGGTCAGTGGTTTACAATTTGCCTTTTGTAGCAAATCTGCCAAACCACCTGCTTGCAACCAGGATAGAGTAGCCTAAGAGGCTCACAGAAGTTTCCCAGGTGTGTAGAAGGTGCAATGATCTGACTTCCCATCACAGCTCCTTGCCCCAGGTTCCCTGTGCTGTTACCTGGGCTCAGTAGATGGTCCCCCTACCCCTATGAAACTGAAGTTTTTCCAACATATCTTCTTCTGGAAATGTGTTGTATTACAAATATTTGTGTTTTCAGTAACTCCAAAATCAGTTTAGAGACTTAATCTACTGTTGGTTTGAGAGAAGGTTAGAGGAAGTCACAGAAAGTTGTATCTGCTCTCTGCCATCTTCTGTCAAGTATTATCAGCAATACAATTATCTAAGACAGTTCTTTGATGAACAAATGCTACATATCTGCAGAGAAAGAATTGACAGAATCTGAATGCAGAATGAAGCATAATTTTCTCCCATTTTTTGTTTTGTTTCCTGGGTTCTGCATCTTCCTTTGCAATGTGGCTAATATGGAAATATTTTTGGTGTTATTACATATGTATAGTTTGTATCAAATTGTTTGCCTTCTCAATGAGGTAGGAATGGTGAAAGTTTGAGAGATGATTTATAATTCAAACTTTTTAAAAAAAGAAAATTAATATTTTTCATGGATTTCAAAAATTAAAATATTAATTCAAAAATAAAAAATACACTTAAAAAAGAAAAGAAATTATACCCTCATTAAACATTATTTGTCATTAAAAGGTTACATTTCTCATTACTAGTTAGTTGTACAACAAGAATGCCACAGTAAAAAAAGCAAAAAAAAAAAAAAAAAGGAAATAACATATACAATTACAAAGTATTACTTAGATTCTTTGTTATTAATTTAGTCATTAGGTAAAAATGCCAAAGGTATCTTGTAATAAAATGAATGTCATTGCATGCTTATTGTAGTCTAGGTAACATTAAGTCCTTCACTCATTTTCTGCTGGATCAGTAATAGAAATTTAGGTATAAACTAGTTAGTAAATCACTGTATTTGAACAGTTATTGAATCTAGGGAAGACTGGGCCTAGGCAGAATTATAAATTTACCAAAGATTACCTTTTTTTTTCTCTTCTGGGATCCCCATCCTCATCCCCATTTTCCTCTTTGTCCACGTTTTCTCTAATATTGGCTATTCTCATTTGCTCTATTTTGGTCTAATTATTGTCTCCAAAAGAATTGTTCTACATTGGAATCAGTTAACATTGACTTTGACCATTCTCTTTGTGTCATCTACATAAAGTTTTACTGCTACTATGCCTACTTTACTGCTACTATGCACCTTTATAAGGCTGATATTAACCTAATAAATTCAGGCACAATTAAATTTTAGTTATCAAAATATCTCAAAATAATGTCCTTTTTTATTCAAGCACTTCTATTAGTAAAAACATTTTGAATATATATCTTATATATATATGTATATGTATATATATAACATTAATCTATTGTATACATTAATTAAACACCAAAATAAAACAGAAAAAGTATAATAAAGATGAAAAGAAATAATAATTTAGTACATTTGTTTAACAGTAAAAATGCACTATTTCTAGTATCAGTGTAAAATTGTTTTCACTCCTTCTAAAACTACTTGTCTTTGCCAGTTATCCTATGATTTCAATTGTTATAGGAGTTCCCAATGTAAATATTTTTTCCTACCAATGTAGACTGGTATATTATCTGTGATCTATAATTTTAGAGATTTCTCTGATGTTAAAGGGCAGTTGAGTATGTGCTATAGGTAGAACTTGAAAGTTTTCCTTTTCCTTGACATCTAGGTTATAATAGTTCAGAAAGATTAACAATTATTATCAATTATATAACAATATATAATAAGCATTATTAATTTACTATTCATACTTAGTAGGCTTTGATTTTTGGAACATTTTGATTTAAACTGATATGGCACCTCAAATATCTGATTTTGTTTATTTTAGTACTAAGTTGATTTGTTGTCATAGCAGAAAACTAAATAAATCACAAACCTATATAGATCCAAATTAAATAAACATTTTTGGCTGCAAACATTGAACATGATATTCTCTTTTTTCCTGAGACCCTTCCACTTAAAATTAAAAGCTTGGTTTATATTTGTTTTGTTTAGTTTTTTGTGGTTGTTTTTGTAGAATTTCATATAAGGTATTTCCATCTTCCCTGAAACCAATCACTGCTTTTGCAAAGTAATTAAATGTGGTCAACATTTGTATTTTAATAAGTAGATTTGAAATACAATGAGAGTCTTTGGAATATTTTAGTAAGAAAATAATGTTCCCAAGTGTTTAAAATGCTATATTTGTCATATATATGTTCTTATCTATACATGTGTGTGTTTAAATAGGTGTCACACAAATGATTTAATCAGGAAAAAGCTTATTCATGTAATGTCCATTAATTGGGATGGTTTCATATTGTCATTAGTTAATATCTAAAGGCATAATTTTCATTTGATATGTCATCTATTATTAGCAATAGTGGCTCTTAATTCATATTTAAGTAATTATAATAATTCCAAAAATATGATCCACTTTTTGTCATCTTTATTTGGATCATCACTATTTTTCTCTCTCATTGTGGCTGACAAAAAACTCAAATTAGGAGTAGGAGATGTGTCAGCTCTGACATTTTCTTGTTGTTTGCTTGTGCATGTATTATTAGTATTATCTTCCATCTGCAGTTTCTTGGCAGGAATTTTTTAAGCCATTTGTCCATTTTGTGAAGGTTAGATTAGTTGAAAATAATAATAAAATCTGTAAATCCACTTAACTGTGCATTCATAAACTATAATAATTCACCATACAGTGAAAACAAATTAATAAATATAGGTTCTTTGGCTGACTTCTCTATTTTTTGGAATTACCAGTCTTTCCTCAGGAAAACTCATGGACATTACATGTCACTGAGACATCTAATTATTAAATAGGTGCAGGAAACCTTTATATTTAGCACTGATAAAGGATTTTATTTTTCAATTTTAACTTTTTAAAATGAAAATAGCAATTTTAGTAACTTCTTCATGGATTTCTTTGAATTGTCTTTATGCCCTCTGAGTTATATGGGATACCACAAGTTTAAGGTATATCTATTTCAGGAGTATATTTTCTTTTGTCAGGGGGCCTTAAATGCAAAAAAAGTAATCATGGAAAAATAGGTAGCATGAAAAATCTATTGGGAGCATATTAAACTAGAGACATAGCATGAGATTCATCCTTCTACCATATTGGTAAAAGATATGTGAGTTTGGTAAATAAATAGATTGGAAAGAGCCTTTCCCATTAACTGTCAAATCATAAAACATAGAGAACTATTTGCTTCATGTATGTATGCCTCATGTAAGATATTACACACAAAATATTCTATGAATGTCTAGGGAATGAATGAATGAGACTAACCTAATTTGAATGTTTAAACCACTCATGGAAAAAAAGAAAATTCCTCAATTAATACATTATGGCAAAAAGACTAAATCCTATGTTTAGGATAACTTTTTTTCTGATGTCATACCTTATTACCTGGAAGATGCTGTCTTTTGATATAAAATATATATGATGATAGAACCAAAGTTAGCATTGATTAAATGCCTGTGACAGCAATTTCTATGTCATTAAAAAGAAAGACAGCATAGATTTAAGAAGGCAAATACCTAACTAAAGTCATTGATAAACCATACAAAGACAATACGAGTCCCAAAACCATTGTTAGTCTAAAATATTTGCAACTCCACAACATATTTCTATCATGCTGGGAAAAAAAAAAACCAAAAAAAAACAAACAAACAAAAAAAAAAAAACCATTTGATCGGCTGTTAGGTGACCTAGATTTTCTTTCAAATTTTACCTTTGGCAATTGTTGAAGTCTTTACCAAACCATTTAATCTCAGCACTCAATTAAGTGGAATCTAACAATACACTTTCTTCAGGGCTAACTTACTATGTGTCTTTGGACAAGTCAGTTTAACAGTTTGGGATCTCAGTATCCTCATCTGTAAAATGAGTAGATAGTGTCTGACATTCTTTTTGGATAAATTTAGGATTTTATCATCATATACTTGCCATTTTAAGATACTATGTTTCATTATTTTCTGAAAGGTGGGAAATGATTAAGAAGGGTGAGGGAATCAGTGAATCTTAAGACTGGAAACAAAACCATCCTTCTAAATCTACATTCAATCAAGCACATTTTGGAAGGGCAGGATATTACAAAAGGAAAGAAATAAACATATATCCCTATGAAGAAGTTGAAGATGGATTAAGAGAATGAACTACAAATGTATTTTACTTAGCAAGTATGTTATTGACAAATACGCTTTTCCTTAAAATACTTCAGTCCAATCTAAACAGCACTTATAAACTTTCTTTTTTGTTATAAAGGATGCCCCTCTTAATAGAGGAAGGAGAGTGATATTTCACAATAAAGGTAGTAGAAAAATTATATTATATATAAAATATATGTGTGTTTATGTGTATAATTTTTAAAAGAATTTCCTATTTGTAAGCTCACGTGCTGAGTGCTAAGGAATGAAAAAAAATGAATTACTTGATAGTAACTTATGCTATACTGATATTTGGCTACTAGTTATTGCCTTTCTAAAATCTTTATAAAACTCTGGATTCAAGGATTCAATTCCATTTAATAATCATTAATTCCTGTCATGTGCAATAAATTGTGCTGAGATGCTAGAAAAAGATGATTTGAAAAGTTTCCCTTTAGAAAAGCAGAGATATCAAACCAGTGGTATACTAATTCCTACATAGTTTAGGCTTTGGGAAAAGGATATAGTTAAACTCCATTAATTTCCCACATTTCAAGAGGACATTTGGTATGACTGCTTTTGCAGCACTTAGGCATCACTGCTTTATAATACCTTCAGAAAGAGTGGAGGAAAGATAAAGTTCAGCATGTTCTATGTGTAGTCATTGCAGAGAGATGGGAGATCCCAGTGGAATCGCTCCTAGTTTCAGGAATCTGCTCATTTTCTGACATTTGAGCTTTGAAGGTATTCTGTGGATATGATTTTCTGATTCTCCCTTCTGGCCAATTCATGTAAGAGCAGTAATCAATCACAATTGTTTCATAGAATTGAGTTGCTAGTACCATGTCACAACAAACTGATTAAACTCTCCCTGAAGAAATCACTGACTTTATTGGGACTAATGGTATCTAAGATTTTAAGTCAGAGAACTGTTTACAATCACCCTTCAAGAAAAATTCTGCTTTTGAAAAGTCAGAAGATCTGATTGTTCTCCCCCCCCCCTTTGTTTTTTCTACTCAGGTCTCTTCCATATGGCTCTCCAGATTCAATTTCTATCATTTATAATATAAAAGGACTTTTTTTAAACAACATTTATCTCCCTTCCCCATCCCATTCCCTATCATGTAAAATAATTTGCTAATTAAACTCCTTTGCTACAGCATATGACAGTTTATGGTTGTAATTGCCTCCCTTTCGTCACTCAGACATGAAGTTTCCCCTCTCTTATTTGTCTATATTTTGTGCTTGTTGATCCTTTGCTATCTTTGCTAATATGTTTGGAAATTATAATCAGAATTCTTCAAGTAGGCATTAGCACAATAATTGTAATTCCATGCCCATCAAAAAACCATTTTTCTTCCACTACTAATAGACAATGTGCCTCATTCTGGCCAATTGCCAAGTGACTTCTTTTGATAGACTAACTATTAATTCTTTCTATTTAACTGAGAATTCTTTTCTAAAGAGATGCAATGGTATATTTGGACCATTTTAGATTCAGAAAACTTATTTTCTCACATATTTTCAATTTCTCAGTTATCACCAGCCATGGCAAGCCGCAAAGGAGACTCCAGAGAGATCTGGAACTCCCTCCATTTCTTAAAAGAATGATAAACTATTCAATCTTAATATTATCAAATATGACATTGTTATCTAGTGTCTCAGTTTTTAGGGATAAAACAAAACCTTTTAGTCATAGGTTTTACCTTTTGTTTTGTTTTGTTTTAACCCACTAGATAGGAAGCAATATTTTCAGGGTAAAGCTACAGCTTTAAAGACCTTGGCATTCAAACAAAAATATGCAGTCCCTTGCAAAAAATATCCAAAGGCCAATTTATCTTCAAAATGTACAGGTCACCCCAAAGTTTAATGATGCAAAGTAAGCCCTTAAGGTTATATTGTCTCTGAGTTAACAAGTTCAAATGTCTTTAATTAAGTTTTATATGCATGTTTAAATTAGAATCCAGGTCACTGTGGCTATTGTAATATCAAGTAATGAGCTGGTAGTTCTGACCAGGGCTTTGTCACATTTATTGGGTGCCATTGCCTAGCTAATATAAATTCTCCAGTTATTCACAGAAACATAGTAAAAGAAGACATCCTACTAGTACAGGGTCTTTAAAATAATGTAGTTAGAGGCAAGAATAACATCTACTTTTAGAAGATTAAGTGTGTGTGTGTGTGTGTGTGTGTGTGTGTGTGTAATGGGAGGATTTCATTATGAAAATAAAAACTAAAAGGCATTTGACAAAGCAGAGAGGAATCCTGGTCTTTGTCAGAAGGTTAAGGAGCAGAATAATGTCTCAGAGAAAAGGAAGAAAACAGACAACTAAAGAGAGAATTGTACAATCTGAGAGAAAAGCAGTAGCTGGGGATGAAGTGCATCCACAGGTGCTTTTAAGCAAGAAGAAACAAGTAGTGATCATTAATTGTTAAGTTTATGTTGATGGGCAGTAGTGCAAGTATTTGTTGACTTGCTCGTTTGCTGAGCATGGCCAGAATCTATTCAAGATTCTTGAAATAAGATGACCAATGTTGTTGATGTTGTTTAATAATATCCAATTGTACAGGACCCTGAAGATGCTGTCCACTGGGTTTGCTTTACTAGGATACTAGTGTGGTTTATCACTTCCTTCTCCTGCGTCCCTATTTCAAAGATGAGGAATTGAGGCAAACAGGAATTGAGTAGTCTAAGGTCAGATAGCTATTATATGTCTGAGGCCAGATTTGAACTCAGATTTATAGACCTGGTATTTTATCTACTGCAACACATAACTACCCCACAAGAAGACCATTGCATACACAGCATAAGGAACTAAACTGCCAGAAAGAATGTGGAATGTATTATGAGATCTTGTGCAAGAAGACCTCAGCAATAAATTCATAATGGATCTCCACCCAGAGCCAAAAGATTTAAGAAAGGAAAAAGCAAGTTGGAAAAGAAAACCTTTTTTTTTAAATAATTTGTGGTAATGGGACTTGAATTTATGCAATACAAATAAATATAAGAATGATCTATTCCTGAGGAGAGAAAAACTAAAATTCCTAAACAAAATATTCATATATGTATGTGTGACATTATACGTATATGTATATGCATCTATCTATCTATCTATCTGAAGCTAGGTAGCCTAGTAGCTACTACATGATGTTGCTAGAAGAATGGTTTTAGTACACCTAGAAATTCACATTATCACAAAATTAAAGGAAGCAGCCTTTACCTCATCCTTATACACAAGTGGACAACAATCAATTAACAAGCAAGTAGAAATATTTACAAACAGGTAACTTTAATCAAATGTTATGCCTGGGATTAAAATATGTCTCTGGATGGGACAGCTTAATTGAAGAACCAAAGTAAGTAAAGCAGTTGCTGAACAAAGTGAAACTGTACATGAAGGGATGATATTCCTCTGAGGAAATTCTGGGATAGAGGGATCCCTTCATCAGAGAATCAGCAACTGTTACTATCCATCCTTCTTCCTCATTGCTGAAACCCAAAGCTGAGATGAAGCTGATAGAGAAAGCCAAAGAAAACAATCGATATGTACATAACTACTGAAGTATAAATAGTTATGTTTGGGAAAGTTGGAGAAGAAAAATAAAGATAGAGAGGGTGTCTCAGCTGAATTGAAGAAAGATAGTTGGTGACAGATAAATCAGAAATGTTCTCTTGTGATTAAGTTCCTGTTTTTTCTTTTAAGGAAATTGTCTCTTTCATAAAAAGAACAAAACAAAAATTGCTAACAGAATTTTGAAAGCTAAGATAGTAACAAAATAGTACTAGAGTATTTAGATGTCATTAATAATTTCAGGACATCAAGCTCAGATAAAATACTTCTAAAGATACTGAAAAAAATTGCTGAAATATTGAACTACTACCAATTTTATCTGATCATGGAGAAAGAGAAAAGCATAATAGGAAGAGAAAAGGCAATTCTATCCATGGAGAAACTTGATGTTTTACAATATTAGACAGTAAGCTTGACTTTGATTTCTAACAAAATTGTAGAATATTTAATTATGAGGATAGGTAATAAAAATCAGAAAAATAATTGGTGGCCACAAAGAACCAGAATACCTTCATCAATAATTGATCACCAGCCTAAATCCATTTTCTTATTTGTTAGAGTGGCTTGATTTGAAAACAAAAAATATTTAGACAGCATTTACTTAGATTTAATAACATATTGGACACAGCCTCTCATGCTATTCTTGTGGAATGATAAAAAAACAGTAGACTAGTGATGTCAAACTCAAATACTACTGTATCTCTGCAGGCTGCATATTGACCTAGAAATCCACAAATTATAATTATCTATGTTGCATTGTATTTTTATTTTCAAGCAATTCCAAAATGCAGTTTAATCTGGTTTCTGATGTACCCCACAGTTTTATGATCCTGAATTTGACACCTTTGACATATACCATAGTTTAGTTAAATGACCCTTATATGATCTCAGTATTGATTAAATGGCTAACTCGATGAATGGTCATTGTTAACTTCAATGTTACCTTGGAACTTACGTGAAACCACAAGTATTTTTACTTGGCTTAATGATTTAGGTATTGTTGCTCACAGTCCCTGTTCCCTTGTGATGGTTGTTTTTAAGGTCCCTGAAATTTTATGTTCACAAGTTCTCTTCCCTACCCTGGAACAATGACCCAGAAGAGGATATAGGCAATGAAGCTATCATTCATAGTTCTGACATATTCCCAGGTTTAGGATAGTGTTCTTTTCTATTCTTTTTATGACCAGTTGCCCTATCCCATTATTATTACTTGAACGCTCCTGATGCTGTTTTTGCCACTGTTGCAGCCAATAGTATTCTTCCCCATGGACTCTCGGCAAGCCCCATCTCAGTCACAGAGACCTATTACAAACTCTGCTATTCCTTAACGTATTCTGATGCATTATTTTAAAGTTGTTGGGAGGGGAATGTTGAGATACCTTAACTGTTCTGCCATCTTGGCCCGTGCTCCATGCAATTCTTTTACTACCTCCATAATTTTTGCCACCAGAGCATCAATTCCAAGATTTTCTATACTATCTATATCCAAGCTAAGTCATTTTTAATTTAATTTTATTTTAATTCTTTCTCCCATGGTTTTCTCAACTTAGGAGGATATCTCGTATTTCACCAAAAAAAAAATGATGCTATGTCTCAAGCTCCCTCTCTTCTTCTTTTCTTCAAATACAAAACTCAGACGTTTTCTCTCACTGTTTCTCTTCATTACCTGTCTTACACATGCATGCAGAATGTAAAGTGTTTTGAACTGAGTGACAAGAAACAATCTGGTGAAGAAGAATTTATCTTGGCAGAGAGAAGGGCCAGAATCTCAGGAATGACTTAGCTTGGATACCTGCAAGCTTTCTGTGCTTCTGAAGGATGTAGTCTGAAATCTGAACAGTGGGCAGGCTTGTATGAGCTTTGTAAATTCTTGACCAGAGATTGAGTCTGAGTCACAATAGAAACTATTGTACTGGATCCCTATCAGTTAGATGGAGAGCTTTACTGGTCAGAGCAATAACAATAGGGTTATAGGAACTAGGGTTCACTTTGGTCTGGGATTCCTGTCTTAATTATTTCTCTGGGCTTGGTTACTGGGCTAGAAACTAAAATTAAGACCCCACTCTCCTCCTAGGGGTCAGCCCATAATGCTGCTTCTTATTTCTGAGCTTGCTTCTCTCTTGGTATACAGCTGAATGCCTGGGTTTTCTTTTTGAATTCTAGGCTCTTCCCCTCTCCTCAATCTTCCCTAAATCTATAAACTAAAACTGAGTAGTAGATGACAAATTTGATATTTGTTACCTATCCCTGTTTTCTACAATGGTTTGGTCATTGCTATGACATATCTGCGACCCCTTTTTGTCCTTACTCAAGGAGAAACAAATTCCTTGCACTGAAATGCTCCACATGACCTACTCTTGGAGAGACATTATCCCCAGATCTATATATCTGTTTCCTTAGGTTAGTTACCTCATTACATTGTTCCTCCACCCTTCTTACTTCAGCATTCAATCTATTGATCAAGCTATGGATCAATAGATATACAGATAGATTGAAAAATAGATCCACAGATTTCTTTGTTCAAAGCACTTTGTTCTCACTTTGATCCCACTGGGGATGCAATAGAACTGCTTGCTCAATCTTTTCTTTTTTTGGAGGAAAAAGTTATTTTTATTTGCAAAATAGTATGCAATTTAATTTCACAGCTGTTTAACCAGATACAAAATGTAAAACACAACCTTTGATTACATATAAACAAAAATAAGCATCAGAAAAAATGTGTTAAAGATATATATCTTTTAAATTTTGGATTCAATTGGATAATAGCTCATGTTACCAGATGCTGTTTGGAAATTCCCAAAGAATGTTTATTGACAGAAATTCCAAAAGGAGAGGAAATTTTTGCGTGAAATGAACATATTCATGACTTTTGATTCCATGTTGTACAATAGTGTCATAATCACTCAAAATCCTTGGAATGAAATGATTGCACATATTTAACCTATAACAGATTGCCTTTTGGATTGGGGACGGCAGAGGTAAGGAAGGGAGAAAGAGAAATTTGGAACACCGTCTTGCAAAAATGAATGTTAAAAACTATCTTTATATGTGTTTGGGAAAACATAATACTATTGAGAAAAATAGAAAGAAAAAAATCTTAAAAATCCTTGGATTTCAGGTATCCAGGAAAGAAACAGACAAAAAAAATAGAAGTTTATATTCAAGGAAGACTTCATTTAAGTGTATCAGTTTGGCTTAAAACAATTAACTCTCCTTTTTCACAAATATTTATAATAATATTTCACAAATAAATTTCACATAACAAATATAAAAATATATGTTATTCATATTATATATTTATTATATGAAATATTATATAAATTTTGTTATTCTGAACTTGGCAAACGCCAAAAAATAAGGATTTCCTATACAAAGAAAAAGAGAAGGAGAAAGTGAACTGGACCTGAAAATCATAAATCTCCATTAAAAGCAGCTTGTTTTTAGAAATAAAATACATTCAACATGCTTGTAGCAACATGTTCCTACTTGCTTATGTTTTTTTCTGGAAATTTCCAGTTTAAAAATACTTCATCAATGTTCTTGTAATTATTTTTTGTATCACTATCATCTCCCATCTCGGTTCTTTTTAAAAACATTTCCTTTCACTTAATGAGCATTGTCAAGAAAAACACACATGTTGGCTATTTTTAAAAATGTATGTCTCATTCTTCACAATTAGCTCATTAACTTTAAAAGTAGGTTCCATCAACAATCTTCTTTCAGAATTGAAATGGTCAATATTAACTAAAAAATGAGTCATTGTACTTAAAAAATACCGTTGGTGCTTGGAAAATTGGAAACTAGTGTGGAAGAAATTAGGGCTTGACCCACACCTAACACCACATACCAAGATAAGATCTAGAAGGTTCATGATCTAGATATAAACAGTGATTTTGTAAGCAAATTAGAGGAACATAATATAGTTTACCTCTCAGACCTGTGAAGATGGAATAAATTTATGTCCAAAGAAGATCTGGAACTCCTAACTGAACACCAGATAGATAATTTTGATTATATTAAGTTAAAAAGTTTCTGTACAAATAAAACTAATGCAGACAAGATTAGGAGGGAAGCATCAAATTGGGAAATCATCTTTACATTTAGTGGTTCTGATAAAGGCCTCATTTCTAAAATATATAGAGAATTGTCTCATATTTATAAGAATTCAAGCCACTCTTCAATAGATAAGTGGTCAAGGGATATGAACAGACAATTTTCAGATGATGAAATTAAAATCATCTCTAGTCATATGAAAAGTTGCTCCAAATCACTATTGATCAGAGAAATGAAATTAAGACAACTCTGAGATACCACTACACACCTGTCAGATTGACTAAAAGGACAGGAAAAGATGATGATGAATGTTGGAGGGGATGTGGGAAAGCTGGGACACTAATACATTGTTGGTGGGACTGTGAACCGATCCAACCATTCTGGAGAGTAATTTGGAGCTATGCTCAAAAAGTTATCAAACTGTGCATACCTTTTGACCCAGCAGTGCTTCTACTGGGCCTATATCCCAAAGAGATCTTAGAGGAGGGAAAGGGACCCCCACATGTGCAAGAATGTTTGTGGCAGCCCTTTTTGTAGTGGCTAGAAACTGGAAACTGAATGGATGCCCATCAATTAGAGAGTGGCTGAATAAATTATGGTATATGAATGTTATGGAATATTATTGCTCTGTAAGAAATGACCAGCAGGATGATTTCAGAGAGGCCTGGAGAGACTTGCATGAACTGATGCTGAGTGAAACGAGCAGAACCAGGAGATCATCATACACAGCAACAACAATATTACATGATGATCAATTCTGGCTCTCTGCATCAACATGGCTCTCTGCAACAAAGAATTGTCTCAAACTAGTTCCAATTGTTCACTGAAGAAGACCATATACACCCAGAGAGAGGGATATGAAATATGGACCACAACGTAACATTTTCATGATCTCTATTGATGTTTGCTTTCATTGTGTTGCCTTTCTCTGATTTTCTTTTTCTTTTTTTTTTCTTGTAGATAGGATTTTTCTTGCACAACTTGTCAAGTATTTCAACATTATTAACATGTAATGGACTTCCTGCCATCTAGGGGAGGGGAGGGGACTTGGGGTAAAATTTGTAATGGAAAGTTTTGTAAAGATCAAACTGGGGAACTACCCATACATATGTTATACAAATAAAAAAGCTTTAATAAAGTGAAAAAAATTACCGTTGGATTAGTTTTGGTTGATTTTCTATTTTTTTATGTAAGAATATTGGGGATGGGATAAAGAAGGTCTTTGTACATCTTCCTGCATCTTAGCTATCTTGAAGTTTGGGGCTAAAGATTGGCCACCATGTTCCCCTTAGATAAAGGATCCTTAATTAGAATTATATCTCTATATACCTTCAAATATGGTTTAGGGAAAATAATTTTTACATCCTATTAAGGTTCTTGATAAGTATCCCTCAATCAGAATAGGAGCCTAAAAATCTATTTTGAAGGCTTGCCATCAAATGACAGTTCCACAGTGAACATACCTACCAAACACACACCACACACACACACACACACACACACACACACACACACACATATCTATATATACATAAACCAATAGAAAATAGAAATTTAAAAAAAAGTTTATAAGGATGAGAATATACCAGAAAATACACAAATATACAGAGTGAATGAGCACTCCCACTAAGATAATTGAGAGACAAACATTCAGACCCAGAGAGAAATAGACAAAGAGACAGAGACAAAGACAAATATAGTGACAGGGACAGATATATAGAGAAAGAGACGAGGTCTCATTCAAGGATAAATTGTATTAAGCTGAACATAGAGACATGATCGAGGTTCTAGACTTAACAAAATATGTAATCACATATCTCCTTTCTCAAAGTTGGCAGCATGAAGACAAAGATATCTTTTCTCCTCTACTTCTTGTCAACTTTATCCGTCATTTAAATGATGAATATTAAGTAATCAGTCTCCACCAGTAAGAGTTTATGCAGATATTCTGTGAGCTTCAGATTATATTCAGATGACATAGAGATAAGAAAACAGCTAAGATATTGGATGACAAATATTCGAATGCAAAAAATAATTCTAGAGGGTAAGACAATATGAAACTGAGACATTTTGGTATTACAACTAAGGTGCTGGATCTGATCTTAAAAAGATTAAAATTCAAAACTTGTCTCAGATATTGGAAATCTTAACGCAAATCACTTGACCTAAATCTTGGTTTCTTCATCTGTAAAAAATAAAACATAAAAATAGTTACTTCCTAATTTCCAAGGTTGTTGTGAAATCAAAATGAGATGCTTTTTTAAATGTTTTGCAGACATGGAAGTGCTTTAAAATGCTACTTTTTATTTAGATGAAAGACAGTAGCCACTGATGATGGGATCCCCATTCTAAAACCTCTGGACCCTCAAGCTGCTTTGTTCGCCTGGCCTTGGACAATTCACCACTCCTAAAACAGTTTGGTGTCAATTCCTGGAAATCCTGTAGGGTTCACCACATTGGTGCCATATTTAGTACGAACCCTTTATTGATGGTACCATTTCCTCAGTTCAAAACTGGGAGTACAAAAGATCTACCAGCCTTCAAATTAGCACTTAATACATGTTTAAAAACTAATTAAATCAGTATTTCCCCATTGGAAGGTCTGACTAACTAAAGTCTCTTCTCACTTCGACCCATCCTCTATTTAGCCACCAAAATGATTTTATTGATCATGTCACAGGGATGGGGCAGGAAATAACCTGATTAGAATTTGTTAATCATTAAAAAATTATCTCAATGTATGTGATCAACATACTCAGGAATTTAGCCTCAATGCTGAGTCTTCTCAGTGCCTTGGGAAGCTCAAATTAAGAATCTGTTGTAAGAAAGCTGAAGGAATGATATTTTTCTCCCTTATCCTAAAGGTAGAAATTAGTTACAGGATGAAATGGTATTTTTCTATTTCTGCAGGATGACAGGAGATATGACAAAGGGGGTGAGGTTTCTTCCTTATCCCAAAGACAAGGGACTGGAATGTGATGAAATGATATACCTTAATTCCTCTGGAAGATAGGAGACCAAGCCAAATACCTGTTAAGATGAAATTGCATTTTTCCTGCTTGTTTCCCTACATTAATGGAATGCCTATATGAAGACTAAAATAATCATTTTAGCTATTCCTAAAGATAAGCTAAATCTTTTCTTGCTCCATTCCATTCCCTAATTACCTTTTTATAAAAGATTACTAGATCACTGTGAAAGATATCTATTTTGCAGAATAAAATTTATCCAATATCCTTTTTTTCTAAATATTGAAAATTGACTTTTTAATTTTTAAAATAAATTCTCTAAGTATGAAACATATCTTCCAAGACCACTTTCCTCCAATAGACAAAATAGGGACTAATTGTTTTACACTCTTTTTTGGGAATTTTAAAATCCTTTATGACTCTTAAAATATAATAGCTTATGCTCCTGACATTTTAGCCAATTCTTTAAATATCCTACAGTGCAAGTGATCAAAACCTGTGGATTGGAACTCATTTAATACATCTAAATAATCCATCACTAATTCTTCAGTGTTTGTCCTTGGCTTTCAGCCTTTCCAATCCATGTGTTGCTTATTCCAGTTTCTAGAATACAGAAAACATTTTCATTTCACCAAGTCAATAAATAAAGTATTATTTAATTTCATGTTTTACATTTTCAAAAAGACCACGATTTTCTTCAGGAGGATGCCAAGCTGAACACAATATCAATATGTAATTTAAACTGAAGTGATAGAATTTAAACATACAAGTAGGAGACTCATGCATGTGATATTTAACTTCTTGGATTCTTTTGGCAAACTCACCTGAACACTGCATTTAGCTTTAATGACATACATGGTTACTAATGATGACAGTCTAGTTCAGTGTCAATTTGCCAGTGTTTGAAGCACTGTTTAGTAGAGTTCAGCTATGTAGGGTAGATGTTTGATATGGATAACAGCAAGTTATAAAAATCTTAGGGACTGACTGTCAAGGTGAAACTTGGTGAGAAGAAGTTGAATAGACAATAACATATAATTTTTAGTCAGAAGATATGGATCTGGAATTTACCATATATATAAAACAGATTAATTTACCATATAGTAGTGAGCATCTTTACTAAGCAAAGATCTCATCTACCCCCTGAGAAAAAATATAACTATAAAAGAGCAACAGATTTTTATCACTGATTATAGTCACATATTCAAGGACATCATCCACATTTTATAGTAGCAGAAGTAAGCTCTTAGATCAAAAAATCTTAACCTGGATTCTCTGAATTGTAAAAAAAAATTGATAACTGAATTTAAATATATTTTTTTAAAAAAAGAAATAGCAAAAATTGCTGGGAAAACTCAAAAATAATATGTCAGAAAATTGGCATAGACTTGTGTCTCACACTCCATACCAAAATAAGGCCAAAATGGGTACATGATTTGGGCATACCTTAAACAAATTAGGAGAGCCAAGGATAATTTATCTATCAGCTATTTAGAAAAGAGAGGAATTTACAACCAAAGAAGATCTAGTGAATATTCTGAAATGCAAATATCCCAAGGAAATCATAAAGGAGGGAAAAGGACCCACACGTGCAAAAATATCTGTGGCAGCTCTTTTTGTGGTAACCAAAATTGAAAATGAATAGATGCTTATCAATTGGGGAATGGCAGAATAAACTGTAATATGTGAAAGTAATGGATTATTATAATTCTATAAAAATAATATAAGGTATATAAATGTTCTTCCACTTTTGGGATACAATTTATACATTTTTCTTTGCTTCTTCCTTTTCTTTTTCCTTCTGTTTTCTTTCAACTTCTTCAAGCATGTTTCTTTTTAATACAGCCAGTTGATGTCTCCTTCTACCTTGAAGTGCCATAATAAACTTTGTGATACACTTTATATAATTTTAAAAGAAATATCGACCTATATTTATCTATCCCTCAAATTTCATTAAACAATAGAATAAATTATATGCTCACTAAATAAAATATTATCTAAAATAAATTTATGAATGAAATCAAATGTATGTTGTAAAAGAAATAAATGATTGATGTTAAGGAATACCAGCAACACACATACAAACATTATACTTTGAAACTTTTCACCTCATTCACAGGCTTTAGTGAAAGGATCTAATACCATATATAATGTTGTTTCCTTATACATCCCTAAATGGCTCTCTGAACTGTTGAAAAGTTTGGATTAGATTACTGGGGCCAGTAGTCACATAGATCACCAGATACTGTTGATCAGTGGTCCCCCTGAAGTGATCAAAAAACAACTCTACTTAAAGGAGAAGGAGCTTTTTCTATTAGATATATTATTTCACTGAAAAAAAAAAAGAGAATGAAATAGAATATTTTGTGAAATTAAAAAGTATGGAACTGGTATGGGAAAAATTATTAGAGGATGAGTTAATATGTAACATTTCTATTTTTGTAGACAACATATAATTTATAACAGATTTATTTGTTTCATAGAATCTTAGTAAATACATGTAAAGAATTCATGAAAGGAGCAAGGGTAATTCAGAATCCACCAATTTCCAATATCTATTACTTTTAAAAAAATATATTTTTCTGACATAGAACTTATATACTTATTCATATTTTATATTAACTTTTCTTCAGGAAATAAAAAAAATCATGTTTATAGAAAATATCTGATTTTTATTTTAATTAATATGTTAGAACCAAAAGAAAAAAAATGTCATTTCAGAATGTTCATTACAGGATAAACATATTCATGGTGCTTTCATATTTATAATGAAACTGTGTTTTCACTCACAGGACATCACTTCTCAGTAATATAGTTGAATATCTTTTACAAGAACTTTACTCAGATAAATATAAATTGTGAAGGAAAAAATATTATATCTATTATACAACTGGGGTCTTATTCACTTGATAACATAGTCAAATCAAGTTGACAAGCATTCATTAACCATCTATTGTTATTGGGGTTCAGGGGGACCCCAAAAAGGCTAATGTTACAGATCAGGGTGTCTCAAAAGAATTTGCAGAGTCAGACCCATGTCCAAGTTAAGGGACAAAGTTTATTATAATTGTAATGCCAATTAAAGTAGGTTAAGTTGCAGAAGAAGGCAGCAAAGAACTAAGAGCAAGAAGATAAATTTATAAGGAAAAGTTAGAGAAACCAGGTGCTATATGTCACTGATATAGTGGATTTGAGGAGTGGTCTGGTTCTGACTTTGTATACAAATGCAGTACTCATAGTTTTCTGAGGAGAGATAGGGGGAAAACCTTCAGGAAGAGTGTTTTTAGACCTGCAACTATAGTACATGAAGTAGCAGATACCTAATTTTGTTCTGTGCTTGCATGAATTTTAAATACCTTATTAGCTGCTCATTAGTTTTAGAAACCCTGTTATACTGATCAACAGACTGTTAACTGAGAGCCAGCAATATTAGTGGCCTTAGCATATAGTCATATAGCGTAAATTGGGGCAGGATAGCCAGGGGAATAAATATATCATTTATAACTACATCACTCCCTAGGGTAGGTTACCTTAGAGTTATTGCTTTACCTTTTTTTAGGAAATGTATCACATCACTATGAGACAAGTCCTATGAGAAGTGTTGGAGAAATAAAAATAAAGAAAATAAATTGAGAAATAGATAAAGCCCATGTTCTCAAGGAGTCCACAGTCTAAAAGAAAACACATAAACTACTATGTATAAAAAGATATACTCTCTCACACACACATACACACACAAACACACACAGAGGAAAATGTGTAAATTTTTAAAGGGAAAGGATAGCAATTACAGAGAACTTGGAAAGGCTTTTTACAAAAAAAAAAAAGCAACTATAGCTGAGAACTGAAAGACAATCAAAGTAGTCAAGAGGCACAAGTGAGAAATAGAGAGTTCTAAGCATGGGGGACAATCAGTGACAGTGTACAGTTTTGAGACATAGTGTTTTGAATGAAAAACAGCAAGAAGGCCAATTTAATTTGATCTCAGAAACAGATGGAAGTATGTGTATGTGATCATTAATTTTCAAATTGTCTTTACTGGACGTATTTTCCAGGTTGGCTGATGTTTTTCCAATGAAGTATTGTACATTTTCTTAGACTTTTTCATTATTTTAAGTTTGCTTGACTGATTCTTGATGTTTTAAAGAGTCATTAGTTTCCATTTCTAATTTTTAATGTATGATTTTCTTTAGTTAGATTTTGTATCTTTTATTCCCTTTTTGGTTAATTCTTCTTTTCTTCAGTTTTTTGTTTTCATTAGTAGATTTTTTTCTATTTGGTCTATTGTGTTTTTTATGGAATAACCTTCTTTTTCCAAGCTGCTTACTTTGTTTTCTTCAGTGGATTTTTTTTTCCTATTTGGTCTATTGTATTTTTTATGGAATAACCTTCCTTTTCCAAACTGCTTATTCTGTCTTGCATACTTCCTGTTTCTTTTCTCACTTTTTCTTCTCCCTTCTTTATTTGCCTTTTAAAGAGTTTTATAAGCACTTCTAAGATCTCCTCTTTGGGCTTGACACCAATTCATATCACTCTTTGAGATTTCCTCTGTGGACATTTTGTCCTTGTCTATGTTATTGTTTTGGTCTTCCAAAGTTGCTTTTTCTTTTTGTATTTCCTCTTTTTTGACTTTTAAGATTGAGCTCTGTTAATGGGGTAAAGGAAGCACTGTGCCAACCTTCCTGTTCAGCTCTGAGTCTTGGTTTTCATCATTTTGTGTTTGCAGGGGGTAGGTTTGCCTGCTCTTTCCAGGAAACAACCTGGTTTCCCAGAATCTGCCTTCTGAGTTAGGACTGGAGGCTACCCCACTGATATCCTCTACTGAGCTAGGACTGAGGGCCTTCGTTGCTGATTTGCTGTGATTAAGACCCCCTTATTGGCTTTCCCAAATGCTGTCTGAGCTGAGTTTAACACCCATTTCACCCCAGTAAGACTGACCTTTCTTGAAATCCTTCTAATATACTTTGACCTAGAGAGTGCTTTCATTCCACCAGACTCTGTGCACAGCCTTGTTTTCCCGTGTTTTTTAAAAGAAACTGTTTGGGTTTCAAAGAAAAGGTTGATGTATTTTGAGATGTGTGTGCAATGATTATATATCTTTTAGTACTATATCATACCTATAAATTTATAAAATGTAACTTGGTTTCTACTTAAAAGAAAAAGTTAAAAACTTATTTTCAAGGTGAGGAAGGGGAATGAAGTGGAAATAATGGAAGTCCTTCAAAGAAGCAAAAAAAAAAAAAAGATGTGTGTGTGTGTGTTTGTGTGTGTGTGTGTGTGTGTGTGTGTGTACTGTAAATTGGTAAATTCTACAACATCAAGAAGTTGTAGGTTATATGTCAAAGAGAAAGTGTACTTCAAGTGAACAGTGGAAGTGTTCCTTCTGTTGAACTGACTCTTGCCAGCATCTCTCCAGTTCATCATTAGCTGCCAAGAAAGTACACAGTTGAAGAGCAATAGACTGGGAAGTAAATAGAAAGTGAAAGGAATGGAGGTCATTATGAAGGTGAAGAGTGGGATGAAGTGTGATAAGAAGACAAAGAGAGAAGAAATAATTAAAGATTAGAATCAGATAAAGGAATTTCAGAGAGGCAGGTGATAGCTAATTTAAGAGTATGACCATCTATTGTGTAAGCTGAGGTATAATAAAGTAATAGACAATGAGAAATGAATAGATTGAAGAACTAAAATTAGTATATTTAATATCAATGTGTATGCTGAAGTGCCCTAGTATAATAATAGGAGCTGGAGTGGAAAGAAATATTAAAAGATTGTCATTGAAGTGAGAAAGAAAGGAAATTAAGGAGATTATTCTGCAGGTCAAAGAATGACAGCAACTACATAATTTATTGAAGAATATATTTGGATATGAAAAAACCTCAACAGGAGAGAAGTTTCTGAGTGGAGATGGAAGGAGGAGATTCTAAAATTAGCAAAAAGAGTATGGTTCTAACGAGCAGCAGGTACTGTGGGGTAAAACAGTGCGTGGATTCCATTAAATAATTATAGTTTCTCTTATATTCTTGAGTGTTGTTACCATGTGATTCATCCATCTGTGTTTATTAAATAATATGTTAACCAGAGATTAAGTGGAATCATAGAATCTAGTATACAGGGAAGTGGAAGTAATCACCTGGGAATCAAGGAAAATGAACATCATTGTATGCAAAATATTTGTCTCACATATGATGATTCAGTAGTTTTCCATGGTAGCCACAGTTAGCTTAGAGACCCCCAAAATGAAGAACTACATTCATCAGTCTTGTTCATAGAAAATATGGGTATCAAAAAAATGACGATGTGCTTTGAAGGGGATGTCAATGACTGTACTTCTTTCAGTGCCATTTAATATCTATAATTACACAAAGTACAAATTGTTTTTTGTCTTAAAAAAGGTATTTTCAAGGTCAGGACAGAATGGACATAATGGAAATAGAGGAAGGAAGAAGCAAAAAGAAAAATATATACATACACATACACACACAGACACACATATAGTGGTAAATTCTAACTTACATCAAGAAGTAGTAAATTATTTGTCACAAAGAGAAAAAGAATGCTGAATATGTAGACATATCTGGACTATTCTGGAAGAAAGTAGGTACCATCAGAGGTCTTTCAATAATGAAAAGAGAAAGAAGAGATTAAATGTTGTTTAAAATTTCCTACAAAGGCTATAGGAAGGCCACTATTTGTTGAATTAATATAAATATCACTGGCCTATTATCTTAACAAAACTTGAATCTAAGACTCAGTGGATAATTATTTCTAAAATAATGGATTATTCATTATCTATTTCTAATAATTTGAATGAAGACAAAAGATGTCACCAGAAGATAGAAATAATTTCTAAGTTGAGTACTACACATGTAATGTATATCTCGAGGGCACTGGACATGTTTTCATAGTCACACAAAAGATGGAATGCTCCCCAAAACAGGAAATTGCTAATTAGCTAAAGTTATAATGTTGAAAGTGGAATATGTATTTCTAAGAGATAGATATCTAAAAATGTCTGAATCTTATAAAGGATGCATTGTACCAGTAAAGTAATTTTCTATTTTTTTTTTTATAAATCTAATCAAGAACATGCTACACTTAAGGGAAATCAAAGTAGGAAACTGTCCACATAAATCTGATGAGTCTAGTACCTCAGAAATTAATAGGTACAACAAAGGAGGAAGACATTATGAAGAAAAGACCTGGTCTTAGAAGCCAGAATTGGGACATAACTCTTGGTGGTCAATTACAATAATTTAAGTTTCAATTAATAAGGAAAAATATAATTTAGCAATGGAACATGGACATTATCTAATCCAACTGCCTCAAAAAATAAATGAGAAATGAGAAAAAATGAGAAAACAGAAAATGAGCACACTTTCATATATTGGCTAAGATCATATAACACTTTGTTATGGTCTTATGGTTTAAACCTATCCAAATCCACTATTTTTATTTAAATGCTTTAAGAATAACAACCTGGGTTATTAGTTTTCATAAGTGCAAATTCACTTTAATATTGTACTTCAGTGGGTGGAAAACGCTTTTTGGATGCAGTATGATGCAGTATGATACAATGAAAGCATATTCTCAATGCAGTTGATGGACCTAGCTTCAAAACTTGATTTGGATATAGTAATTACTACCTGTATTACTTTACAGAAGTCATTTTTTGAAGGCAGGGCCTTTATCTTTTTGTCCTGATTGCCTAATAGAATAAGAGATGAATGTGTTTTTATGATGATAATGACAGGATTGTTGGCCAAGGATAGCTCTGTTCAGTCACACTTCCCTGCACAGAAGCAATCACTGTGAGCAGTGTCATCTTTGAATGTAAAGTATAGCAATAAAGACAAAAACTGATCACTAGGATCAAATTTTCTTCGCTCATGAAGCTGACACATTTTAACTTAAATTGCTCCTGGCCATGTTTTCAGAAAGATAGATCTCAAAAATGGCATTTAATTTTTCTCTTTTGAATGAATGAATGAATTTTGATACTCTTTCTACAAAGACAAAGTAATACATAAATTCCACATGAAAGCAATCCCTATTTTGTAAAAAAGAAAAAAAAATACAGTCTAATGATATCTAATTATTTCCTTGAGAATGAACACCTACCTAATTAGTCACCTTTATCTTCCTATGCACCTGGAATTGCTATTGTGAGTGTGATATACAATACAGGGTCCCCTTTAAAAGTCTTTAAACTTGGGAAGCTGAAAAGGCTGTAGTTTGGCTATATAAAAGGTAATTTATGATGAGTCATTAAAATTTCTAATTAGTGTCTGATCATTAAAACTGAATTGATAAAGAAATTAATAGTTTGAAAATCTTTCCATTATAAATTTCACAGAATTTCTTCAGAATCAAATGTAATATGCCTCCAGAATCTTTGGTAAGATTAAGTGAAATCTGGCCAGGTGAAATCATGCTTTTGCAACTGCCAGCAACTTTAGCAAAGTGAAATAATTAACCAAAAACCTGTGAAAAATTATCCCCAAAGAAATTTGAAATCATTTCTCAGTTAGATAATATCAGACCCCAAATGGGTTGAAGATAGGGACAGATTAATCAGGCTGCCAACCAACTGAAAAAAGTTCCTAGAATTGAGGATACACATGTAGAATTGTTACCACTGCTATGAAGAATAACATTTAAAATCTGTTTATAATATAGTTGATCACAAAGTGAAATCATTGTTTTTTTATTATCTAAATAATTCTTGCATCAAACATCCCTTATAATCCTTCCTATTGCATTATTTGAAGTAGAGAAATTCTCTATCAAAGTAACATTTAAAAATATTTTGGCTAAAATACCAAATTCATTCAGGGGGCTAGAATTCTATTGAAACATAAACTGTTCAAGTGTTCTTAGTGACTTGAACATTGAAACCAGTTCTTGGCTTCTATTGTCTCATGATTTTCTTAAATAATCAGCTACTCTAATGCTATACATTTTTTTGATTCCAAGTGAATGTTATGTGTTGTTATGTCTTTTTGACTATTTGCCTGAATACTAAATGGAAACATCTGGAGTCAGTGTGCATAAGTCAGAGAGCCTACATGACTACATAGAAAGAGTTTAGTTTTTAGGTATAAACAAAATATGCAAGATCATTTCAGAAATATTTGATCCTGTGTTTATGAGCATTAAATGTTCTGAGATGCTGAAGTAGTTGGATATAAAATCATGTCTCTGGACTCTCTACCTCTCACCCCACCTCCCATTCATAGACTCATCTTTAGAAAATGTTTGTGTCACATAAAGCATAATTTAACTGGGATCAAAACTAGTCACACTACTTACCAATGTCATCAAACATGGGAAGAGAACCAATGTCAATAAATGGAGTCTTTTCTAACTCACATATTTGTTTCTGCAGATCCTTTCCTATACTAATTCCAACTTAGTCACATTTATGAAACTTATTCTCTCTCTATTCAGTTCAAATAAATATTTTTGCTTCTTCCAAACCTTGCAAAGTCTTGTTTCTCTACTTTCCAGCATCTATCAATCATCTTTTGCCCTCCTGTATTTTATCCCTACATGTTCTGTTTTATGATATTCAAATGCCAAAAACACATTCCATCATCATATGTTTATTTCTAATTTTCAAGCTTTATAGAACCTGAAACAGCTCAGTTACTCAAATATTGATCAAATGTCCATGAATCAGACACTGTGCTAAGCACATGGGATTTATAGAAAGGCAAAGAAAGGGCAGGTCTGAGTCAAAGAAATCAACGGAGAGCAGGACATGAGAGGGACTTTCAAACTATAGATCGTCATGAGGGATATTGAGCCCACTGAACTTTTGACACAGTGGCAGATGACATTCTCCTCCAATGATCTTCCAGGGCATCTGGAGGACTTTCCTATTCATATTCAGCTTCTAAGGTCTAGATAAAGCTACAGAACAGAAAGCCCAGTGAACTCTTCATGCAGCACAAGAATTCTGCCTCCTCCAATATGTAGCCAGCAGCTGTAGAATATGCCAAGCTTCAGCCAAGCCGCTAATCTCATTAGGCTTAAAGCAGTACCTAGATAGGCAACTGTAATAGTGAGGTTCTTACCTTCTAATTTTCTTTGCAAAAGCAGGAAACGGTCTCCACTCTCAGATTCTTTCTTCAGATACCTATTATATATTCACACCTTTATGATTTCCATGTTCTCACCTTAATACCTTAGTGATAATTATCCTTTCTCCCCTTCAGTTTGGCAACTGGGACTTTTTAAACACCCCCAATGTATCAGCTATTGTACTAAATGCCTAGGAGACAAAAAAAGACAACTGAAACTCTCAAGGAGTTCTTAGTCTAAAATGGAAGATGCCATGAAAGCAACTATGTACAAAACTGGTATAGGCAGAATAAATTAGGGATAATCAACAAAGGGACCTTCCACTATGCTGTCAAAGCTCCTGAGAATCTCCTTAATGAGATAATGAAATCTCATGCCAAAATAACTTAAAATATAGTATTATAGGGGCAGCTAGGTGATGCAGTGGATAGAGCATCAGCCCTGAAGTCAGGAAAACCTGAGTTCAAATCTGGTCTCAGACACTTAACACTTCCTAGCTGTGTGACCCTGGGTGAGTCACTTAACCCCAATTGCCTCAGCAATATATATATATATATTATATCAATAAGATTTTCACAAAGAGCAAAAGGAAAACTTTTTCCTTCATAATCATCCCAAGATTCACTGATTCTTATAGTTCAAAAAATGTAATTTCATGAAGACGAATAACAAAAAAATAAATAAAAAGTGGACCACAGTTTTATTCTCATCTGGGCCTTCAAGAAAAGTTAACTGCAAAACAAACAGAAGTTCCTAATAGGCAATGTCTTCTTGAGTTAATATTAACTACTTAAAATGGAGAGCTATACAGTTGCAAAGTATTTTGAATCTGAGTTTCCAAGAGTAAAAGAATAAAATATGGTTTAATAGAGAGAGAACTAGATTTTGAATCAATACCAAAACTAAGGTTCAAATTGAAGTTCAACTATTTAGTAAATAAATGAAGTTGAGCAAGAGTTTTCCACTAACGGTTACCTGAGGAAGCTTAAAGTAGTAAATATAGCAATGTCTTTTGAGTCAGAAAGATCTGAGTCCACATTGTCTCATATTTGCACTAGCTGTGTGGCCCATGTAAAAATGGCTTAATCTCTCTCTGCCTCAGTTTTGTCATCTGTAAATTAGAGTTTTGGATTAGCTTTCCTTCAGGATTTGCTTCAGCATTAAATCTATGACCTCTAAGGTTCTTTTAAAGAATAAATTGTTATTCTATGATACAGTCATTTAAGGTTTAGGTAAGATAACAAGAGTACATAAAGCTTCTTAGTGGGAGCTTTTCAGTATGATATTTAATACCCAACATCAGGGGTTGGAGAATTATCTAAGAAAAATAAAAACGGGTTATTTGGAAAGACTAACAAAATCAATACACGTTTAGCCAACTCAATTAAAAGGAAAAGTGAAGAAAATCAAATTACCAAAATGAAAACTAAGGCAAATTCACAATAAAGAAATGAGATAAAATTAATTATTAGATCCTACTTAATAAAATTCTGTACCAGTAAAACTGAGAATCAGAGAAATATAATGTTATCTATAAAAGATAAATTCCCAAATTAACACAAAGCAAAATAAAACTTTGCCCAATATTAGAATACAAATTGAATTTGATATAAAAAATTTCTGAAAGGGAATGAACAAAAAAAATGTGTATGTATAGGTATTTTAATTCTTGTAGGTACTTTAATGAAATTCCCCCAAAACTGAAAAAGAAGCTATTGCATCAAAATTCTCTGTGAGACAAATTTATACTTAAATTAGGTGAAGAATTGATAGGAAGAAATGGATATAAATATAGACAGCTAGAAAGAGACAGAAAAAGAGATATATTTGTACATATAATATATATGCCTGTCATATAACTAATACAAATATGAGAATGTCAATTCAGATATTTCTGATTCCAGTTATACATAAATGCATATGCATTATCTAGCTACATGCAAATAAATACACATGTATACATATATACATATATGTAGTTATATCACTAAATGAATATATATGTGTATATTACAAATATATCTGTGTATTTGAATATTATTAATAAATAACTCAGAAACATTCAAATACAATTATGATAAAAAACTGCACAATTATTCCAACAGTATCTACTGTGTACAAAATGAATTTATACCAGTAATGAGAGAATAATTTGACATTAATAAAAAAAGATTATTTTCAGGGACGATTTTAATATGTATGCTACATTTTATTGTATCTATTAATGCCAAAAAATATTTTTTTCTTTTGGTTATGTGATTAATTATGTTAATTTCCCTAGTATTGGGCAACCCTAGATTCTATATCTCACAATATAATGAATAATTTTTGGCAACAGTAATATAGTGTCTTTTTAATATTTATATTTATTTTATATCAATAGCCATCAATAATATAAAAATTATCTTTCTCTGTCTTATCACTTTTTGGTTGAGTATCAGGAAATTATTTTTTTCTTATAATGATTGGTAGGATATGTCTTTTTCAATTTTTTATAACAAAGGAAATATTTGCTTTCTCATCATTTTATATATTCTAATAAATTTATGTGGACCAGGATTTTTTCCACCTCTTTTGTAAATTGTTTAGATCTTGTTTCAGTTTGCTTCTGAGATTGGATTCTTTAAGATCTTCATTTTTATATTGTTACCCTGAGCATTACATATTTGCATTGTCAAACATTTTCATACAATTTTCAATTTTGCTGACTACTAACAATGTTTTTGGTTTATTATAGGAATAACTTGTTTGTGTAGATTTAGACTTGGAAGGGACATTAAAGATCACACATTTCAGCTGTTTCTAAGCTTGAAATGAAGAATAAATCATACATACATATATAACATATATAGATTATAGCATATAGTATATCTGTATTATATATATATTCAGAGATACAAAATACACATATCCATACTTATATGTGGATATTTCAATGTAAATTATTTTCTTTATACAATTACGTATCTTATTTTAAGCTTTTAAAAACGTTATTATAAGAAAGGGTCTATAGATTTAGACATATTCTCAAAAGCTTCCATTATTCAAAAAAAGGAGATTAAGAATAGAAATTTATTTGGAATTCCTCTTATTTTCAGATGAAGGCTAAGTGGTTAAAGTCATATAAGAAACATGTAGAAGAGCTGGAAATTGAACCTGAGTGCACTGACTAAGATCAAATTCAGATTTACCTTTTCTCAGCTATGAATTCATTTTTTATGATTCTTAATGTGGTAATTTGATCTTTCTCACCTTTTATATTTTTCACCAAAACTATCATTTGGGGAGATTTTTTCTTTTTCCTATTTTCTTATTGTTATTAAGAATTCATGTTAAGAACTATATTTGTACTATGACTTAAAATTTGTTAATTAACTCATGTTATATATGTAATATATATGCATATATATGTATATATATATATATATACACAGAGAGAGAGAGACAGAGAGACAGAGAGAAAGAGAGAAGGAGAGATTCAGACAGAAACAGAGGTTTTTGCATGAGTGAATATTGAAAACTATCTATGCATATGTTTTGAAAATAAAAAAGCTTTAAAAATAAAATGAAATAAAAATAACTGTTTACGCTATGATAGTAAAAAATTAAATCATTTCTCACCATTCCTATATTTTTTTTTTATTTTGAATTTGTTTTTTCGCTTCTTATTTACAAGATTTCATTGTTGTACTTTTAGATTTACTTTTCTTAAGTTTTAATTTTTATGGATTGCAAGGCCATAAGTCATCTCCTTTTATATTTTGTTGAGGTATGTTTGGGGCTTTTTTCTTTTGAGGATAGCATAATTGTAGCCAAACATTAATGTTTAGTCTATTTTGAATGATTTTATATAGTCCCTGATAATTCTTCAACTCTGTTCTTTGATAATAGTCATTAATATTTTTATGTCAGTATCTTCTCCATCTGATTATTAATTGTTCTATGAGGATTGTTCTGAAAATAATGAATTTCACAAGTTTAATATTTCTTTATGACTTATTGGCCCCCACCCCTCATATATAATTGAAATGTTGTTATGTGACAGTAGAGAATGTTAAATAGTATTCAGCATTAATTTCAGTAGATCTCATCATATTTCAAAGGTAATTTTCTTTAGTCTGCTCAGTTCAATAGATTCTTTTTTATTTTTGTATTAGAATTATCCAGCTCAACAAAAAGAAAATAAAGTCCCCTATGCTAATGTCCTTTCACAATTTATTTTTCTCTTTTAATAACTTAAATGAAATATCATTTGATGGTTTCCCTTTTACTTCTTTCAATATTCAAAAGTAACTTTCCATTTCTTCTTTCTTTAAAATTAACATTATAATGGGACTAATTATTTTAAGTTAATTTTGTACAAGAGAGGTATATCAATCAATAGACATTTAGAAAGCAACTATTCCTGGTCAAATGTTTCATTTATCATTTTAAAAAAGTATGTCCCTTCTATCTTAAAGGGTATTTATTTTGACATATAGTTCTCATTCATTTTTTCCAATGTTGCAAAAATTTTATTCCATTTTATCAAATGTTCTTTAAGTCATGCTTTTTTGAGTCCTAGATTTACCATTGTGTTTTTTTGTTTGTTTGTTTGTGTTTGTTTTAGTTTTTTTCTGGATGGCTACTTTCATGAGAGATTACAATATTTGTTTAGAAAATGATATTCTCGGGGCAGCTAGGTGGCGCAGTGGATAGAGCACCAGCCCTGAAGTCAGGAGGACCTGAGTTCAAATCTGGTTTCAGACACATAACAGCTGTGTGACCCTGGGCAAGTCACTTAACCCTAATTGCCTTAGCCCAAAAAAAAAAAAAAAAAAAAAAAGATATTCTCATATTTGTCTTATGTTTTGCTTCTTTAACAACTGTTTTTTGAACTAATTTTGAACTTTATATTTTCTTTTAAGTTTTTTATTTCCTTAAAGATCCGTTTCAGGGCTTGTACTGTTCCTCCATGGTTTCCAGTGTTTTGTTATTATTTACAATTTTGTTTTATTTTAGATTGAATCTTTACATAATAAGATTCCTCAATGAAATGACGTTTTTCATTCTGAGACCCCTTTTAAGTTTTCTTGCTCATTATTTCTTCTCTCCTTATATTTCATTGCTGGTTTATTTATTTTGATTTTTGGATTGCACATTTCTTTTAATTAAAGACCTTTATATTCGATTATGGGACTTTTCTGTGCTTTAGCCTTTAAGTAGCTCATGCCACTCATTATCTTCTGTCTTGAGATCATTTTGACTGAGAACTCAATAACACCCTCATTTTGAGTGTTTCCCTATAAAGAATAAACTCCATCAAAAAATAGTCAAAATAGAGAGTATGAAGGAAAAAAGTGTTTGCAAGGGGTTAAGAACAGAGTGAATGAAGAGAAAGCCCATATTGTAGATAGCCGTTTCAAAGATTTTAGCCACAAAATACAGAAGAGATATTGAGTGATAATAGGAATAGAAGGATCAAAGTTAGGTTTTATTCAAGAGAAGCAGTACATAAGCATGTTTATAGGCAGCATGAGCTTCAAAGAAAGAGAGATCACTGAGCAAAAAAATGTAGGGCATGAATCTGAAAGTTATAATGCAGAGGAAAGAATATTGCAATTCCTTTGCCTTGATCTGTGAGTGAGTGAAGGTTCGACCAGTACTGGAAAGGATACCCAAGAAGATTTTGTTATTGCTGAAGCCAGGGGGAGGTGATTTTAAATAAGAACTAGTAGAGAGGAGTGGGAAAGGAAAAGCTTAAAGATGAAGTAAAGTTTGTTGTTTATGGATGTACACTACACTTGGAACAGTGAAAAATCTGGGCAGGGTTTAATTGAAATTTTGAGGTAGAAGGTTGGAGGAAAGAACTAGGAAATCATGTTAAAGAAAGAGAGAATTGAGTTTGGAGGATGATCAATAAAATTTCATCTCATTAGGATATAAAGACTATAAACTGGTTTTAGAATAATCGACATTAAGTGAAGGGTGACTTCCTAACAGTTGAAGATTGGACTAAAATCAAGTGCAGCATGAAATGGAAAGGATGCATTCAGATGGAAAGCCCTACTTTACTATTAGTTTTCCCTCTGATGTCTGAAGATTAGTCAGAGAAAAGATGCAGCTGGAGATGGGAGGATAAACCTATAATGCAGGAGAAAGAAATTACGCTCTATACCTATTTCCCTCTTCCTTCATAGTACAAGTATAACAGGAGAAGGAGAGAATGAAGTTAACAGTTAAGTTGCTCCTCTTTACTTCATAGTTTCTCCCTAATTGGGAGATTTGGCTAACAACAGGGCATGGAAGTTGCCTCATGCTGGCACAGATGAAGTTGAGACTCTGAAAAAGGAGGAAGTTCTTTTGTTAAATGGTAAACTTCCAGCTTGGATCCTTGTTGCCTACCTTCCTGGGCATGCTGTGCTTAGAAAAAGATGGAAGGCATGTGATCACAGGAAGTTGTGAACCTTCACAACACAAAGATGTAGATGCTATTATTATTCTTTTATTGTTCAGGAAATTGAAGCATAAATGTCTTGCCTGTCTCATTCAGCTAGTAAGTATTTGAGGCTGGATTTGAATCCAGGATTTCCTGATATTAGGCTTCACATATCTTCTCCAATAACTTTGTATATGATTAGTACTTTCAAGTGTCTATGATTTTAATCAGATACAAATAATAAGAAAATTTCAGCAGTTATTAAAGAAAAATAACAGAAAATCACAAGCCATGCACTCTAAAACTGATTGTTACAATTTCAGAGTTCAGTTTTCTTTTAATGTTCTTATCTAATTTTGTGTAGTTTCCTGGATCAGTTTACTTCACTGTATATCAGTTAATACAAATTTTTCAAGAGTTTTTGTTGTTGGTTTTTGTTTGTTTGTTTGTTTTTCTTGAAATCCTCATTCAGTGATGAATGGCTTAAAACACTGAATATTCACATGCCATAGTGTGTTAAGCCATTACTCAATTAATGAGTACTTTTTTTTTCTCAGTTTTCTCAGTTTCTATCATAAAATTGTTACTGTTGATATTTTAGAATATAAGGAACCTCCTTGTTTACAACGCTGGGATTACATGCCTGATAATGGGACTGCTGCCTTAAAGAATATGAATAATTTAATGACATTTTCACATAGTTCCAAATGGTTTTCTAAAATGAATAGACTAAGTGTTCTACGAACAAGTGATTAATATGCCTATCTTTCTACAAACTTTGCAATAGTATTTCTGTGTTTTATCTTAAATTCATAGCTATGAGGTAAAAACTCAGAGTTGTTTAAATTTTAATTTTTCTTACTCTTACGGCTTTGAAATATTTTCCCATACAACCATTGAAAGCATACAAATATTTAAAAAGTCATTTTTATCTTTGGATGTGAATTATCTATTTGGGAATCATACTTGAGCTTATATAACTATGTTTATTTTCTATATAATTTAAACATGAGATTTCTATCAATAATATTTGAAAAAAAATACTTGACAGTTTATTCTTTTCTAATTTTATTGATTAAAATAGTATTTTAAAAAATCTATTATCAAAATTACTTACCTCAGTCACTATAATTATCTTTCTCCATTTGCTTAAGAATTCCCATGTTTGTGCAAAGAGGTTTATTTTTATAAATATAGTGAAATTAAAAAGAATATCTAATGTGAAAAGTAAAAGATTAAGCATGTCGAATGTTGAACTCTGTCCACTACAAATATAACTAAATAAACCTCTAAAAGCATCCAGAAGAAAAGTGATAAAGAAATTTAAAGGGAATTATTTATAGATCACTTCATTTAATTTATTACTGATTTAAATGAAAGAAAGGAAGGAAGGAAGGAAGGAAGGAAGGAAGGAAGGAAGGAAGGAAGGAAGGAAGGAAGAAAGAAAGAAAGAAAGAAAGAAAGAAAGAAAGAAAGAAAGAAAGATTGGGAGGGGGGGAACTTGCCAGAATCTGGTGAAAGTCCTAAATGAAGATAATCCAAAGTAAATGCAAGATACTGTGTTAAGCAGCTTAGTACTAGAAATAAGATAGCCCCAAAACTCCACCAGGAAAAGGCTCCAAGCAATACTGACCATAGGGCAGCCCCAGAACTCAGAGCATAGCAGAAGATAGGCAGCAAATCTCAAAGCATGATCTTAGCAGCAGGTGTTCCAACCATTATCCTGGATGCCTGAATTGGTCCCACCACAGCACAAAGTATATAGTTCCTGTAGAAAGGGCCTGATCTTACGACCTCTACTAAGAAGTCTATGCAATACCACCCCCTATTACCAAAAAATTCAAGAGTGGAATATGACCCATGTATAATTCCCTAAACCATCAATTAAGGCCAAGGATATGAATAAAGAGACAAAAATGCCAAACATAATCAAGAAATACTTTGGATGAAATATACCAATAAGTGAACCCAGAATAAAAGACCCACCATAGGAAATCAAATAGAACTTCTGATGAAAAAAGGTGTCATAGCCAAAGTGACTGATATAGGAGAAAGCAAAAAAAAAGGAGCAATACAAAACGAAATAGTAAGGGGCAGGGGGCAATGACAAAGACAAGTTTTAACTTAGAAGAGACAGTAGTAAAATTTACACAGGAACTGAAAACTATGGGACAAGTTGAAATTGAAGAATAGGACAAGTTGAAAACAATGCTCCCCTTAAACACTCTAATGAAAAGTATCACCTTCTATTATTTAATGAGGTGTGTATCTCTAAGATATTGTGCCCAATTGAAACTTATTGTAAAACAAGAAAAATAATGCTGTTGTAAATTGAATTTTCACTGAAACTCCTTTCCAACTTTTCGAGAATGTTTTATCCATCACTCAGTCATTTATTTTATTGAATTTATTGAACACTGGATTGTCAATTTCAATTATGATTCTGAGTTAGCTAATTTTTTCACTGTTTTCTTTACCTAGTTGTAATCAGTATCAAACACTATTAATGATTATTACTTGAATTCCTTGAATCTGGTTACTATGTGCTTCCTTCATTTCTGCTTTTATCTCCTTCATTACTCTTGAAATTGCAGATCTTTTGTTTCTCCAAAATAACCGAGTGTCAATTAACATTTATAGTAAATATTTACTATTTGTGAGGTACTGTTTTTAAAATTTGGTATATTATTTTACCTATTTATATACAATATCTTCTTTGCATTTTTATTGCTATTGGAAACTACCAAGCATCCTTTTTAATTACGTTGGCATAATACATAATGAAAACAGAATGACTTTTAATCATTTTAAGGCTTTTAAAAATTAATCAAGCATATATGTACAAATTATTATGATAGAAAATGAGAAAAATATATGTACATATATTTCTATATATGTATACATACATATATTTTAATTAGCATCATGTAGTTTACATTCTAGCTGTGCATGTCTATGTACATATGTATGACATGTAAGTATGAGTAAATATTATTTTAAGAAAGGGAGGTTCTTAACAAAGATGATATGAGAATTTTTAATTTTTTTTTTCTTGGAAGGAGTGAGGAAACAAGATAAGGATTATGAAAGCTGGAGATAATGAAAGAATATATTCTAGGCATTAGGGAAAGCCTGACCAAAGGTATAGTGATAAGAAATAGAATACATTGGTGAGAAGACTAATATGGCTAGAATCTAGAGTTCATGATGGAAAATAGCATAAAGTAAGACTAAAAATGCAGGTGAGGGAAGAAAGCAGAGGGTTTCAAATTATAGGTTGAGGAATATTGATTTTATGCTATAGTCAATAGATTTTTGAGCAAGGGATAGTATGATAAAAACATAGCCTTAGGAAAATTATTTTGTCAGCTGTGTGGTACATAAGAGGAAAGATGTTTGGTAGTACATTTTAGAAGCTAAAAATTTACATTTAGAGGTAAAAATCAAGAAAGCCTGAACTGACAATAAGTATGGTCCTCTGTATGAAGTTAAGGAAACAGATGCATGAACTGTTATGTAGGAAGAAATGACCAGAGGTGGTAACCAGCTGAGTTAGATAGTGATGACACAAAAGGACTGTGAAGTTACTGCCCTGAATGATTGGGGAAAAATATTACTCTCGAAAGGAACAGGAAACTTTACAGGAACTGCATGTCTAAATTGGAAAGGAAGGAAAGAATAAAGAAAGGAAGGAAGGAAGGAAGGAAGCAAGGAGATTAGATTAACACAGAAATAAAAGCCTATTAGTGTTATAGAAATATCAAGATAGATATCCAGGATTAATCAATTCCTCAAAAATTTCTTATATTAATACAATATAAAGGGTTCTTTATATTTGATAAGGTAATAAGAAGGTATTAAATGACAGATCCAAGAGTTTTTCGATTAAAGGATGATTGATGCGCAAAGAGAAAGTTGACTCTGTTAACCTTTGCAATATGACTATGCATGTTATTAACACACCAAACAAAATGAGTAATTAAGAAGCTAGTCTTTTTGGTAGTATTTTCACTCTATGAAGAAACAGATTTAGAAAATTCAATTTTTTTAGAATATAAATCTTTTTTTCGAATTTTATTTAGTGTGCTTATTGATATATTAATTTTTTTTCAAAATTGTATTTATTTGTAAGTTTTATATAAAAGTAATTTTGATCCAAAGATATAGAATAGCTCATGCCATAAAAACACATATCCTTTTACTTCTCATCTTTTTTCTCCTTCACACACAGACATGTGCAATCTCAAATAATAAATCTCTGGCAAGTTTTAACCCTTATTTCTAAAATGAATAGCTCTTTGGAAAGAGCAAAAGATGACTGTTATGTGAATCTTGAATACCATCTGGTCCCCATGGAAACAGTCTTGGATCCTGACACCAAGAACCAAAAGGCCAAAGAGTTACACAGCATCTCAATTTACAGATAGAGGAATAGTGAGGGTGGTAAAGAGAGAGAGGGAGAGGAGATCCTGTGTTTTATTATACAGAGGACATAAAATGCTTGTGTGAACCTGCTAAGGATAAGTTTCAATTCAAGCAATATTCTACATTTTATTATTTCAAGTTTTATTTTACTAAGATTCATTATGAATTCATGTTCTACTGTAGATCAAATGGACCTCAGAGCTTTGGAGAACTGAGTTGCTGCTCATATCCTTCTGTTATACCACATGTTTATGCATACTTAGAAAGTTAATATATGCTCAGAAAAATAAACTCAAATGAGAAGTACACATATGTATGCATGTGCATATATAAATATCATTCAAAAAAGTCAGAATTATCAAATGGGAAGAACAATACTTAGAGTTAAAACGAGTTATAGATTCTAATAATTTTACTTTTATTAATTTTCTTTGTGAGTTTTCCATATCTGTGAAAAATACTTTTGCACTTTTCCACCCACATTATCTCTATGGAATGTTGTGAAAACTCAATGAGATTTTTTTCTTTCATTTCAGATTCTTGGAAAACATATTTATTGTTCAAGCTCTTTTTATTATAAACATAACAAGGGGATTATGGACAATCTTTTCTAAAATAACTAGATGGGATATCTCCAAATTTAGAAAGTTTTTTAAGGATTTAATCTTTTTTGTAGATCTTTTAAAAATATCACTTTCAAATTACCTCTAAGCAGAATAGGAAAATGTAAATGTCAAGTTTTACTAAACAAAATAAAGAAAACTATTAATTTATTGGAAAAAACTAATAATAAACACTTGCTTTAAAAACTCTGGTAAAAGGATATTTAAATATCCTTAAATAGATTCATTTTTGAATTTATTGTTTATTTTGCATACATTTATTAAGTGTCAAATATTTTCCAGGCATTGTGCTAGATTCTGAGGATAGAAAATAAAAATGAAACAGTCCTTTGTGTTCACGAAACAAAACATTCTTTGGGCAAAAAAAAAAAAAAAATAGGAAGACAAATAAATCCAAAATACAGATGAAATAAATACTTTTGAGGGGAAAGGTACTATTAAGTTAGAAGAAGAGAAGTCAGGATGGTCCTTATGTAACAATTGAAATTTAACCTTGAATGAATATAGGAAAGATGGGATGTCATAGGCTATCATTGGGGGATCTCCAAACAAATCATGAATTGTTGTTCATTGTTAATCCTTCATTTTTGAAGATCAGTGGTATAAAAAGGGAGAGGTCTTGACTTGAAAGTGAATTGGATTTAAGAGAGGCACAGTTATTCAAAGTCATCAGCCTCACTCTCTTCTCCAGAGTCTTTGGAGTCTAGTGGTAGTACTCAGGTCAGGACTACTAATAGTGACTCTACTCTCAATAGGATAACAGCAAATAATCAGTTTGTTTAAAATGTGAACTACATGAAGAAAAACATTATGTAACAATTCCAGGAGAGGAAATGTAGAGACAAAATACAAATAAATTTAAATGCCCAAGGAGAAATTTACATTTTATTTAAATATAATTGGGAGATGCTCAAGTTGGATAAACATGAGAGTGAGATGTTTAATTTTATGATTTCAGAATATGAATTTTACCACAAAGCAAAGTGGCTTTGAGAAAGAAGTACTGAGTAAGAGAGTGCAGGTGAAATTTAATGAGGGGTTCAAGTGGGATAATCAATTGAGAAAAGAAAGAGTTTAGTGACTTCAACCATGACTGGGAAAAAAAAATCTGTTGCTTTTATTGGATTCCAATTATGATAGTATCTTTGGATTTTAAAAAGAACTTTGGAAAATTTCCAATCTAACCTATTACTTAATATGAATTCTCTCTATAATGTACCTAACTAGCAGGTTATCTACCATTTGTTTAAATCCTTCCAATGAGTAGTAATCTGTTATCTCTGAGGTATATCATTTGGATGAAATTTCATGAATTTGTTAGAATTTTTATGAAGTGTGGGAGAGTGTAATTCTCTATCCTCTTAATCCTCAAGGATGGGAAATGGAGACTTCCATGAGAAATATGTTTTAAGTGTCCTCTGCAAACCCAAGTCTAATGTAAATGGTTAGACCTTCAATACTTTAATACCTCAGTGTCAAACATCTGAATTGTGGGACATATGTAGCCAATGATGCTTTCAAGAATGACTTGAACCAGAATAAAATGTTAGTGGGAAAGATTAAACAAAAAAAAAACCCAAAATACAATAAAATTTAGAAAAAAAATATGTTTTAAATTAAGTCAATATGCAACCTGGAGGGATTTCTACAAACAGTTCAGTGGCCCTTGTTTCAATTTGAATTTGATATCATTGCTTCAGGCTATAAATTTATGTTTTCTTTTCTGAGGGACTAGTGATTTTGAGAATGGACATTCTAACTTAACTCTTCTTGGTTAACCCCAAATTCCAAGAGTATTTTAATTTGAATTTTAGATATTTGATTCCCAGAAGAAAAGATTTTCTCAATAGTCTTCCAAAGGGTTGCTAGAACTAGTTCCATGAATTCCATTGTTAACGCTATTGTGAGCATTTATACTACAGAAATAATAGATGCTACAAATCTTGCATTGATTTACTGTTTTTTTCTTCTCTATATGTAAGAATGTGATGAAGGTAAATGTTAATAATAATGCAGGTTAAACTTAAGGTTCACAGGGCATACATTTTTTTCCATATTCATTTGTTAAATAATTAACAATAGACTACTGTCTGAATTCATTGCTTTCTTTTGTTTAACACTTGCAACAAACTTGAATTATTGTAATAGCTAACTAACTTCCCAACTTTCCTAACTAAAATAACTAGGAGCCTAACTAGGAGCCTCTGGCACATTAATCTCCCCAGTGTATAGATATAATTATATAATTTCTATAATTAGAACAATTTCTCTATTGCCTATCAATGAAATAACAAATTCCTGAATGTAGCATGTAAGATCCTCCCATTTTGTAAATATTCTTTCAAATATTATTTCTCTCTAATAAGCATCATGAAACACAAAAAATGTGGTACAGTAGATGGAAAACTGGTTTTGAAGCCAAAAAGATTTGGATTCAAGATCCATTTCTGATAGACATTTGTGTTAACTTGGAGAAGTCCTTAATCTCTGTATGCTTAAGGTAACTTTTGGAATGCTATGTGAGTTCTTGGGAAGGTACCAACATACACTGAGGCAGGAAGGTGCACATAACAATGAAATCAAAGGTCAAGTACCTTTCTTTTTTGAAATAAACCATAGAATGTAGTATATCTGGGTTGTGTATCATTTTCCCAAATAATGTTTCTTCCTTCCTTTTATTACTGTAATTTGCTTGTCCAGGAAAATCTCTCCCCTTCCATAGTTATCTCTAAAAATTCAGGGTGTAGAAAAATTGTAATCTTTGGGTCTTTAGCCAGTCTCCATAGATTTCTATCAGCATATTGGTGGCTATGATGACAGAAACTCTGGCATATGTAGATATCTTGCAAGTGCAAGTAGGTTTGTTGAGTAGAGAATGTTCAAGAAGTAAACAAGAGATCAAAAGTCACAATTAATGGCAAAGGAGAAGTGTTAAGTCCATGCTTTAAAACAAAGTCCAAACATCATACAACTCAATGGACCTTTCATTCTTCTGCTGCCCTATAAACTGTTTATAATGTTCATGAGATTCAAGTTTTGTTTATATTACATCTGAGACATCCAATCCCCTCATTTTACAAAGGAGGTTACCAAGGCAGTAACCCTTTTGAGTTAATATATGTGATCAGTGGCAGAACTTGGAGATAAACACAAATCTCTAGCTTCAATATCTTTCCACTATATAATTCTTTCTCCTGCTACTCAATACCACAGTCCTATTATCCCATACTTTTTGAAGGCAAGAAGCATATTTTGCAAAAATGTATATTCTGTGGTTTGCACATGGTATTCAATAAATGCTATTTACTACATAAATACAATTGAAGAACTGAAGATAAAGTGAATATATATAAGTGAATATATCCATATATGAGATATATGGATACGAAAGAGTATTGTCTCATTCCATAGTTTAAAAATATCATGAGAAGGTAAAGATAGCAGCACAGTTATTGACTGATTGAGAAACAAACTCTTCTCCCCTAACTTCCATTTCATTATTTATTAAGAAGCTATCAGGATGTTATTTCACTCAAATCCATTCTATTATTAGTTTTCCATATCATAGCATAAAATATGACATTTAAAAATTTTAAGGCAAGACAATTGACAGACTAGGTCTGAGAAATGATTGGTTTCACTCACAAATTGTACTGAGGGTTGAAAAAAATGACATTTTGAGACAGGTCAGAACCTCTACGGCAATGGTGACAGAATTTAAAAACATAAAATAAGGAACTTTAAAAAGGAGTTATTCTAAAATACATTTATTTAACTATACAAAAATAATAATGGTTCAATTTTTTGGCATATCTTAACAGTTCTATGATTCAATTTATATGTCCTATATTTTTCATCTTTGTATTCATTGGCATTAATTTCTATCCTTTAGTGCTGATATATGCAATGTCATAAATATATCTTCAAAATAAAGTGCTAACAAGACAACCAAACATAGACAGGAAATTACAGAAGTGGACCATGACCATTACTGTCATAGTAGAGGTTGCCTAGGGCTTCATACTGCCTTCTGAAGTATATTCTGGGCTAATAGGAGTAGAGCTGTCAGACAAGACCTCGAAATCCATCCCCTCATTGTGTTTCTGATGCTGTTCAGCAACTAATTTAGTTTATGCTCATGAGAGGAGGAGTGACAGTGAAGGTTAAGTTCCTGTGCTGAAATCTAAGTACTCTTACTTAGGGCAAGAGCAAGTGAAAAATTCAGTAAGCACAGGATGGGGGAAATTTACTGGCCTTAGAGTCACATGAGCTTTATTTAAATGCCAACTTTGACTCTTGATGGATACATAATTTTTGAAAAAATCATTTCAATTTTTTTGTCACAATTTTTTTCATCTATAAAATGAAAGCTTTGGACTGCATAATCTCTAAGGGTCATTCTGTTGCTGTTATTCAGTAATTTTGATATTTGGGAGAGAAAATACAGAAAGGACATAAAGTACATGTGGGGACTTGGTCACTGGTGTTACAAAATTCCAACTACTGCTTGATGATTTTTTCAGCAAATATTTCTTTAAAGGCAATCTTTTTTTTCCTAGAATGGGAAAAAATGCAAGGATTGGAGAGGAGTGTAATCCCCACTAAATATTTCAGTAGCAAGCATGTAGAGACCCAAAATATGCCACTAATTAATAATGAGTTCATCAAATGGCTAAACAAGCTATGGGTTATGATTAAAACAGTATTACTGTGCTATAAAAAATGACAAGCAAGATGATTTAAGAACAAACCTGGAAAGATTTACATGAACTGATGTATAGTGAAATGAACAGACCCAGTAAAATATTATACACAATAACAACAATAATGTTCGATGAAATGCTGTGAATTTCTTAGCTATTCCCAGCAATACAATGACCCAAGGCAATCCCAAAGGACTAATGCTGAAGCATACTATTTGCAGAAAAAGAATTTAAATTGTTTGCATACAGACTGCAGCATGCTATTTTTCACTTTCTTTCATTTTTCATCTTTATTCAAGTCTTCTTTTACAGAATGACAGATATGGAAAAATTTAACATAATTGCACATGTATAAGCTACATTTGATGGGTTTTTTTTTTCTCAAGGAGGGAGAAGTACAAGGAAAACTGGAATTTGGAACTCAAAATTTTATATTTATAATATTAGCCTTTTTTTTCTAAAATATATGAAAATTCAATTGGCCAGTTACAAAAGAAGCTAAAAAAGATAACTGAAGGAAATAATATTTTAAAAATTAAAATTGAACAAATAGAAGTGAATGACTCAATAAGACTTCAAGAATCAGTCAAACAAAAACAAAAACAAAATGAAAAAATAGAAGAAAATATGAAATATCTCCTAGGAAAAACAACTGACTTGGAAAACAGATCCAGGAGAGACAATCTAAGCATTATCCGACTCCCTGAAAGCCACGATGAAAAAAAGAACCTTGATGCTATCTTCCAGGAAATCATGAAAGAAAATTGCCCTGATGTTTTAGAATCAGAAGGCAAAATTGGCACTGAAAGAATTCACCGATCACTTCCTGAGAGAGACCCCAAAATTAAAACCCCAAGGAATATCGTGGCCAAATTTCAGGACTATCGCACCAAGGAAAAGATATTACAAGCTGCTAGAAAAAAAAAAACAAAAACAGTTCAAATACCGAGGAACTGCCATTAGAATTACACAAGATCTGTCAGCTTCCACATTAAAGGCTCAAAGGGCCTGGAATCAGATATTCCGAAAGGCAAAAGAACTTGGATACAGGAAGAATAAGTTATCCAGCTAGAATGAGCATCATCTTCCAGGGAAGAAGATGGTCATTCAATGATACAGGAGAATTTCACCTATTTCTAATGAAAAGACCAGATCTGAACAAAAAATTTGACCTCCAAATAGAGAACTCAAGAGAAGCATAAAAAGGTAAAAAGGAAAACTCTTGAGAACTATATTTCTACTATAGGTATCCTTAAAGAATGGGGGTATAATTTGATTTTTCTTTGATAATAATGGAAAAGAAATTAGAGGTGGAAGGGATACCATACTGAAAAAGAAGAGGGGGGGGAAGGAGGCAAAATAAGGCAAAATCTCATAAAGAGACATAAAAGATCTAATATAATTGAGGGAAAGAAGAGAGGGTGATGAGTATTGTGTAAACCTTACTCTCATTAGATTGGACTCTAAGAGAGTATATCAGACACATTTGGCTCAAAGAAAGGCCTGACCCTCCTTGTGGGAAGGTGGGAGGGAAAGGAGAAAAGGAAAGGGATAAACTAATAGAAGTAATCCTATTAGGGGAAAGGTATAAAGGGGAGGGAGGGACTGTACAGGGGGAGGATTATTGGTGGGAGGTGGTCATCAAAAACAAAGTACTGGGGAGGGGGGAAGGGAGAGAGGGGAAAGGAAAGAGAAAATCATAACTTTGGGTAAATAAGATGGCAGGGAATACAGATATAGTTATTTTAACTGTGAATTTGAATGGGACGAACTCTCCCATAAAACAGAAGCGGGTAGCAGACTGGATTAAAAGGCAAAATCCTACAATATGTTGTTTACAAGAAACTCATCTAAAACATAGAGATACGTACAGAGTGAAGGTAAAGAGCTGGAGCAGAATCTTCTATGCTTCAGGTGAACAAAGAAAGGCAGGGGTAGCAATCCTTATCTCTGATCAAGTAAAAACAAAAATAGATCTAATTAAAAGAGATAAGGAAGGAAACAATATTTTACTAAAGGGTACCATAGACAATGAAGTGGTATCAATACTAAAAATATATGCACCAAGTGGTATAGCATCCAAATTCCTAGAGGAGAAACTAACAGAAATGCAAGGAGAAATAGACAGTAATACTATACTAATGGGGGATCTCAACCTTGCTCTCTCAGAATTAGATAAATCAAATCACAAAATAAATAAGAAAGAATTTAGGGAGGTTAACAAAAGGCTAGAAAAGTTAGGTATGATAGATCTCTGGAGGAAATTGAATGGTGATAGAAGGGAGTATACTTTTTTCTCAGGGGTTCATGGAACTTATACAAAAATTGATCATGTGTTAGGGCATAAAAACCTCAAAATCAAATGCAGAAAAGCAGAAATAGTAAATGCATCCTTCTCAGATCATGATGCAATAAAACTCACATATAATATAAGGCCAGAAGAAAATAGACCACAAGTTATTTGGAAATTAAATAATCTAATCCTGAAGAATGAATGAGTGAAAGAGCAAATTATAGACACAATCGACAATTTCATCCAGGAGAATAACAACAATGAGACAACATACCAAAATTTGTGGGACATGGCTAAAGCAGTTATAAGGGGTAATTTTATATCTCTAGATGCTTACTTGCATAAAACAGAGAAAGAGAAGATCAGTGAACTGGGCTTTCAAATAAAAAAGGTAGAAAAAGACCAAATTAAAAACCCTCAATTAAATACCACATTGTAAATTCTGAAAATTAAAGGGGAGATCAATAAAATTAAAAATAAGAAAACTATCGAATTAATAAATAAAACTAAGAGTTGGTTTTATGAAAAAACCAACAAAATACATAAGCCTTTAGTTAATTTGATTAGAAAAAGGAAAGAGGAAAATCAAATTATTAGGCTCAAAAATGATAAGGGAGAACTTTCCTCCAATGAAAAGGAAATTAGAGTAATAATTAGAAGTTTCTTTGCCCAACTTTATGCCAATAAATTTGATAATGTAAATGAAATGGAGGAATATCTACAAAAATATAGATTGCCAAGGTTAACAGAAGAGGAAATAAATTATTTAAATAGCCCTATTTTGGAAAAAGAGATAGAACAAGCTATTAATCAACTCCCTAAGAAAAAATCTCCAGGGCCAGATGGATGTACATGTGAATTCTACCAAACATTCAAAGAACAATTAATCCCAATACTATATAAACTATTTAAAAAATTGGGAAGGAAGGTGTACTACCAAATTCCTTCTATGACACAGATATGGTTCTGATAGCTAAACCAAGTAGGGAGAAAAGTGAGAAAGAAAACTATAGACCCATTTCCCTAATGAATATTGATGCAAAAAATTTAAATAAGATTTTAGCAACAAGATTACAGAAAGTCATCCCCAGGATAATACACCATGACCAAGTAGGATTTATACCAGGAATGCAGGGCTGGTTCAATATTAGGAAAACTATTAGCATAATCAATTATATTAATAACCAAATTAATAAAAACCATATGATTATCTCAATAGATGCAGAAAAAGCCTTTAATAAAATCCAACACCCATTCCTATTAAAAACACTGGAGACTATAGGAATAAATGGGCTTTTCCTTAAAATGATTAGTAGTATCTACTTAAAACTTTCAGCAAGCATCATATGTAATGGAGTCAAACTAGAGCCATTCCCAATAAGATCAGGAGTGAAACAAGGCTGCCCAGTGTCACTATTATTATTTAATATTGTCTTAGGAATGTTAGCTTTGGCAGTAAGAGAAGAAAAAGAGATTAAAGGAATTAGAGTAGGTAATGAGGAAACCAAATTATCACTCTTTGCAGATGACATGATGATATACATAGAGAACCCTAAAGACTCAACTAAAAAACTACTAGAAACAATTCACAACTTTAGCAAAGTTGCAGGATAGAAAATAAATCCACATAAATCATCAGCATTTTTATATATTACCAATAAAGTTCAGCAGCAAGAGATACAAAAAGAAATCCCATTCAAAATAACTGTTGATAGTATAAAATATTTGGGAATCTATCTGCCAAGGGAAAGTCAAGAACTATATGAACTAAACTACAAAACACTTTCCACACAAATAAAATCAGACCCAGTCAATTGGAAAAACTTAAAATGCTCATGGGTAGGCCGAGCGAATATAATAAAAATGACAATACTACCCAAACTAATTTACTTATTTAGTGCCATACCAATCAAACTCCCAAGAAATTATCTTACAGATCTAGAAAAAATAGTAGCAAAATTCATTTGGAAGAACAAAAAGTCAAGAATTTCAAGGCGATTAATGAAAAAAAAAAAAGGCTGACGATGGTGGACTTGCTGTACCAGATCTAAAACTATATTACAAAGCAGCGGTCATCAAAACCATTTGGTACTGGCTAAGAAATAGACTATTCAATCAGTGGAATAGGATAGAATCACAAGACAAACTAGGCAATAACTATAGCAATTTAGTCTTTGATAAACCCAAAGACCCCAGCTTCTGGGATAAGTACTCACTATTTAACAAAAACTGCTGGGAAAACTGGAAACTAGTGTGGAAGTAATTAGGGCTTGACCCACATCTAACACCACATACCAAGATAAGATCTAAATGGGTTCATGATCTGGATATAAAGAGTGATACTATAAGTAAATTAGAGAAACGTAATATAGTTTATCTCTCAGACCTATGGAGATGGAATAAATTTATGTCCAAAGAAGAACTGGAACTCTTAATTGAAAACCAGATAGATAACTTTGACTATATTAAGTTAAAAAGTTTTTGTACAAACAAAATCAATGCAGACAAGATTAGGAGGGAAGCAATAAATTGGGAAATCATCTTTACATTTAAGGGTTCTGATAAAGGTCTCATCTCTAAAATATATAGAGAATTGTCTCATATTTATAAAAATTCAAGCCATTCTCCAATCAATAAATGGTCAAAGGATATGAACAGACAATTTTCAGAGGATGAAATTAAAACTATTTATAGTCATATGAAAAGGTGCTCCAAATCACTATTGATCAGAGAAATGCAAATCAAGACAACCATGAGGTACCACTACACACCTGTCAGATTGACTAAAATGACAGGAAAAGTTAATGATCAATGTTGGAGGGGATGTGGGAGGCTGGGACACTGATGCAATGTTGGTAGAGCTATGAATGGATACAGCCATTCTGGAGAGCAATTTGGAGCTATGCTCAAAAAGTTATCAAACTGTGCATACCCTTTGACCCAGCAGCATTTCTATTGGGCTTATATCCCAAAGAAATCATAAAGGAAGGAAAGGGCGCCACATGTGCAAGAATGTTTGTGGCAGCCCTTTTTGTAGTGGCTAGAAACTGGAAATTGAATAGATGCCCTTCAATTGGAGAATGGCTGAATAAATTATGGCATATAAATATTATGGAATATTATTGTTCTGTAAGAAATGACCAGCAAGATGATTTCAGAGATACTTGGAGAGACTTGCATGAACTGATGCTGAGTGAAATGAGCAGAACCAGGAGATCATTATACACAGCAACAACAGTACTATATGACGATCAATTCTGATGGACATGGCTCTCTTCAGCAATGAAATGTTTCAAACCACCTCCAGTTGTCCACTGAAGAAAGCCATATACACTCAGAGAGAGGGATGTGAAATGTGGACAACAACATAACATTCTCATACTCCTTGACTGATGTTTGCTTACATTGTGTTTCCATTATCTGATATATCTTTTGTGTAGATAAGATTTTTGTTGCACAACAATGATAAGTTTGGAAATATGTATACATATATTCGATTTGCCAATATTTTAACATAATTAACATGTAGTGGATATCTTGCCATCTAGGGAAGGGGTGGGGAGTTGGGGGGAAAATTTGTAACGGAAAGCTATGTAAGGGTTAATGTTGAAGAATTACCCACACATATGTTATGCAAATAAAATTTTAAAAAAATTTAAAAGAAATATCCAACAGTATTAGCCCTAGATAGACTAGGGAAATTCCCCTAGGGACTTCCTTTCATATGGTTATTTAAATAAATGTATTTGTACTATGAAAAAAATAAAATAAAATAAAATATATGAAATGATAGTTTTCAACATTCACTCTTGCAAAACTTTGTGTTCCAAATTTTCTCTCCCACTCTTCCCCACTTCTCCTCACCCTGATAGAAAGTAATCCAATATGTTAAATATGGACAACTCTTTTACATATATTTCCACATTTGTAATTATGCACAAGAAAAATCAGATCAAAAAGGAAAAGGAAAATTTAAAAAGCAAACAAAAAAGGTGAAAATACTATGTGTGATCCACATTCACTTCCACAGTTCTCTTTCTGGATGCAGATTGTTCTCTCCATTGAAATTGGTCTGAATCACCTCATTGCTGAAAAGAGTCATGTCCATCAGAACTGATCATCACATAATCTTCTTGTTGCTGTGTACAATGTTGTCTTGGCTCTGCGCATTTCACTTAGCATCAGTTCATGTAAGTGTCTCTAAGCCTCTCTGAAATCAATTCATCTTGCTGATCATTTCTTATAAAACAACATTCCATAACATTCCATAACATTCATGTGCCATAACTTATTCAGGCATTCTCCAATTGATGGACATACACTCAGTTTCCAGTTCCTTGCCACTCCAAAAAGAACTGCTACAATTTTTTTTTTTTTTTTTGCGTAATCGGGTCCCTTTTCCTTTTTTATGATCTCTTTGGGATACAGGCCTAAGAGAAACATTACATGATAAAAGTGTATGATAGCTGTCTGGGCATAGTTCCAAATTGCTCTCCAGAATGGTTGCATCAGTTTGTAATTCCACCGACAATGTATTAGTATTTCAGTTTTCCCACATCCCCTTTAACATTCATCATTATTTTTTCCTGTCATCCTACTCAATCTGAGAGGTATGTAGCAGTACCTCAGAGTTTTCTTAATTTGTATTTCTCTGGTCAATAATGATTTAGATCATTTTTTCCCACATGATTATAAATGGTTTTAATTTTTTCACCTAAAATTTTCTAAAGCAAGGTTGAAATTTTCCACTAATATAGATTTGCTGTCTATTTCTTCTTGCAGCTCTCAACTTTTCATCTAAGCATTTGGATGCTATACTACTTAGTGTATATATGTTTAGTATTGATATTGCTTCATTATCTATGGTACCCATTAGCAAAATGTAATTTCCTTCCTTATCTCTTTTATTTAGAACTATTTTTTGCTTTTTTTTGTTCTTAGGTCAGGCTTACTACCCCTGCTTTTGTTTTTGTTTTGCATTTTCCCTCCTTCCTTTAGCCGAAACATAATAGATACCGATCCAGCCTTTTGCTTTTCTTCTGTATGTCTCTCTGCTTTAAATGTGTTTCTTGTAAATAACATTCTAGGATTCTGGCTTTTAGTCCAATATGCTATTGGCTCCTGTTTGATGGAATAGTTCATTCCATTCAAATTCACAGTTAAAATTGCTAACTATTTCCTGCCATTTTATTTTTCCCAAGTTATATATTTTTCTATCCTTTCCCCCTTTCCCTCATGCTTTGTGTTTTGCTTTTGACCACCATCTCTCTCAATCTACCCTCCTCTTATACAATTTTTCCTTTTTCCTTTTTTAAAGCTTTCCCCTTTCCTTTCCTCTTTCTCGTACTACTTCCTTATAAAATGAGACAAGTTTCTCTATCAAACTAAGTATGTCTGATCATCCCTTTTTGAACCAAATCCCATGAGATTAAGTTTCACACAACACACATTCCTCCTCCCTTCTTTTCTTCAATTTTCATAGGTCTTTTTTGCTTCTTCCTGTGAAGTAATTTATCCCATTTTAGCTTCTTTTCCCTCTTTTCTCCCTATAATCCTTTTCTACCCCTAGTTTCCTTTTTATTTCATCACAATAAAGTCAAATTCTACTTATGCCTTCTAAATATATCACTAACAAAGATACAATTCTTGAGTTAAACATATAAAATTCTCATGTAGGGATGTAAACATTTTAACCTTTAAAAACAAATTTTTCTTTCCTTTTTACCTTTTTAGATTTGTCTTGAGTTCTGTATTTGAAGATCAAAATTTCTGTTCAGCTTTGGTCTTTTTATCAAAAATAAATGAAATTCACCTATTTCATTGCATGCCTGTCTTTCTCTCTGAAAAACACTGCTTAATTTTGCTGGATAGTTGATTTTTGGCTGCAATTCAAGCTTCTTTACCCTTCAGAATACCATATGCCAGGTCCTTCAGTACTTTAAAGTAGAAGCTGCTAGGTCCTGGATAATCTTAATTGTGACTCATTGATATTTGAATTTTTCTTTCTGACTACTTAGAGTATTTTCTCTTTGATATGATAATTCTGGATGGTAGGTAAAATATTCCTTGGAGTTTTCATTTTTAGGTCTCTTTCAGGAAGAGATCAGTAGTTTCTTTCATTGGTTATTTTACCCTCGGGTTCTAAGACATCAAGTCAGTTTTCCTTGACGATTTATTGAAAGATATTGCCTTGTCTCTTTTTTTGCATCATTGTTTTCCAGGAGCCAATAATTCTTAGATTGTCTCTCATGGATATGTTTTCTAGGTCAATTGTTTTTCTGATGAGGCATTTTACATTTTTCTTGTATTTTATTCATGTTTGGAGTTTTCCTTGTCTGATTCTTAATGTCTTAATGTCTCATTGATTCATTTGTTTCCATTTGTTCAATTCTAATTTTTAGTGAATTATTTTCTTGTGAGACTTTTTATCTTCTTTTCCATTTGGCCAATTGAACTTTTAAATCAATTGTGTTCACTGAAGCATTTCTTTTTTCATTTCAAAAATTCTGTTTTTCAAGGTATTGGTTTTTTTTTTCCTATTTAGTCAAAATTATTCTTTATGGAGTAATTTTCTTCACACAATTTCTCTATTTCTTTTTCCAGAGTTCTCATTTCCTTTCCTCATTTTTCTTCTAACTCTCTTTTAAGATCCTTTGGAATTGTTCCAAGAGAGCCTTTTGAATTGGAGAGCCATGAATATCCTCCTCTGATGCTTCATTTGGAAATGTTTAGCCATCAATGTCCTCATGTATTGAGATCTATTCTTCCATGTCTCCATAATAGCTACCTATTTTCAGAGCTCATTTTGCTTTGTTTGCTCATTTTTAAAAGTTTTGGTTTGCTGTTATTGTGAAGGATAAATAGTTTCAGGCTTCCTCTGCAAGTGACAATGGCTTCATGCTACCCTGGGGCCAGTCATTGCCAATCCTGCTTATTATGCTGAATTTCAGGGGCTCACTGTTTGCCTTCTGGTAGTTGTGTTGAAGGTCTCACAATTAGTCTGCTGATTCACTGACTTCTGATCCAGGACAGAGAAGCAAATTCTGCTGTATTTTGGCTGAGTCTTCCAATAGATTCCCCCAGAAGGAGGCCTCTCCATGCTGGGCTTCCCTGGACTTCACCTGTGCTGGGCTGCCTCCCCTACTACCAATTGAGACAAATCTTTCCTGAAGTTCTTCCAAAATATTTTCTCCTGGAAATTTATTACATTCCAAATATTTGTGGGTGGTGCCATTCCCAAACCCATTCAGAGCCTTGATCCTACAAGTTTTAAAAAAATGTTGTTTTTTTTTTTTTTTTTTTTTTTTTTTTTTTTTTTTTTTTTTTTTTTGAAAAATTGGTGGATCACAGAGACTGGGTAATCCAACATCATTTTACATAAGAAGAAACTAAATCAAATAAGATTGGGACTTGATAATGATATGAAGATAACAAATTGCAGAGATAACATTTGAGCATAATCATCTGATTCCAAAATCAGTATCCTTTTTAATATTTTAAACTTCTTTTGTTAATTTATTCCTAGAGTTCTCATACGTTTTTATTAAAATAGTGAGGCAGGGTTGGGTGTGTTATGTAGGAAGTTAGAAAGGCTTGATAGAAAGGAACCAAGATAATGATTCAAACATTTATTAAACATCTACTTTTGCTCAGTATTGCCTTGGGAGAAACAGAAATTTTGCACGAGGACATGACCCTTTTCTCATCTCATTATAGAATCTATTATAAGAATGGCATTCAAGAAATAGATAAGATAATATTTTCTGCAATGCATTAGAGGCAAATAAAATGATATATTTTAAAAAGTTATATATGGGATATAAAAAGATGGAGTTGGGGAGAAGAAAAGGAATCAAAAGCATCTTACTAGGGATGTGGGAAAATGTGAGTTAGAATACATAAGCTGGCTAAGAAATCAGGAGATATATAGTGTGAGAAAGGATATTTACAGGCTCATAGATGGCATAATCAATTGAATCTGTACTCAATCAGTGTTCAGCCAGAATCTGGATAAGCTGAGTTTGAATCCTGCTTCAAATATTTACTAATTTTGTACTGGCCCTGTACACAGGAGGAGCTGAAATCACATGCATCCTCAGACACTTTACACTCGTAACTGCAACCCTGAGCAAAGTCAATTAAATCCAATATCTCTCAAAACAAACCACAAATATTTACTAACTTTGTAACATTGGGTATCTCATGTTTTCTGTATCAAACGGGGATAGCAAAAACACCTAATTTATAAGTTTATGAGATGATACATATAATGCTCTTTGCCAAGCTGCTACAGATTTGTTATTATTGTTGTTATTATATCACTGGCACTGAAGAATATCTTCTTCCTTGCTATACTTATTTAGAGTTGTTCCTTTCATTTTGTTTATCATTGTCATTCATAGATTCCATAAGTTATCATTTAGAAGGAAAAAGAATAGTACAATTTAACCATCAGGTTTGAATGAAAGTTAGAGTAAATTCAATATGGCACAATTTTATTCATTTTTTGATGACAAAGCTTTTTAAATAAGTTTGATTTCAACTAAAACATCCAGAAGTTTTACTTATTAAAGATGTATAACTGCATGCATTTAAACAAAGAATTTAAAGTAAATCTGCTCATTTTAACTTTTATTTTTATTCTCTATAAGTTGTTTCTTTTCTATGTAGTCAGACAAAGATCCATTTGCAGAATTTTGTCCAACAAATGTACCTATTTCTTTGCTTCTATATTTAAATGGGGATGATATATTGTGAAGCCCTGCAAGTTTGGCCTTATAGATATTTGCTTTTGTCATATGTTTTAATTAATGCAGTTTGGGATATATATTTTATTAATCTATATTAAGCCATGGATGTCTTAACTTCAATCAGGTGATTATTTGTTTTAACTAGCCACATAAAAGATTTCTGAATGAATGGTACATTGAACAGATAGATTTGAATGGGAGTGAAGAGAAGGGAAGAAACAGGACAGAGCGAAAAATGTTCTATAGCATTGAAAGAAGATAGAATAGTGGGAGAGATTAAATATCAAGGAAGAAGATGGAAAAGAAATGTGAAAATGGGGATGTCTGAAAGGAAAACTAATAACGTGAAAGACAATTTTCCCTATTTCACAATTTTGTCTGAGATAAATTTATTTCCACAAATATTTATCAAGCACCTACTATGAACAAAGCTTTGGGTGCTAGGCAAAAGGGGAGATAATAACAAATAAAACATATTTTCTATTTTCAATCAGGTGCTTTTATATTAGAGAAAATGCATGCAAAAAGATACTATAACAAAATAAGGCAAACTCATAAGCACACACCATTATGAGAAGGATAAAAATAATTGATGATTAGTAGAATCAGAAAAATTTAAGGAGGTGGTAAGGATTAAGGTGGCTATTCAGGATTGATATCAAATGAAAATAGAGGTCAAAGAGCATCCTCCAAGAAAGCGGAAATGGTGCTCATACATACCTCAAGGCAGAAAGGTTTTCAACTTTTCAAGAAAGCAGAGAGAAGGGGCAATAGCTCTCTCTTCATCGCTCTCTCTCTTTAAAAATGATGACTTTCTTGACATTATCAATGTCAAGATGTTCCCCTTCATATACCTCCACTGTGTCTGTGGTGAAGGTGATTTGAAATTGATATCCTTGAGTAGGTCTATCAATTTTAGCTGCTGACAAATCTCTTCCCCCACCTCTTGCCTTTTACAGCTTGCTTTGAGCTATATGAATTCAGAAACTTCATTCATTCTCAAGCTAGGTGTTTGTCAATTCCATCCCTATCATAGCTATCTTTTCTCTATCCTACAACATGTACATCTCCATGCATTTCCATTATTCTGCTCCCCCACTGAGATATATAGTCAAATATTGATTACAGAGTATGCATGAATGTGAAACTGGCCACATGGAAAGGGACCTGGATATTGATTGACTTACCAATTGTGATTGCCAGGCAATAAGTTGAAGGCATAAAATTTTCCTAGCCAGTCCAATGGTAATGATATCTATTTGCTTTTTGGACCATCCCTTTGTCATGAAAAACAAAGCTTCTAAAAAATATGATCCTGTTCCTTTTTTTTTTAAATCATCAAGAAGTCAGGTATACTTGCTTTCTCATGATTGTACAAGTTTAACCAGTTTTAGCTGACATTAATACATTTGAATTCTAGGCTAAAGAAGTTTTCAATTAGCTTCTTTGAAATATAGTATTTGGTATTAACCAAGTTCCGCAACATAAACTCTTATAATATATTGCAGCACTGAAAACAGCAAATTGACCTAACAGCATGAAAAGATAAATTAAATAGAAAGAATTGGGTGAAATAGTATTTCTCTATTTCTAATTGTAGACAAGTAACATTTTATGGTTAATCAGGAGAGAATGACAGCAGGGGGAAAAAGAAAATATTGCCAATTAAAATAGTGCTCTTTTAATAAATATATGTAGTTTTAAAAAAATCTAAGCTGTCATTGCAGTTATAACACACATTCTCAATACAAAATGACAGCATTATAATTATGTTCTGTTTTCTTTACTGTGACTGACCTACCTTTCACTTGGCTAGATATGACTACTACATTACCTCAGTATGAGGGTGAGAGGTTACTCTGCTGATTCCCAATAGCTTCTTTCAGACTTCAGGGAAATCTGTAAGTGTCTTCTAAAATCAGAAGCCTGCTCTAAATTTGTTTTATGATTGTGACACATAATAAGTAATGATGAATGGATTTCTCCTTTTGGTCATGAACTTTTGCAGCAATACCCCATTAAGTTTGAATGTTTTAAAACATTGTGGCTCAAGAAGGTATTAGCAAAGAATGAAAGTAATCCTGGACATCCAAAGATGATATACCAGCCTTCTAGGTAATGGATAACACATTTGAAAAGTTCCTTTAATCCTAATTTCTACAAGCCCAGAGAACTGTTATGTGATGAGAATATACTAGTCTACAAACTCCAATTTTCTCAGGATGAAGCAGTAGAGAGTAGAAGAAATAATTGTGAAAATAGATATGTAATAAGGCTTAATATTATTACAAGTCTCATCTTCACTGATAATTGAATTACATTAAAATGAGGAGAGTACACACACACACACACACACACACACACACACACTACACACACACTCAAGTTCAAACATAACAATTTATGATCTAGGGCCAATGAATGAACAAGTTATTATCTACAAATGAGATGAAATATTATAGTACCATAAAAATGATCCCTCTTCTGGTGAGATTCTTGTCAATTCCTAGAAATATCCTTTCAAATATACTGAGGATTTTACTCCAAAATTTTTGTCCAGTGGAATATAGTGGGTATTCACAAATTATCTACAACTTGATAATGACTAGTCCATCTCCTTCTATATTAAGACATCTCTCCGATGATATCCTTTACATTGTTTCCCTTGTCAAAATTTTTGTTGGGTAATATGCTATGTATATATAGCCTACTTGTACCCACCATATGCTTTTCTATTATCTTCAGTTATCTGTACCTTGAATTCAATTTAAATTGGTTTTCCATAGTTCACCAAATATAGCAACAACAAAAGATTATTGATTAAAAAAAGAATAAAGATGGACTTTTGTTTCATGGAGAATTTTAAAAATCATAAAAATGCTACACAATCCAAATAATAATAATAATAACATATAGTATTTTCCTTTGTAATTATGGTCTTAATTCATTGTCCATCAGACATCATCTGTACAAGATGTGTTCACCAATGGGCAAGTTCTAACTATTTTTCAGCCAACTATACACTTGAAAGTTTGATTCTGGAGGGAAGAATGATTTTTATATCATGTCCAATAAAAACTAGTCTTTGGTTTTCTGAGGCTTATACTTATGGAAAATATAGCCAATTAGGCAAAGGCTAACAATTGAAAACAATAAGTAGTGATTATGGGTGAATGAATATATTGGGATAAAGTTATTTATGTGGAAACATAATTGAATCATGAAAGTTGAGATTTAAAAGATATGGAAAACTAATAGGTCAATATTTCAATTTCAAAAACTAAGAATATTATTGTTCTATAAGAAATGACTAGCAGGATGATTTCAGAGAGGCCGGGAGAGACTTGCATGAACTGATGCTGAGTGAAATGAACAGAACCAGGACATCATTATACATGGCAACAACAAGGCTATATGATGATCAATACTGATGGCCATAGTTCAACAATAAAATGCTTCAAACTAGTTCCAATTGGTCAGCAAAGAAGGCCGTATATACCCAGAGAGAGGGATGTGAAATGTGGACCACAACATAACATTTTAATGCTCTTTATTGATGTTTGCTTGCATTGTGTTTCCTTTCTCAGATTTTTTTATTGTTATAGACACGATTTTTCTTGCACGATTATCTTGCTTTATCTTAAGGAAGATAAGTGTCGAAATATGCATACATATAATAGATTTGTCAAGTATTTTAACATAATTAACATGTAATGGACTTCCTGCCATCTAGGGGCGGGGTGGGGACGAGGGGGGGGGAAATTTATGACAGAAAGCTTTGTAAGGGTCAATTTTGAAGAATTATCCATACATATGTTTTACAATTAAAAAGCTTTAATAAAAAAAAAAAAACAACAACAACTAAGAATCCATTCTATACCCTTGTTATTTCCATATAATAACTCTGTGTGTACAATGTCATGTTTTTAAGTACTTCCTTATCTTCATTTATTTGTACTCCCACTACTTAGAATAGTCCATGACACAGTAAATGTTTAATAAATTCTCTTCCTTTCTCTTTTTCTATGTCTCATTTTGTCTCACTGTCTCTGTCTCTGTTCCTTTTTCTGGCTCCTTCTCTTGGTCTCTGCCTCCCTGATTTTCCACTTTTGTCTCTCTGCATTTTTTGTCTCTTTGTGCTCTGTCTCAAAGTATCACAGAGGTAGAGAGGAATAGACATAGAGGGACTGACAGACACAGGGAGAGGAAGAAAAAAAATAGAGACAAAGAAACATGGAGGTAGAGAGAAAAAGAAAAGCAGAATCACAGAGACAAAAAGAGAAAGAGACAAAGAGAAACATGTGCAAAGTAGTGGGGGTTGATTTCTTCTTATATGTCTTTTTTTGTGGCCAAGAATGTTTTTTTTTTGGATTCTATCAATTGTTTTTTTTTTATTGTTTTGTAGCAATTGTTGTTAGCATTTATATTTATAGTTGGATATGCTTACTTCTTTTTGCATCATTAAGTCCTTTGAGCATGCTTTGTATTCAACATATTTGCTATTTATAATAGTACAATAATATTGCATTGTATTCATATTGCCCAATTTGTTTAACTATTTTCCATTTCTAGATCTACTTCCTTTCAATTTTTTTTCCAGCATTAAAACTTGTTACTATAAATATTACAGTATATGTAAAGACTTTCTGTTTATCAAAGACCTCCTTAAGATAGTTATCAATTAAATCAAAAAGTATAGATATTTCACCATGTTATTTGCTTAATTCTAAATTCCTTTCTAATATCAGTACCATTTCAAAGGTCCATCAAAAAGGCAATTATGGGTCTAATTTTTTTTCAAAACCATCCCAACCTTAATTAGCCCTATATTTTTATAAAAAAAAATATTTAATTGTTTGTTTACCTTGCTGCCAAGGAAAACTTTACTAGTATATCAGGGGGGTGCTTTAAAAATAGGACATCTAATTTTAAACAAACATTTAAGAAATCTTGTGATTTATCTTTGTAAATTATGGATGTAATATGCAGTGAAAGAGAAAGAGAAGGAAAAGGAAAAGGAGAAGGAGAGAAGAGGTGAGGAGAAGGAGACAGGGAAAGAGAGAAAGAAATATATGTACAAGTATACATGCACATATATATATACTCAGATATATGTACATGTATGAATTTATAGATAAATATCTACACATTCACTTTCAGAGTATGTCCATATATATTATTCAACATATCTTATATAATGCACATGCTTTTTATGTATATACAAGTTCATGTACAAATATTTATATTTGTTATATATGTTCTTAGATCTATTAATCTAAAATTGATTGATCCAAAGAGTATTTATTATATCAATTTTATTTGAATGGAAGTCTTTCTAGTATAGTATGCAAGGAACAGCATTTAACTCTGCATAATTGAAAATTTTTATCACTATTTTGGATAAAGCCATAAAAGTTATATTTGTCAATCACATTGCCTGTAGGAATACCTGACACACTAGATGACATTCAATTCACAAGTATTTATTAAGCCTCATTACATTCAAAGTACTATACTAGAAGTTGGTGATACAACCACAAAGAATGAAATAATTTCTATTTATAAATAACCCATTCTAATGGAAATATAATTAAATACATTAGTTCATGAATCAAAACTATAAAATGGAAACTTAGTTACATATTATTCAAAAAGAGAGTTTTTTATGAAGTTGGATTAAGGGATGAATGCATCCTAAGCATGTAAGATAGCTATTATTACCTCTGTGATTTTAGGAAAATCATTTAGCCTGTGTCTGCCTTGGTATCTTTATCTGAAAACAGAGATAAGTGTAAGAAGAAGTGTAGGAAGAAGAAAAGATGTTTCCTAATTAGAAAAATTAAAAAGATGCAGAGTATTAGTTATAGCATACAAGCCTAGATGATAATACATACAAATACCAGAATTGTATTAACTTGTATTTCAGATTTTTTGCCAGGCTTTCACAGATATCACAGCATTCTCAAGGTACACAAAGGCTTTGCTATTTATGAACTTACTAACATCCCCTTATTTGTTTGTTATCCTACCCTATCACATGAATTACGACTTGGTGTGTGTTGGGGTGGGGCGTTCTTATTATTATAGATATTTTTCCACTACTCTTGAGAACTGGACAAGATGGGTTAATTTTCCAATCATTAGCCACGATACCTGGCAATTTATTCCAGTTCACTTAAAGCACCACCTCTAGGAAGGATTAATTACTAAGAAGATGCCTCAATCACTGGAATGTTAATTCACTAATGGCTCAAGTCCCATGTGGGGGGAATTGATCAAAGAATGCAGTGTGCCTAATAATGATGTTGTAGCACTATGGATTAGTAAGTGAAAGATAGGAGGTTGGGGTTGGGTCCAGTTTTAGTGCTTTCACACTCAGGTTTTCCGAAAAGGAAAATTTATGCCATTTGCAAATTATTTAAACAAGTACCAGTTTTCTTAGCAACTTTCAGGCCTTTATATATACCTATTTACTGCTCAGGGGAAGAAGTTGGAAACAAACAACAAATATTAACTGCCAAATAATTGCCATGGACATTGGGATGATTCCTATCTGCTCCTCTGTGACTAATAGGTGATAGAAAAGCAGGAGGTGGAATGATATGTGGAATCCTAAAAGATGGATTAAAAAAAAAAAGCAGGCTTCTAATAAAAAATCACATCCTTTGCTGAAATACCAGGCATTCTCAATTGAATTGGTTTTGCCATTCTTGAGCACTAACATACCTGTTGAGAGTCTATGTTCAATAATGAATTATATCTGGAGAGAGGACAAAAGGAAATTGAGGGAGATGAAGTAAAGATTCTGACAATCTTCAGGACCAATAAGAGTGGTAACTATTTTGAGCTTAAGAGTAGCATCACATAGCACTGAGAAATCTACCAAAAAAAACATTTTTCTAAAGCTATAGAATAAATTCTTCATTCTTTTGTTTGTTCATTTATTTTGTTAAATAATCTGAAACAAATTGGAAGTTGTTGAAAAGCTATTACTAGATTGATTGTGTGTGTGTGTGTGTGTGTCTGTGTGTGTGTATGTAGGAGGAGAGGCAAAGTTTGTTTACACACTGTTTTATATGTTCCCTTGTTATTGTTTGGAGGAGGTTTGGAGAGTTTTTTTCACCATTTTCTTCATGATTAATCATACTATTTGCCCTGTCTTACGGACATCAAAATTCTATCCTTTTGAAGCACATTCAAAGGATCTCTTTCTTTTCAATTCCTATTACAATAAGGTCCATTCTCCCATACTATGGTATTTCTAATCTAATATTACATATTATGTATTTTTACATAAAATATTTCAATGTATAACATAGTAAATGTATACTATATATATAAAATGTATAGTAAATATATAGTAAAACCTGTTTTTCAGGAACTGTTTTTAAAGAAAAAACCTTTTTTAGTTATATAAATGTTGCATGTTTATACACTAGCTTATATGTATATATACATGTATATATATGTATATATGTAATATGTATGTGTATATATATATCTATATGCAAAGAGAGAGAGAGAGACAGAGAGAGAGCATGTTTTCACACTAGCTATCCTGCCAGATTGAGGAAAATATTGAACTATTGCATTGTAAGTGCTCCATAAATAATGGTATTCATAGAATTTTAAAGTTGTAAGAGATCTTATAGATCATTTATGATAATCGTCTCATAAAGAAACTGTGAATCATAAAGATTCAGTCACGTCCTTAAAATTATCCTAGTAACTTTAAAGTTACCCTGGTCTGGATCTGTGATCTCAGTTTTGGGGGAGCTCTCCCATGAAAAAAGTCCTTTTTCCAACGCTTATCAGCAAGTCTCAAAGACTTAAAAAGATCCTTGGTGCCCCAGATAGCTTAAAGCCAGGCCCAGGTCATATAAACAGCACATCCTTCTAACAAAGCAGAGGATACACAGGTTTGCAACTTAATGTATTAAAAAGGTGTCTTTGGGCACTAAATGATTAAATAATTTGATCAGGGTCAAAACAGTAAATTTCAGGTGCAGAACTTACATACAAGTCATCTTTACTCTTAGAGTGCTAGTATTGTTCTCATTCTGCCATCTGTCCCTATCTCTGACTCTTAATATATGTTTCTCTATCTCTGTCACTCATTCATAGAAAATTCTTTCTCTTGAATATTTTTGCCACCTGTATATATGCACACACATATAAAACACACATATACAATTTAAACATATATATGAAGTATAAATAATATTTAACATAAAAACATTTGACATATATTGCATTACTTGCCCTCTAGGGAAGGCATAGGGAGAAAGGAGGAAAAAAAATTGTACCATAGGGTTTTGCAAAAATGAATTTTGGGAATTATCTATGCATGTGTTGTAAAAATAAAAAGCTTTAATTAAAAAACATAAAGTTGAAAAAATTCAAAGATCCTATCTTAATTGGAATCCAGTGAAATCACCATATTTTTTCCAATCATATTTATACTATTAGGCCCTCATAACATTTCACCTGCACTCTCTGCCTCAATTCTTCTTTCTCCAAGTCATCCTGCACTGAGGGCAAATTCACATTCTGGACTCATAGAAGTAAACATCTCATTCCCATCTTCATGAAACTTGTACATCTTCTAATTATCTCTAAAATAAAATGCAAATTATTCCTCGGGCATTTAAATTTATTTTTATTTTGTACCTGCCTTATTTCTCCTGGTTTTATTACATGTTTTTCTTCATATAGTTCACATTTTAACCAAAGTGATTATTTGCTGTTATTCTATAGAGAGTGGGGCCATTACTAGCAGTCCTGACCTGTGTCATACTCTGGGACTCAGGGAACTTTGGAGGAAAGAGTGAGGCTGATGACTTTGCACAAATCTGACTCACTTAAATCCAATTCACTTGCAAATCAAGACCTTCCTCTCCTGATGCCACTTATCTTTAAATAAGTAGAATGAGCAACAATTTATCATTTGTTTGGAGACCAGCAATGAGGGCCTGTGACATCCCATCTTGTCTTTTGTTTCTTAGAATACCTATGTTCCTTCAAGCTTAAATTTCACCTGTTACATAAAGACCATCCTAACTACTCTCCAAATTGCTAGCATCTTTTCCCTCAGAAGAATTTATTTTGTATATATTCTGTATTTATTTATTTACTTTTATTTTTTCCTCAAAAAATGTATGTTCCTTGAATGCAAGGACTGTTTCACTTTTATTTTCTATCCTCAGAATCTAGCACAATGCCTGGAAAATATTTTGTACTTAATAAGTGTATACAAAGTGAACAATAAATTCCAAAATGAACCTATTCAAGGGCATTGAAACATCTTCTTATCAGAGTTTCCAAAGCAAATGTTTATTTTAAGTCTCTTCCAATAAATTCATTGTTTTCTTTATTTTACTTAGTAAAACTTGACATTTGCATTTTACTATTCTGCTTAGAGATTTGGATACCCATCAGTTGGAGAATTGCTGAAAGAATTATGGTATATGAATGTTTTGGAATATTATTATCTTATAAGAAACGATCAGCAGGATGATTTCACAAATGCAAGGAACTTACACAAACTGATGCTAGGTGAAGTGATTAGAACCAAGAGAATATTGTACACAGTAACAGCAAGATTATACAATAATCAATTCTGCTGGACATGGCCCTTTTCAACAATGAGATGATTCAGGCTAGTTCTAACTGTTTTGTGATGGAGAGAGCTATCTGCATCCAGAGAAAAAATTGTGGGGACTGAATGTAGATCACCATATAGTATTTTCACTTTTTTGTTGTTCTTTGCTTATATTTTATTTTCTTTCTCACTTTTTTTCCCTTTTTGATATGCTTTTTCTTGTGCAGCATGATAATTGTGGAAATATGTATAAAAGAATTGCATATGTTTAATATATTTTGGATTGCTTGCCTTTCAGAGGAGAGGGGGGAAAGCAAAGGAAAATAAATTGAAATAAAGGGCTTTGCAGAGGTTAATCTTGAAAACTGTCTATGTATATGTTTTGAAAAAAATGTTTTAATAAAAAGGAAAAGAAATAGAGGTCTTGAGATTTCAAAGGCTTGTCTGAAACAATGAGTAGCAGTATTTCAGTTAATGGTTGACTCTGATGTCAGCAAGTTCACTTCTCCATTTACCTAACTTTACAACTTGCTATAATTGAGTCTCTGACATAAAGTATGGGAAAAAACCAAAAAAAAACAAAAACAAAACAAAACTCTGTCACAGGAAACATTTCTCCTATTTCAGAAATCTTCAAAACTTGACAAGTTGATTTCCGTGTTAATTAAAATTATGAATATTTTCTTTCTTCTCTTAAAAAAGCTGTCCACTTCTGAAGAATTATAATGCAATTTTACAAATCTCCTTGCAACTGTACATCTGACAAATGTCACAAGGTAATTGCTTAGAAGAAAATATTTACCCTTTCCTTTACTTTTAAAGTAGCTTATCTTGTAAATTATACATATACATGCACACAAGTATATGTGTCTATGTGAGTGCATGTGTGTACATGTATATGTGTATATATACACATACATGTATGTATATATACACATCTCCATGCATGTATATATCCCTCTTCTGTTTCCTAATCCCCCTGCAGTCAGTGCAGAGTAAATAGAATCTAACAACCTGCCGTTCAGTTCACTATGATTTCTCATTCCTAGACAAAGGACCATGTTGTGATTTATTGGTAATAAGATAAACAATAATTTTTAAAGGCTGAACTGCTATGTTAGAGAAGGTGATACTGATATGTCCGGATATTCTACTCTTGAAGAGAGGAAATAGATCCGGTTTCCAAGGTATCTTACTCCAATTTTCAAAGCAAAATGACACGACATGCTTTAGCATAATTAAAAAATTTTGTTGGCAATTATAATTTAGACATGCATAGGACACAGGAGGGTAATGGGTTTTTTACTGTGGATAACTGGTTTGAATTCAGATTGACAGTAGTAGTTATCTGAATCTGACACCCTGGACTGATCACATTTCAAATGTTATTTCTGAATATGTCATGATCCTTAGATGCATATGTGGCTTAACCCCCCCCACACACACACACACAAACTTCCTTCTCACACCCACACATGCACTCAGAGTGAAAACTTGAAATTTAAGGCTTGGTATGCTGAGAGAAGAGGCAAGCTACTGAAGGATAGCATATTTTTTTTGAGAAGTTGGTAGTGCTGTTTCCAATCCTTTCCTTTCACTTAATGAACTTGTGATGGAAAGGTATGTATAATTAGAGCTGTCAATATTGAATTCTAAATGCGTCCTGCACTATGAATTTAATTTAAGTTTCTCTATCCCTAGTCTACCCTCCCCATCACCACTGGGAGAGATGGAAGCACTTGACTGATGCTGTGGCAAATTGGGTCCTAATAAGTATGATGCTTTACTGCTCCTTGTTTTTGCTAAGATACAACTGCAGCATTTCAGAAGAACTCACCTGGGCATTAATTCAACAAGAAATGCAGGGAGGAGTATTATATTTTCCACGTTTTGATATCTCACTGAATGCTTTGCATATAAAGAAGTCTGGCAGCTGGTTTGTATCATTGACTGATGCGCTTGTCATTTCAACCTTCAATTGGACTGATTCACCTCTGGAGGCTTAGGAATAATATTATTTTCACTGTTTCCTATTATTTCAAAATTTTTAACCACTATGAAAGTAATAGAGAATGAAATTGTTATGAAGATGCTTAAACATTACTAGATGGATATTAAGAGGCTATCTAAACACACAAACATAAACACTAACTCTAACATCACTGGTCATGAAAATGAAATTCATTTAAAAATGATAAAGAAGAAAAGTTCTTTTTTATTATATTATACTAGTCTCCCAGGTGTTATGGTCATTTTTGAGAAAGATAGGCAAACAACAACCTTATTTATACCTGGGGGATTAATAGGTTATGTGTTTTCTTAAAGACCAAGACTTAAGTCCAAATCACTCTGGTTCTCATTTATTAAACAAAGAAAGGGGGACAAGCCTAGTTGGACCCTAATTGCCTCATAGTGAATATAAATAACAATTATCATTTTATTCCAAAACTCAGTGCAATGCCCAAATTGATTCATTTTTTTTGACAAGACAAAAAAGGTCATTCTTTGTCTCATTTCATTCTTACCTAATCAAACTTTTCTTAAAAAGGCCAAGTTCCCCCACTGCATCTAGTACATCTCCAATCATCTTGATCTTTATCTTGCCTCTAGACCCAGATGGCTCTGGAGGAGAAATAAGGCTTGCACAGTCCACTCTCATTTACATCCAAATCACCTTCCTGCTGCGATAGTCTTCTTCCATAAGGAAAGACAAACAATATACCAGAATGAAAGATATTAATATAATGCCAAAAATTTCCTCATGAAGGAAGTAATATTTAAACTCATTCTTAAAAGGAGCAAGTAGTAAGATGCTATCAAACAACTATATTTCATTGACTTCGACCATTCCCTTTTATTTAGCATGTGTGTTTGCCAGTACACACACACACACACACACACACACACACACACACACACACACTTAAAAACTTAGACCACTCCAGCACTTCCCTTCAAGTGAAAATAAGAAGCTGCCAAGACTACAGTGGCTTTTTGACAAATGAAATGGAGAATATAATCAAGAAGATTCAGATATTGAAAGTCAAATTTTTAATGATCTTACATCTCTTGTGCTCACATAGATAAAACATTTCTTTAGAGAAGAGGTTGGGGTTACAGAAGATAAAAGGGAAAATACAAATTAGCCCAGATAGAACATGGATATATGGATTTGGATTCTGATTAAAATTAAACTTAGTTGCTGCGATATCCCAGATTATAATTATTATAATTATTATTGTTGATGATATTGTTAGCAGTGGTAGTAGTAGCAGTAGTGGTAGTAGTAGTGGTGGTAGTAGTGGTGATAGTGGTGGTGATAGTAGCAGTAATAGTGATAGTAGAAGCAGTAACAGAGCACCAAAATATAAAAAAGGTACATCTAGCAAAGGACAGGCTACAGATAAGGGTTAGATTTGATGATGATGGTTCTGAGTTTCTTGCACAACTGAAGACATTTAGACATAAAGATTTGAAGACATATAGAGATTGCTACTTCACACTGTTTTATATTTCTGCATCTTATTATATTTGAAATGGAGAGGCTGATTTATCATATGCAAGCAAAAGAATGATTGCCCCATTTTAGATAGTGAATAAACAAGTTTCCTGGAGCCTGCAAATTTTGGTAGCTGAAAGGTCAATGTAGGGTAAATGGTAGAGAAACATCTTTTTCACTAGTTTAACTTAATGCCCCTCCAAGGAATGATTGGTATCTTTAGTAATTATATCCCTTAAGTTGGAATATGAATTACTTAAATTCAAATCCTGTACCTGACACTTCCTTTTTGGTCATAAACAAATCACTCAATCTTCTGGAGCTTCAGCTTTGTGACTTGTAAAATGAGTACTTACTTTCCAAGTTGTTGGAATGTTTAATTAAAAAAATATTTCAAAAGGATTTGTAAACTTTAAAGCTAAGTAAAATTTAATCTTCTTAAAAGAAAAAAGAAAGAATTTTTAAATGGAGACATTAAGAAAATTATGAAACAATTTATTTCCATAAGGCCTACCTCTATCCTTTTATTTTTATGGTTAAATTCCTAATCAAATTCATTTGCCTCAAATTACAAAAATTGGAAGTAATAGAAACTGGAAAGTAAAAAGAATGAAAATAAAATAACTTGAATGATTGCATTCCACATAACATCTTGTACTCTACTTCTCCTTTTACTTTATTTTTTTACTCTTTCACTCCTATGATCAAAAAGCTTGACTGTCCCTATTGCCTCTATAATGAAGTACCTATTTTTCTTATTATTGTGTTTCTACTGTTCTGCACTCAGCTAAACTGTCATACTTTCTAATTTTCTTTTATTGTGTTTCCAAATTCTGTATCTTTGTCTACCATGCCTACTATGTACTACATCACAATTCAACCCCATTTCTGAGATTCCCTGTAAGTTCAAATACTTACTTCTTAAGTAAGACCTTTCTTTATTACCTCAGTTGCTATTATCCGAATTCCAAAAATGTGTGTATTTAGATACACAGATATATATATATATATAATTGCATGTATGAATATACATATATATGTCTACGTGTATATATGCACATATAAAATTTATGTATGGATGGATATACACAGATACATATGTCTATATCTATCTATATATTCTATTTATTTTTGTTTGTACAAGTTATTTTTCCTTTTTTTAATATAAGCTCTTCTAGAGTAGGGGTTATGCCAGGTTTTCTCTGTAACTTTCAATCTAGCACAGTGTTTGACATTGAATAAATGCTTGTGGATTGATAGATACCACTATTTAATTTATTGGTTTTTATTTGTATTTAATGACTCAGCACTTTTTTTTATCAAAGGGGTATATTTGCTTTATGTAGAAATTCCTCAGCTCATGTTTTGTTAGAAGGAAGAATTAAGTATGTTAGTCAAGAACCTAAGTAAAATTAATAGCCTTCATGGAACTTGGCAACATTTATAGATCATGTATTATTATATATGTGGATTATGGGTGTGTCCCTTTTTTACATATTTTTGAAATGTTTTGAAAAGATACATGTATTAAAGAATGAGTTAAATAGTGAACAAAGTCACAAGAGCAGGGTCACAATATTGCAACTCTTTACAAATCTCTTCCCTGCAACAAATTGTTTAGGTTAATTAACTTATCTTCATTGAATCTAGTATATGACAGGATAACCCAAATTGCAGTATCCTGTCTAAATAGGTCATTTGAGTATGGATATTCTTTTCATGTGCCGATGCCAGCCAGATACAATATCGTTCAGCAAATCTTAGAATCATACATTTTCCATTATTGTTACTACCACTGGCTAAGTCAATAGGCAGCATCTGATGGCTGTTGACTACTGACAGAATTTGAGACTTGCTGGCAATTCTGAAAGCATCTCTGTTTAATCTGGCTGGAACAATGACATAGCCTTTATAATATTTTGACATCTATACCATCCTGTCATAGCACTAAAAAAAAAAAGAAAAAAATTCCATGATGACTGAGAATGTAACTCACTAGATCTTGCCTGTAGGTTTAACTGACAGTAAATCCCAGGTGAGAGTGGGTGGTCAATCACTATATTGAAGAACAAAGGTGAAAAGTAAAACATCAATAGCATTTGTTATTCTGCATTTAAATATCTTTTACCTTCTTTTAAAATTTTGTCTGATAATTTTTTGGAACATATAACTTACTTTCTTGTAAATAGCATTTCCTCTTCTAATATCTCCCCAAAGAACTGGAATAAAACTATCTAATGAAGGGATGTTGCAACTAGTGGTAGGATACTTTCTTTTTTTTTTTGTTTTTTAATTTTGTTTATATTTTTGCTTTATTTCTCATTTCTATCTTTGTAGTGGCATCATGGAGTAGTGGCTAAAAAACTAGCTTTTCATTCCAAAGATATGAGTTCAAATTCTGACCCTGCTATAAACTAGGTTACTTTGAGTGATTTACTCCTTATAGCCATTTTTGTTTTGGTGATTATTTATATTTAGCTCATTTACACCTTTGGATTTTATTGTGGCTTATATATATATATATATATATAATATATATATAATATATATATATTATAATAATCATTTTAATTCAAAATTCTCTCCTCTTTCTTCTATTCTTGTTTAATTAGATTTCTTCTCCTAAATAGTGAAACTCTCTGGGGATTTTTAAGATCTGGGTTTCTCTACTTCTTACTTCCAAGTATCTTTTGTTTACTATTCTGTCAATCAATTGACACCTAGTCTCAATCACTGAATGGATGTAGTCTCACTAAAACCTATTAAAGAGTTGACCTTAAAAAGTCCATGTGTCTACTATATCTCCAGTCATTCTGATCTATATCCGGCCACTAGATTCAGATGATTCCAGAAGAAAATAGAGGCAAGTAATCTAGCACAGCCCTCCCTCACTTAAATCCAATTCCTTTGCATGTCATGCTATCCCTCCTCCAGAATGAGGACAAACAACATTTATTCTATATGACTTTATTAATGTTCTGTTGTTGTTTTAAATGTGAAACAGTTTATTTTGATATTAATCATAGTTTAAACTATCTCTTAAACCATGTCTTCCTTTATTTATCTAATCATATTTTTTATAATAGCATGTGTCTATATTAAAGAAAACTGTAAGATATTCATACATTTTCTATTATCGTAAGTGTAATTTTTGTTTCTATCTTCTTCTCTGGATTCTTGTTACTGATAAATAGAAAATATTAATAATTTTCTGAGATTATTTTGTATGTTACTATTTTCTATTTTCTATTATTTGCTTTATGATTTCTTGTTTTTTGTGATAGCCACACTGAAGAAAAATTATTATGAATTAAGAATGGTGCTATGGATAAGATACTTCATCTTCCAATACCATAAGCAAAATTCTGAGTATAATTAATAATTAAATCAAAATTAGCATCAATTAAAGAAATTTCAATAGTAGGAGTTATGGAAATGTCTATGTGAACTAAGGTCTGGGAAAATAATAATAGTAATAAAAATAAAATAGTTATCTCAGATAAGTTTCTTAGTTGATTCAAAATTATTGAGATTTCTAGAACTCCACTGTTGTTTTCTCTAGTTGTTTGATACATATCTCTGATCATATTTTAAAAGTCTTTCCCAAAACTTGAGCATTTTCATCAAAAATAAATATTTTAGTTTTTGCTAAGGATTAATCTGCATACAATCATGTGGACTAAATTGTTTTGGATGCTTCTATGATTATTTATGGTAATTATTTTTATGATTATAAATCAACATAGTTTCACTGATGTAAATCCACCTTAGTATTTATGAATATTTTTAATATATTACTAAACTCACATAGCAAACATTTAATTTAAAATTTTCATCTTAAAGGTAAAAAGGAAAGAACTCTTGAGAACTATATCTCTACTATAGGTATTCTCAAAAATGAGGGTATAATTTAATTTTACTTTGATAATAATGGAAAAGAAATTAGAGGTGGATGGGTTATCATACTGGAAAAAGAGGGGAGAGGAGTTAAAATAAAGTTTTAAAAAGGAGGCAAAATAAGAAAAAATCTCATGAAGAGCATAGAAAATCTAATATAATTGAGGGAAAGAAGGGAAGGCAATGAGCATTGTGTGAATCTTACTCTCATCACACTGGGCTCTAAAAGAGTATATCACACACATTGGGTTTCACAGAAAAACTTGTCCCTCCTTATAAGGAAGTAGAAGGGAAAGGAGAAAAAGAAAGGGATAGACTAATAAAAGGGAAAATACAAGAATTAGGGGAAAAGTGTAAAAAAGAGGGAGGAGTTCTTAAGGGGGGAGGATTGTTGGAGGTGGTCATCAAAAAAACAAAATACTGGGCAGGGGGAAGTGAGAAAGAAGAAAGGGAAGAGAAAAAGTTAACTTTGGGTAAATAAGATTGCAGGAAATATAGATTTTGTTATTTTAACTGTGAATGTGAATGGGATGAACTCTTCCATAAAACAGAAGTGGATAACAGACTGGATTAAAAACCAGAATCCTACAATAGGTTGTTTACAAAAAACACATCTAAAATATAGAGATAAATACAGAGTGAAGGTAAAGGGCTGGAGAAGAATCTTTTATGCTTCAGGTGTACAAAATAAGGAGGGGTAGCAATCCTTATCTCAGATCAACTAAAAGCAAACATATATCTAATTAAAAGAGATAAGGAAGGAAATATATGTATATATAATATATATACATATGTATATGTATATATATTATATATACATATATGTTATATATAAGTATATGTAATATAGTAAATATATATAAGTATATATAATATAGTAAAACTATATTTTACTAAAGAGTACCATAGATAATGAAGCGGTATCAATACTAAACATATATGCACCAAGTGGTATAGCATCTAAATTCCTAGAGGAGAAGTTAAGAGAGATGTAAGAAGAAATAGACAGCAAAACTATACTAGTGGGGGATCTCAACCTTGCTTTCTCAGAATTAGATAAATCAAACCACAAAATAAATAAGAAAGAAGTTAAGGAGGTAAACAAAATGTTAGAAAAGTTAGATAGAATATTCCTCCTTTGGAGGAAATTGAATAGCGATAGAAAGGAGTTTACTTTTTTCTCAGGGGTTCATGGACCTTATAAAAAATTGATCATGTGTTAGGGCATAAAAACCTCAAAATCAAATGCAGAAAGGCAGAAATAGTAAATGCATCCTTTTCAGATCATGATGCAATAAAAATCACATGTAATATAAGGCCAGGAGAAAATAGACGAAAAGTTAATTGGAAATTAAATTATCTAATTTTAAAAATGAATGGGTGAAAGAGCAAATCATAGACACAATCAATAATTTCATCCAAGAGAATTACAATAAGGAGACAACATATCAAAATTTGTGGGATACAGCCAAAGCGGTTATAAGGGGTAATTTTATATCTCTATATGCTTACTTGAATAAAATAGAGAAAGAGAATATCAATAAATTGTTCTTACAATTAAAAAAGCTAGAAAAAAAAACAAATTAAAAACCCTCAATTAAACACCAAATTGGAAATTCTGAAAATAAAAGAGGAGATTAATAAAATTTTCATCTTGATATTTACTAGTGATACTAGTATGTAAGACTCATTCTCTGCTTTATCTCTCCCTTTTTTTCTTATTATTTTTTAATCAGGATCATCTTTGTTGATAAAAATACTTTGATAGATTTCCTTTATTATTTATTTTGTGGAGATTTTATATGGCACATAGATTAATTGATGTCTAAAAGTTTGATAAAAATTATTTCTTGATTTATCTACTGAAGATTTGTTTTTCTCTGTGTTTGTTTATGACTTCTTCACTTTTGCTTTTTTGAATTTGGACTGAGGAAGAGCAAGCACTTACTAAGAACTTATAATTTAGGCAATGTGATAAGAGACTTTAAAATATTGTGCTTATGTGCCATGGTGTTAATTTTGATATTTGATTTTTTACATAAGGACTTGAACATGATACCAGTTGTAAGTATACTTGAACAAGAGAAAGATGAAGCCCTTCAGGTTAACAAAAAGAGGGGAGGATTTTTGTGAAAGATAATGTTTTGTTTTGTTTTAGACATTAAGTAAAAGATTTCTACAGGATATCTAATTTATTTGTCCAAAAGGCAGATGGTGATATAAGCCTGCAGATAAAGATTTCTTCTTATGGTTTCCTCAAATCTACATGATATTTAGGCTTTTTTTTCATCATGTTTCATATCCTGGTGATGATGATGATTGTGGTGGTAGTTGCTTTTGTTGTTGTTGTTGTTATAAAGACTGTAAGATTCAAATAGTTTTTCCAGGTTCTGTCTTCAAGGTGAATTGTTTGGGTTGTAAAAATAGAAAATTATTATTATTGTTTTTCTATCTTTTAACTCTGATTTAATATTTTTATTGTGTTACTAATTTTTGCTTCAGCTATAATCTTTAATATGCATTCTGCTTGAACAATATATACTATATTTTGGTTTAACCCATTAAATTACTTTTGGAAATACTGAGCTCCATTTTTGGATGACCTTTAATTTTAAGATATTTGTTAATGTCAAATTTCCTGAGACTTCTTAAAGTTATTCTCTAATTTTCATCGATTTAGTTGTGGGTATTGAATCATTATTCCTTCTCTTTGTGAGTTATAATCAACTTTTTTTAAACACACATAATTTCCTCATTGTATTAGGAGGTCAGTCTTTCATATTCAAACATTTATATTCATCTTATAATTACTCAAATTATAAAGGGGGGGAAAGGCAAGAAAATACCCTAAAAAACAAAAGGAGAAAGATTAAACAATGAAATGAAATCCCTTATACTTATAGGTCATTATTAAACACACACACACACACACACACACCCCATAAAATATATGGTTAAAGTAAAGAGGAAAATAAAATTGGGAAGGACTGAAGAGGATTTAAGATAATCATAAAGATTTAGGAAAAAGGAAAAAAAGAAAAAATAAGCCTATATTTCTTGAATTAAATCTTCTGATTGTCTGAATATGCCAGTCTCTTTTGAAGGAGACATACCCAGTGGAAAATTGCTCGTGTTGGGGCAGGGGGGAGTAAAAGACAGAGGGAACTAGATATGTGTCCCCAGCCATCCAGATAAATAAGAAAAATTAAAGATTCTTTAGACTTTCAACAAAAGTAGCCACTGTGGGAAATAAGAATAAAAACAATGGGACTGATTAAGGAAATAAGATTAAATGGCCAATTTTGCACTAAATAAAAGGGCGTCATTACCCTTGGAAAGAGTTGATGTAGTTTTTAAATTAGTGGTAAGACAAGAAAATTGTACAGTGAGGTTCGTCCTGTGGCAAATAGACACAATAGTATACTGACTTACTTTAGTAAAATTTAATTTCCTGTGAATGTATCCTACTCCAGAAGAAGTGATTTTGGTCTTTTTAGGGACATTCAGTACCAGTGTAGTTGGTGAGGCATAAAAATTCAAATAGAATTACATAGATTTAGGAGTTATGAAGCATCATGGAAATGGAAATATATAGCATCAGATCTCATTATTAGGGTTATAGAATAAGTGTTACTATGGCGCTACTAGCTTTTGAGAATGTTTCAACCATGACTCATGTTGAATGAAACAGAGTAGCAAAAAAATAACCTTAAAAACAAAAGTAATATATAAACAAATAGGTAGATAGATGAATCAAGTGAAGCATATATAAATCAAATAACAATTAAATGAAATAAAGGAAGGAGCTAAAATGTAGGCACTCTCAAGATTGTATCTTAAATCAGATACAAAGACATGATAATGAAGAATAGACTAGAATGGGATATAAGAAAGGTAAACATAATTATAAGAAAACACTATAACAATTAATCAAAACATTTGGTATAAACAATATTAATTTATTTTTCATGGATTTAAGATTTCAAATTAATGACACAATTCACTTAAAAATATGAACACCCAAAATCCATGAATACATTAAGAGAAGAAACAAGTTTTTGACAAAAGTATAGCCTCCATTTATGCTTTAAAAATACTCTTAAAAACCATAGGCATGGCAAATTTTCCTTTCAATAGGATAAAAATAGGTGTTCAAATACAAAATTTGTAACACAAGAAGTATTTTGGCTAGAGTAAAAATGCCCCATCTTTCTACTATTATTTGATATAACTTCCCAAATGCTTCCAATAGCATGAAGACAATATTGAGAAGTAAAAAGAATAAACATCAGCAAAGGGATGAAATTACGCTTCCTTTCAAATGCTATAATTTTCTTTAAAAACCTGTGAGAATCTGCAAAGGAATTAGGTGACCTTATGAAAAGCTTAAGTAATATGGAAATCTAGAAAAAATAAGTCTACTAAAATAATCATTGTTTCCAATGTCATATAACTGTCATATAAAATGTACACACATACATACATACACAAGGAAATCATAGGAAAAACATTATTCAGGATAGCTACAAAAGGCCAAACATATGAATGTGGCAATCTGGAAAGATACACTAAGAATTGTATAAATTTAAAACCAGGATAAAATGATGATGCTCTTTGAATTAATGTACATATTTAGTGCATTTTCAAACTCAAAGTGGTTACTCTAGAACAAATTTATAACTATCTTAAATTCATCAAATTGGCAAAATGATAGAGAATAAAACTAGTCAATAATTGGAGCAGCTGTGGGAAGACAGATACCTTAGTATACTGTTAGTTTTTCTACATGTTATTAGTTTAGTTATTCAGGGAAACAATTTTGGAATTATCTGAATACGTTTATGTAACTAAAATATTAATTTACTTGAACTGGAAATCTGACTATTGGTTATCTATCTAAGACATATCATGGATATAAAGAAAGGTCCAAAATTTACCCAAATTTTAAAATAGGTCTTTTATGACAGCAAAACTACCAAAAAAAAAAAGAACAACCAAAAACAAAACAAAATAAACAACAACAACAAAATAGCAGTACACCATGCTAATGACTATTGTTTGGATAATGAGTAAACAAATTTTTATATATACATGTGTTGATCTTGTGTCATAAACATGCTAGAGGGTATACTTTTGAGCCTTCTTTGTCTTTGTGAAGTTAAACTAATAATTTTTCTATAACTACTATTATATTAAGCTCATGTGCTGAAAATATTTTAAATGACCCCAATTCCTAATATGGAAGTGTAGATAGAAGCCTCTATATCACACATGATCAAATTCCATTGAGAGAGAGTGTACTCAAAAGTTGAGATCTAGGCCCTGTGCTGAGAAGGAAAGGTGATTCTCCCTTCCTTGAGTTCCAGAGCATTCTTATGGTCTCATACTATTAGCAAATAAATAAATAAATATAAAATACAAGGTCAGATTCAGGTATTTGTGAGAAATAATATTGTTTCTGTTATATATAAATTTTATCAGAAAAAAATGAACTAAATTAGACGTGACTTTCCACTTTCAATTCATCTGAATTAAAGTGAGAATAACAATAAACAAGTTGCTTTTCTCTGTTTTCTCCCCTAAATTATACCTTTATACTTCACTACTTTCCTAATGACTTTTCACTTCTTGAAGTCTCCATTAGAGTCATGGATTAGAGGGAAAGGAACTGTAGATGTCTGATATCTCAAAGAGGTAAGGTAGATGGATGCTCAATGAATATGTTGGAAGATCATCTACCTTTCTCCTTGACCTCATGGTCACTCTATCCTCCCTCTGGAGAGCTCCTTAAATTTTCTGTTTTAGAAGAAAACTTCTACCTTTCAATTCTGATCCCAAATTGTCTTTTTCTTTCATTTAGTATCAAAAGGTATAACTCCAAAAATCATTAGGAAGGAATCCCAAGTTTACCAGGATTACAGTCAGAATTTAGAAAAAATGGGAAGGCATCTGAATAGATGCAAAATGAAAGCCACAGAATTAGAAAAAGAATATACATAGTGATTTAAGCAAAGTAAATGGAAAGAACATCAAAATGAAAAATATAATTATAATAATTAGGATTGGCTAAAAATAAGAAATTAAATTAAAAAAATAAGTATTTTCCTCCTTTCTTAGAAAAGATATAGGACTATTGGTTAGGAATTTTATATAAGACGCAATGCAATAGGTTTGCTGTATTTGTCTCAATTGTTGGAAATAAAAGTCTCGTGCTAAAATGGTGTTCAGTTATGTCTGATTCTTCCTGATGCTATTTAGGGTTTTCTTGACAAAGATATTGGACTGATTTGACATTTCATTCTCCAGCTTCCTTTTTCAGATCAGAAACTCAGGCAAACAGGAACAAGTGGCCTGTACAGGATCACATTGCTGATTAATTGTTTGAGCCTAAATTCGGCTGGGTATTCTATCCACTGACTCCAAGCTGCTTGAAGAATAATTGCAATGGGACAATTATATTCAGAATTGAATATAATGCAAAAGTAAAAAGGACAATCTTAAAATACTAATAGTAATAATCAAAAGAAACCACAATCACCTTCATGCCAGATTTAAGCAACAAAGCAGAATTTAATGGAGCTTCTAAAATGTCCTATAAAGAGGAACCTTAGTTTAATTATAAATATAATCTACCTAGTGTTATGTTCCGTGACCAGAACATTTGAATATAATAAAAAAAAACTATGAGTTTTTTGTTATGTCAAACAGCTGTTTGGATGATAGTTTTCTAATAGATATTTCTCTGTCTACAAAGTATCATAATTTTGTCACAAGAAATCTGATAATTATTTAATATTGTTTATATATTATCAAAAATTTAGAAAGTTAGAAATTATATCATTATGTTAAAGTTAGGAATAGGGAACAGAGGGCTTATTATATTCAAAGGGAAAGCAAAGTAAGGATACTTTTTGTCACCATGTATTATTAAAAACAATGCCATATAGCTTCAGGAAATTTCAGGATGAAATAAAAATATTGAAAATCAGATCAAAAGGTTTTATGCAATAATTGTTTAAAGAATAGACTCAATAGAATGTAGTAATATGAAAATTGTTACTATCTATTAATAGAATATAGTATTCACATATATTCCATTTTGTTTTGATCAGTAACTAGTAGCTTACAAATTTCAGAAATTTTGTTCAATTCAGCCAGGTTTATATTATTTAATTTCAGTTATCCACAAATTTTGAAACCCTGTTTTTTTTTTGCTTCCATACAAGTAAATTAAATTTTGTAAAATGATATTAATTTGGAAAGTAGGAAGAATATTAGTTGTCAGAAAGTATATATAATAAAAATTTTCTATTTACCCTGGCATATGAACACAGTGCTGTACACAAAACAGATGCCTAATTGATGTTAATTGTGTAGAACTTTTGGATTTTAAATGTTATGTTCAGATGAATGATTCTTCCCAAAATTAATGGAAAAGTTTTTAAACTTTAACATACTTTTAAAAATCATTATAAGTTGTAATGTTTTGAGATCCTATATTGCTAAAAACAAACTTATGTAGGGTCAACTTATTCTCAACAAAATGAGAGAATTAATACTGACAATCTATGTATGATAATACTGTATTTCTCTCCTTTTGGCATTAGAAAACAGTAGCCATATTCTCAAAAGCTGTGGTGATTTGAAAGACAAAGGTTCCCCATCTCCAGGTTCCAAAGTTATCTCAGGCCCATTCCACTCTACATCCATATATTCTAGGAGAAAATACACTAAATAATTTAATAATTTGTAAATCTTCCAGGGAAAGGGAGAAGAGGGGAAGTAACATGAAATATCTACTTTGACTCTGTCACATCTTCATAGGAGATCAGCCAACAAATCAAATTAAGTAGAATGGAATTAACACTGATTTTTATTTATAGTTCTATAACGCAGTTCTTGTGTGACATAATAAATAATTAGCTATTCATCTTATCTACAAAAATATAATTATATATTTATAGTGATTTAGTAAGCAATATAATTAATAGAGAGATCAAACTACTTTAAAAATATGATGTATTTTTAAGTTGCTATAAATAATAATTTCATTTGCCAGCTTAAGAATTTTTTATTGCTAATTATCTGACCTCAAATGATAGTAGCTGAATCTCTCAGGGCATATCTTGGAATGATGTTGTCATGTAATGTGTGTTTTCCACAATCTGATACAAATGATGGTATTAATGTTTAATGTTTTATTTGTTTTGTTTATTAAGCATATTCATAGGTTTATAAGACTATCTGAGAAATTTAAAAGATCTGTGACTAACTTCAGTGCCAAGATGAAGGAGTGAGGAAGGAACCCTCTGAAACCCTCCAAAATTCCCCTCCAAACAACTACAAAACTATGTCAGATTAGGGAAGCATCTTTCCAGTCTGGGAAAGAAAATCTCTGTTTCTCTGGAATGGTAGAGGAGTAAGATCCAAGAATAGAAGCAGGAACCTTAACAACAGCAACAGTAACAGCAGCAGTAGTAATAATCAATCTCTCAGAAGGAAGTCTGCAGTAAAGCTCCAAGCTGGGGGCAATCCACTTGCAAGATCTCCACCTTCCTATAAACCAGAAGCCCCCTATGCAAGTAAGCAACCTGTGTAGCTCAACAAGGCTCCATCCTAGAAACACCACCGCCAGCACAAGCCATTAGAAATTCCTTGTCCCCATTGCTGACCAGCAGTAAAGTTCCATCCCAGGGCTGCTTCAAAAGATAGACCCCACCCCAGATACCTACCTACAGAAAAGTTTTGGTTCCATAGCAATCCAGAAGCAGAGCCCTACTCCTGGAGCAGATCAGAAGCTAAACCCCACAATCAAGAAAGACACTAATCCTGACCCCCTACAGAAGGCAAAAGGGAAAGCTACTGTCCAGAGAAATTAAAGAGCTGAATCCTGAAGCCTGGAGAAAACCAGCAGTAAAACCCAGAGCCACAGCATAAAAACCTTAAGACAGTGCAAGACCAGAGTCCGATTCTTATATTAAAACTCCAATGCAGGGCAGCTAGTTTGGCAGTGGATTGTGCACCATATCTGAAGTCAGGAGGGTCTATTCAAATCTGGCCTCAGATATTTAACACTTTCTAGTTGTGTGACTCTGGGAAAGTCATGTAACCAATTACCTCAGCAAACACACACACACAAACACACACACACACACACAAAATCCCACAAAAATAGGCAGAAAAAATGAGCTCAAAGTAAAAGAACTTGACTATAGGAAATTATTATGACAATAGGGAGGATTATGGCATAAACTTAGAAGACAAAAATAGTATCAAAATGACTACATGTGAAGCCTCAAAGAAAAATGTAATTTGGTCTTGGGCTGCAACAAAATTCCTAGAAAAAATTAAAAGAGAAATACAGCCCCAGAAAAGTTCCAGAAGAGATAATGAAGGAATTATTGGATTACTGAAAGCTAGATAAAAGAAAAAAAAGTATAAACAACATCATAAAGGAAATTATTAAGAAAAAAATTCTCTTATATGTTAGGACTGGAGAATGAAAAAGAAATCAAAAGAACCTACTCATCAACCATCATGATTGAAAGAGATCTCAAAAATGAAAACTTCCAGGAACATCATAGCCAAATTCCAGAGTTCACAGATCCAGAAGCAAGTATTGCAAGCAACCAAAAAAGAAATAATTCAAGTATCATAGAGCTAAAGTCAGGATTATGGAAGATTTGGCAGTTTCCATAATAAAGAAGCAGAGGGTTTGTAATATGTTGTAATGGAAGACAAAGAAGCTAGTATTCCAAAATTGAATACAATTTTTCAGGATAAAAAAGTAGAGATTTGGTGAAATAAAGGACTTTCAAGTATATTTAGCTAAAAGACCAGAGTTAAATGTAAAATTTCACCTCCAAATTCAAGAATCAAGAGAAACATAAAAAGGGAAAAATAAAGAAATAAGATACAGAAAACATAAGAAATTCAATAATGCTAAACTTTATATTTCTATATGGCAAGAGAATACTTTAACTCTTTACAACCTTGTTATTATAAGAGTAGTGAGAAGGATTATACATGCAGACAGAGTATAGACATAAGATGACTTTGTTGAGATTATACCCCCCAAAATAAAATAAAGTGGTGAGAAAGAAAAAGAACTATTGTGAAAGAAGCATGAAAGAACTATTCTAATGGAAGGAAAGATAGAAGAATGACAAGCAAAGCTCAAAGAGGGAATAGTATATATAGAAATGTATCTTATTTTGTAATAACACAATTATACAATAATACAATTTTGTGATATTACAAAAAGGGAACAAAGAGGAAGGGACTAATAAAAGGGAGGGTAAATTTTGATAGGTAATAAGCTGAAGTAAAAGACTTGCAAGGAGGGGAAAAAATTTCTTATACCTTTCCCCTTTTATTTCTGTCCTCCCTTCTACTTGCCTCTTTTTTTTCCTTTCATGTTTCCATTTCTATTTCCCTATATTTTGAGAAAAGTTTCTCTAAGAAGCTGAATATTATTTATTCACTTTTTGAGCCAAATCTAATGACACAAGATTCACAAGATGCTCATCTCCCTCCCTTTTTTCCTTCAATTTTAATAGGTCTTTTTTTTTTGCTTTTTTCATAAGATGTTATTTACCTCATTTTAACTCCATTTTCCTCTTCTTCCAGAAGGATTCTCTTTCCTCATCTAGTTTCTTTTTTATATCAACACAATAAAATCAAATTATATCTGCACCCTTTAAGTACACTCATAACAGAGATAGAGATCTCAGGAGTTAAACATGTTATCTTCCCATATAGGGATGTAAGCTTTTTTTTTTTTTGGGGGGGGGGGGGGTTTGAGGCAATTAAAATTAAGTTACTTGCCCAGGGTCTTCACATAGCTAGGAAGTGTTAAGTGTCTGAGGCCAGATTGTAATTAGTTCCTCCTGCTCACTTCAGGGCCTGTGCTCTATCCACAGCTTTTATATTAAGAAAGTTATTTTTTCGTTCCTTTTTATCTTTTTATGCTGCTCTTAAGTTCTGTATTTGAAGATCAGATTTTCTCTTCAGCTCTGTTGGTTTTTTTATCTTAACTAAATGAAATTCACCTGTTTCATTGAATATATATCTTTTACCCCTAAAGATAATGCTTAATTGTGCTGGATAGTTGATTCTTGGCAGCAATCTAAGTTCCTTTACCTTTCAGAACACCAGATTCCAAGCCCTTCAATTCTTTAGAGTAGTAGCTGCCAAGTCTTAGGTAATTCTGATTGTGGTTCCTCAATATTTAAATTATTTCTTTATGTCTGCTTGCAATACTTTCTCCTTGATCTAATAATTCTGAAATTTATATACTATATTACTTGGAGTTTTCATTTTGGGATCTCTTTCAGGGGGTGATTGGTAAATTTTTTCAATGGTTATTTTACCATCTAGGACATCAGGGCAGCTTTACTTGATGATTTCCTGAAAGATGATGTTTAGGCTCTTTTGTTTTTCACCATGGTGTTCAGGTAGTCTGAAAATTCTTACATTGTCTCTCCTGGATCGATTTTCCAAGTCAGTTTTGAGGTATTTTACATTTTTGTCTATTTTTTTTTCATTTTTTGGTATTGTTTGACTGTTCTGAAATCTCTCTGAGTCATTCACTTCCATTTGTTCAATTCTAACTATTGGTGAATTGTTTTCTTTAGTTAGCTTTTTTTAACCTCCTTTTGCATTTGGGCAACTGAACTTTTAAATGATGTGTTTTCTTCATTTGATTTTTTTTCCATTTCACAAATTATGTTTTTCAGTGAATTAGTTTCTGTTTCAAATCTATTTTGTAAAGAATTATAAGCTTTTTTCATTTTGTCAAATCTATTTTGTAAGGAGTTATATGATTTTTCTCCTTCACTACATCCATTTTAAGGAGTTTTCTTCAGATAATTTCTGTTTCCTTTTCCAAACTTTCTTGCAAAGTTCTCAATTCCTTTCTCGATTTTTCTTCTAACTCTCTTTTGTGATACTTTTTGAATTTTTCAAAGAGAGTCTTGTGAGATGCAGACCTGTTGTGCCTGTATCAGTCTCCCCCACTTACTGTCTCAGTCTCCCTCAGTTACTGTCTCAGTTTCCCTCAGCTGCAGTATCAGTCTCCCTTAATTGCTGTTTCAGTCTCCCTTAATTGCTCTGTCCCAGAATAGAAATCCCCATTTCCTGACCTTCAGAAATAATTGGACTAACATTGATCATGAAACCTCCAGATGGCCAGCCTCGACCTCCCCCTTATCTATGTGACCCAGACAAGCAGTCTGCTTTGGCAAGGCTCCTTATTCCCTAACCTGTCAGAACTGAATTTATGGTTTCCTTGGACACCAGATGTGCTCAGCCGTTCCCATAAGTTCTTTATCTTCCTGAGCTATAGGACCCTATATAATGTTTGAAGTTCCTTGATGACATCACTCACTGAGTACTTTGTATTCAGTCAGCTAACATGGCTGTGTCTGTGTTGGTCTCCGGGATGGGCTGCATGCTTTGAGACAAGAGTCCCACAAGTCCTGATCCAAAACTATGGATTCTGAACTCTCAATTACATCAATAAAGCATTACCTAATTTCCATGTGTGATACTGCCTCAGTTTCTCCCTGAGTATTACAGACCAACTCAAATCATCCTTTGGGGCATCATATGGAGATTATTTGGCTTTAGTATCTTCAATGTTGGAGGTCTATTCTTCCTGTCTCCATAAAAGGTAGGGTGCCACACACACCCCCTTTGCAATGCAATAGAAACAGATTTTTTACTGAAGTTCTTCCAAAATATCTTCTGTATTGTCTGCTAGAAATTTGTTACACTCCAAATATTTGTGGGTTCTGTCACTTCAAAAGCAGTTTAAGAGTCTTGACTTGGTATTGATCTGATGGATGCCAGGAAGAGCTCAGAGAAAGACCTGACTATTCTCTGCCATCTTGGTTTTACACTACCCCACCCTACCCTCAGCCGAAAAGAAAAAAAAGTCCTGGTATTCATTGAATACAGACTGAAACATGCTTTTTTTTCTATTGAATTTTATTATATAGAATAACTAACATGGGAATGGTTTACATAATTGCATATATGTATAAACTTTCTGATTCTTTGCCCTCTCAGAAAAGGGAGGAGGGATGAGAAGGAACGAACAAGGGTAGAATTTTGAAGACAAAAATTTAAATAAAAATGTTTAGAAAAATTCTGTGATTTTAAGGAACCTCTGTTCCTTAAACACAAACCAGTTTTTATTAACAGTATTTATTTTATTTAAAACCATATTTTATTTTATTTATTTTATTTTATAATCTACCGATATTATTTCCATAACCCAGAGAATGAGACAATTATGTATTTTAGTTTCCATTTTACCAATAAGAAAATGTGGAGCGACAGAGGTAGCATTTTGGGAGGACAGCAGAGTAGATCAGAAAATTTCAATCTCTCCAGATTTCCCCCAAAAAGCACACAAAATTGCACCTTAGGACAAATATAGATTAGTAAGTAAGATTAGTAAATAAGATTGGGGCAGAAGAGAAGTCCTCCAGTGACAACCAGAGAAGATCTGAAGAAAGTCCCCAGGACTGAGGATTTACCAGTGTGAAATGTAAATATGCCAAGGCTAGGTCAACTGAAATAGCAAGTAGGCAGTCCAGCTGAGTTCAGAGGTAGCTTCAGGCTGAAGAACAGAATCTTTCATGTTTGAGAGAGCATGGGGAATCAGGGATCTGAATCCAGGAAGAATGAGGGAATCTCCACTAATTAGGAAAGCTAGATTCAGCTATACTGCTGAGATGTGGCCCTGGGCAAGAAGACACCAGGGCCACCCAATGAGTGCAGAAGCAGTAGGGCAAGGATGCTTCAGGCTACTGATACTTATAGAAAAGTGGAATTCTTAGTTTGAGGCTCCAGGCCAGAGGTAGAACTGAAGTGAAGTCAGAGATATCATCCTCTGCTCCTCCTTGACTCCCAATCAGGATTAAAGGTGCTTAGACTAATAAATTCTCATTTTAAAAAATTTGAGTAGGCAAAAGAAAAAGAACTGAAACATAGGAATTTACAACATGACTAGAGAATACAGGGGTTCATCATCAGAGGAGGATAGTGAACTAAAAAAAAGGCTCTTCTAGCCCAAAGAGTAAGTAATCTTACCAAAGAGTAAGATTAAATTGCTATCTATTCAGGAAGAATTTATAGAAGAATTCAAAAAAAGACTTGGAAAACAAAATGAGATTGAGGGAAAAAACTAAAATGATGATGAAAAGAAAGTTAACCAACTAGAAGGAGATCCAAAGTCTTGAAGAAAAAAAATTTACTTGAAAATTAGAATTGGGCAAGGGGAAGTCAGGGAAACTATAAGAGCACAAAAAATAACAAAATCAAATAAAAAGAATGAAAAAAATAGAAGAGAACATAAAAAATCTTATAAGAAAAATAACAGAATAACAAATTTCTTCTTTGAAAAGAAGAAAAATTTGAGAATAATTGTACCACCTGAAAGCTGTGAGCCAAAAGGGAACCTTGATACAATAATACAACAAATAATCAAAGAAAATTGTCCTGAAGTCATAGAACAAAAGGGCAAAGTAGAAATAAAAAAGAAACAAATAAATCCACTTATCACCACCTCAAAGACATTCATTCTATAAAGAAAACACATGAGAACTGTGTTGCTAAATTTCAAAACCCCCAGACCAAAGAAAAAAATTTCCAAAAAAATGTAAGCATGCAGGAGTTATAATAAGAATTGTACAGGATCTACCAGCAACTACAATAAAAGACTACAGGTCCTAGAATATCATATACCATTAATCAAAAGAACTACAAATATAGGGAAATATAATATCCAGACACATTAAGGACAATTTTGGACAAGAAAAAATTGACATTCAAGACCTAACAGATTTTAAGGATTTTGTCAAACTAAATCCGAATAATTTCAAGGTACTTAAAAATGACAATCTGTTTATGTTTTATATGTGGAAATATAAGCCATATGTCTTAGAATGACATTAGTGATTGGGTAGTCCAAAAGAAAAATTAAACCAGAGCTGAGTATAATCTGACTCTAAAAACCAAAACTATTTGGGAAAAATGCAAATAATAATTATGCTAAATGAATAAGGTACAGAAGAAGAACCTACACAGAGCAATGGTTTGACTAAGATATAAATCTAATATAAGGTCAATGGTGATTTGAAGTTGTCTTCTTTCTGTCAAAAAAAAAATAATTTTATTGCAAGTCAATAATTATAAAAATATTTTTCTACTGGTCACAAAAAGAAAGACCAATTAGAGGAACAGGTCAGGTACAAATCACATTTAAACAAATGAATCTATTATCTTAGTGTTTGATAAGCCCTGAAAACTCATGTCACAGGTTACAGTCTCAGTCACTGACCAAAAAATGCAAGTTAAACCTTATCAAGAAGAGTGGAAAGCCTTTTGGCAGAAATTAGGGTGAGATCCACATTACATTACACACAAAGATAAACTCCAAATGACCTATGTATACATGGTTTAGGTTTTTTAAATTATAGAAACAAGAAAGAATTTTTCATGTGTATCAACAGGGGCAGAGTTCACATAAACAAACAAAAAATAAGAATCAGAAAGTAAAATTGGACAATTTTATCATTAAATTAAAAATACTTTGCATTAAAATTAAATTAAAACAAAATAAGAAAAGAAACAGTTATGTGATGGGGGGGAAAATCCCCATTGCAAATGCTATGATAAAACTACCATTTCTATTATGCATAAAAATCAAATTTAAATGTATAAGAATACAAGCTATTCTCCAGTTGATAAATGCCCAAGAATGAATAAGTGTTCAAGTTCAAGTTATGAACAGATATTTCTCAAAAATGAAATCCAAGTTATCTATAGCCATATTTTAAAAACAAATGAAATCACTGATGCTTTTAAAGAATTAGCTCTGGGGGCGGAGCCAAGATGGCGAACTACAGACAGCATTCTCTGTGAGCTCCTGAGACCTTCCCTCAGACCCAGACAAATTGAGCCTCTGAACTGGTTCGGGAGTGAGGGCTCCACCAAACACTTGGACTACAATGCACTTCTATCAACAATCTACTTTGAAAAAACATGGAGGTTAGCCTCAGGGGAAATCGGCCACTGGTCACAATCAGATGCCAGCTGGGGCAGATGTCAGGGCTGTGATAGAGGGGCGGATTTTAGGCACCCAGGAAGCCCCTGGGAGACGCCTGGGCCACTTTGCTGTGCTTGCAGGCAGGTGCTTTGGCAGATCTGCCTTTGGTAAAGGGTGAATTGAGAGCAGATGAAAACGTGGTTCTAGTGCGAAGCTAGCCCGACCAGCCTCAGACCAGAAGTCAACTCCGCAAACTGCCCCAGGGCAAATTGAAATTGCAGCAATATTCCCTGCTGGTGACTGATACCTCAACTCAGAATTATGAGTAAGAAGCAGAAGAGAGCTCTCACCATAGACAGTTTTTACGGAGAAAAAATAGAATACTCCCCAGATCCTGAGATTCTGAAAACAATCCCAGATGAAGCCACAAAGGTGGACTTAATCTGGTCTCCCTTCCAGAAGGCTTACCTGGAAGATTGCATAAAGAATCTCAGAAGAGAGCTAGAAGAAGAATGGGGAAATAAATCGAGATCAGGGCAACAGAGATATCAAAAACTGGAAAACAGGACTGGTAAATTGGAAAAAGAAAACAATTCACTGTAAAATAAAATTGGTGAATTGGAAAAAATCACCAATTCACTGGAAAATAAAAGTGGTGAATTGGAAAAAAACAACAATTCACTGAAAAACAAAATTGGTGAATTGTAAAAAATCACCAATTCACTGGAAAATAAAAATGGTGAATTGGAAAAAGACAACAATTCATTGAAAAATAAAATTGGCAAAATGGAAAAAGAATGCAATGAATCAAGACATTCAATTGGCCAGCTAAAAAGGAGCTAAAAATGATAACTGAAGGAAATAATACTCTAAAAATTAAAATTGAACAAATAGAAGTAAATGACTCAATAAGACTTCAAGAATCAAACAAAAACAAAAAAAATGAAAAAAATAGAAGAAAATATGAAATATCTCCTAGGAAAAACAACTGACTTGGAAAACAGATGCAGGAGAGAAAATTTAAGGATTATCAGACTCCCTGAAAGCAATGATGAAAAAAAGAACCTTGATTCTATCTTCCAGGAAATCATGAAAGAGAATTGCCCTGTTGTTTTAGAATCAGAAGGCTAAATTGGTATTGAAAGAATTCATTGATCACCTCCTGAAAGAGACCCCAAAATTAAAACCCCAAGGAATATTATGGCCAAATTTCAGGACTATCGCACCAAGGAAAAGATATTGCAAGCAGCTATAAAGAAACAGTTCAAATACCGAGGAACTGTAATTAGAATTACACAGTATCTGTCAGCTTCTTTAAGGGATCTAAGGGCCTGGAATCAGATATTCCAAAAGGCAAAAGAACTTGGATTACAGCCAAGAATAAGTTATCCAGCTAGAATGAGCATCATCTTCCAGGGAAGAAGATGGTCATTCAATGATACAGGAGAATTTCACCTATTTCTAATGAAAATACCAGATCTGAACAAAAAAATTTGACCTCCAAATAGAGAACTCAAGAGAAGCATAAAAAGGTAGAAAGGAAAGAACTCTTGAAAACTATATTTCTATTATAGGTATCCTTAAAGAATGGGGGTATAATTCGATTTTTCTTTGATAATAGAGGTGGAAGGGATACCATACTGAAAAGGGGGGGGGGGGAAGGGGGCAAAATAAAGTAAAAATAAAGGAGGTAAAATAAGGCAAAATCTCATAAAGAGACATAGAAGATCTAATATAATTGAGAGAAAGAAGGGAAGGCGATGAGTATTATGTAAACCTTACTCTAAGAGAATATATCAGACACATTTGGCTTCAAAGAAAGGCCTGACCCTCCTTGTGGGAAGGTGGGAGGGAAAGAAGGAAAGGAAAGGGATAAACAAATAGAAGGATTAGGGGAAAGGTATAAAGGGGAGGGAGGGACTCTAAAGGGGGGAGGACTATTGGTGGGAGGTGGTCATCAAAAATAAAGCACTGGGGAGGGGGTAAGGGAGAGAGGGGAAATGGAAGAGAAAATCATAACTCTAGGTAAATAAGATGGCAGGGAATACAGATATAGTTATTTTAACTGTGAATGTGAATGGGATGAACTCTACCATAAAACAGAAGCGGGTAGCAGACTGGACTAAAAGCCAGAATCCTACAATATGTTGTTTACAAGAAACACATCCAAAACATAGAGATACATACAGAGTGAAGGTAAAGGGCTGGAGCAGAATCTTCTATGCTTCAGGTGAACAAAGAAAGGCAGGGGTAGCAATCCTTATCTCTGATCAAGTAAAAACAAAAATAGATCTAATTAAGAGATAAGTAAGGAAACTATATTTTACTAAAGGGTACCATAGACAATGAAGTGGTATCAATACTAAACATATATGCACCAAGTGGTATAGCATCCAAATTCCTAGAGGAGAAACTAACAGAGATGCAAGGAGATAATACTATACTAATGGGGGATCTCAACCTTGCTCTCTCAGAATTAGATAAATCAAATCACAAAATAAATAAGAAAGAATTTAGGGAGGTTAACAAAAGGCTAGAAAAGTTAGGTATGATAGCTCTCTGGAGGAAATTGAATGGTGACAGAAGGGAGTATACTTTTTTCTCAGGGGTTCATGAAACTTATACAAAAATTGATCATGTGTTAGGGCATAAAAACCTCAAAATCAAATGCAGAAAAGCAGAAATAGTAAATGCATCCTTCTCAGATCATGATGCAATAAAACTCACATGTAATATAAGGCCAGGAGAAAATAGAGTTAATTGGAAGTTAAATAATCTAATCCTGAAAAATGAATGGGTGAAAGAGCAAATCATAGACAGAATCAATAATTTCATCCGGGAGATTGACAATAATGAGACAACATACCAAAATTTGTGGGACATGGCTAAAGTGGTTATAAGGGGTAATTTCATATCTCTAGATGCTTACTTGCATAAAACAGAGAAAGAGAAGATCAATGAAATGGGCTTACAATTAAAAAAGCTAGAAAAAGACCAAATTAAAAACCCTCAATTAAATACCAAATTGGAAATTCTGAAAATTAAAGTAGAGATCAATAAAATTGAAAATAAGAAAACTATTGAATTAATAAATAAAAGTAAGAGTTGGTTTTATGAAAAAACCAACAAAATAGATAAGCCTTTAGTTAATTTGATTAGAAAAGGGAAAGAGGAAAATCAAATTGTTAGTCTCAAAAATGATAAGGGAGAACTTTCTTCCAATGAAGAGGAAATTAGAGTAATAATTAGGAGTTTCTTTGCCCAACTTTATGCCAATAAATATGATAATGTAAATGAAATGGAGGAATATTTACAAAAATATAGATTGCTTAGGTTAACAGAAGAGGAAATAAATTATTTAAATAGCCCCATTTTGGAAAAAGAAATAGAACAAGCTATTAATCAACTCCCTAAGAAAAAAATCTCCAGGGCCAGATGGATTTACATGTGAATTCTACCAAACATTCAAAGAACAATTAATCCCAATACTATATAAACTATTTGAAAAAATAGGGAAAGAAGGTGTACTACCAAATTCCTTCTATGACACAGATATGGTGCTGATAGCTAAACCAGGTAGGGAGAAAACTGAGAAAGAAAACTATAGACCCATTTCCCTAATGAATATTGATGCAAAAATTTTAAATAAGATTTTACCAACGAGATTACAGAATGTTATCCCCAGGATAATACACCATGACCAAGTAGGATTTATACCAGGAATGCAGGGCTGGTTCAATATTAGGAAAACTATTAGCATAATCAATTATATTAATAACCAAATTAATAAAAACCATATGATTATCTCAATAGATGCAGAAAAAGCCTTTGATAAAATCCAACACCCATTCCTATTAAAAACACTGGAGACTATAGGAATAAATGGGCTTTTCCTTAAAATGATTAGTAGTATCTACTTAAAACCTTCAACAAGCATCGTATGTAATGGAGTCAAACTAGAACCATTCCCAATAAGATCAGGAGTGAAACAAGGCTGCCCACTGTCACCGTTATTATTTAATATTGTCTTAGAAATGTTAGCTTTGGCAATATGGGAAGAAAAAGAAATTAAAGGAATTAGAGTAGGTAATGAGGAAACCAAATTATCACTCTTTGCACATGACATGATGGTATACTTAGAGAACCCTCAAATACTCAACTAAAAAACTACTAGAAACAATTCACAACTTTAGCAAAGTTGCAGGATACAAAATAAATCCACATAAATCATCAGCATTTTTATATATTACCAATAAAGTTCAACAGCAAGAAATACAAAAAGAAATTCCATTTAAAATAACTGTTGATAGTATAAAATATTTGGGAATCTATCTGCCAAGGGAAAGTCAGGAATTATATGAACTAAACTACAAAACACTTTCAACACACAAATAAAATCAGACCTAGTCAATTGGAAAAACTTAAAATGCTCATGGGTAGGGTGAGAGAATATAATAAAAATGACAATACTACCCAAACTAATTTACTTATTTAGTGCCATACCAATAAAACTCCCAAGAAATTATCTTACAGATCTAGAAAAAAATAGTAGCAAAGTTCATTTGGAAGAACAAAAGTTCAAGAATTTCAAGGGGATTAATGAAAAAAAAGGCTGACGATGGTGGACTTGCTGTACCAGATCTAAAACTATATTACAAAGCAGCGGTCATCAAAACCATTTGGTACTGGCTAAGAAATAGAGTAGTCGATCAGTGGAATAGGATAGAATCACAAGACAAACTAGGCAATAACTATAGCAATTTAGTCTTTGATAAACCCAAAGACCCCAGCTTCTGGGATAAGTACTCACTATTTGACAAAAACTGCTGGGAAAATTGGAAACTAGTGTGGAAGAAATTAGGGCTTGACCCACATCTAACACCACATACCAAGATACGATCTAAATGGGTTCATTATCTGGATATAAAGAGTGATACCATAAGTAAATTAGAGGAACGTAATATAGTTTACCTCTCAGACCTATGGAGATGGAATAAATTTATGTCCAAAGAAGAACTGGAACTCTTAATTGAAAACCAGATAGATAACTTTGACTATATTAAGTTAAAAAGTTTTTGTACAAACAAAA